>VXBP01006779.1:0-50386 GCA_013400115.1 Rhinopomastus cyanomelas
TAAGCTCTTAGCCGCAGCGCCCACCCCTCCGCGCAACCCCTCTGTTGGTTTGTCTGACAGACTAAAGCGGTTGTGTTCTTGCCCAGCTGCAGGTAGTGTGGGCATTTGTCTTGTGAAACAACCACACATTTCAGAAGCTGGCACAATATGATTGCTGTACTCAGCAGCCCAAGCTTCTTGGAGCTGCAAAGGACTATCCATCGAAAAGTGACAAGAGATCATGAGAAAATTTGTGGGTGTTTACAGGAATTTGCAAATTTCCCATTCATTTTCTATGAGAGGCTGACAAGGGCTGGCATTTCCTGATCACAAAAAAAGGAGGGAGGATACTTGGAAGAGAGAGACACTTGTCTACATCGCATTGCTAATCATATATTTGAAGTTGCAGGAGGTATAGAAAGAAACCGAGTAGGTTCGTATGGAGAATGAGGCAGATAATCGTAACTCTGCACATCGGCCAGACATAACTGTGAGATCTCATGGTGTGCAGACAGACTGCATTGCTGTGGGCGACAGCTCCAGCTTGGACATTTCAGAGATTAGGTGGTCTGTGGTGTTGGCTCCTTCTGCAAAGCACTAGCCTTGGATGTTGAGATTACACTCACAGCTCCCAAGTTCAGCATGCTGTACACCCACAGATTCCCACAGCTTTGTCCTACACAGTCTTCTCTCACAAAAATCTCCTGGTCCACGTACACTTTCATTTTTCACTGTTGCATTGAGCAGCTTTGTTATGAGCAGGAGGTTGAACATAGCATATGTTCCGACCTGTGACCAGGTCTCCTGTGCTAAAACCTGAAGTAAATAGTAAATAATGTTACTAAGATCCCACTTCCCTCATGTTCAGTTGCACAGGACATTTACTGCAACAGCACCTCTGAGTTTTGCGGCAAGTATTTCAGCCTTTTTTGCCCACCTGCTTCAGTCATTCTTGTGAGAATATGTTCAGGAGGTTTTGCCTGCTTTGCTGCTGAAGGAGTATTTTCACAAGAGTAACTCAATTAGTACAGGCAAAAATATTTAGTATTTATTCCATGTTCTTTACTCACTATTTACTCCCTGGTTTACTTTTATAATTTAAGAAAAAAAATCCCTCGTCTGTTTTGAGGTAAACTTCATTTACTTTCTTAGTAAATGAAATAGGAAAAGGATGGTGTGGGAAGGGAAACGAAGTCACAGCATAATGACAAGTGTTCCAGAAGAACTGATAGTAGACATCAAAGTCTTGTTTATGAAACTCTGCTGCCTCTATGCATTTTTATGTGATTTCTTTACTCATGTTTAGTCAAGTGGATCTTGTTCTTTGCAAAGCGTTACCTTCTGCTCAGTTTAAGTACATATATGGTCCCAGTGAAGCTAAAGGAACTTCGTATGTGGCTATAGTTAAGAACCATATGTATGTGCTTTGTTGGAGTGGGATTTGTAATACATATCACAGCAGCAACTAGACTCGTCGAAAGTCAGAATCAGGAAAGAATACTTAGATAGTTTATCCACAGCAAATAATTCAGCAAGTCTGTCACCAGTGCACTTCTGGTCTGTCTAGATACTGCTCACAGTAATTCATCTCTTTAGAAAGAGCCCATCAATAAAGACCACCCATTCTTTCACAGGGAAGACCACCAGTCCTTCAGTTGTCATGACTTCTCTGAGACCATTGTTCCTCACTTCCTTTCTCATATAATAATTCTGACTTCCATGACCTTTCTGTCTGCTCCTCCAACATGGATTTTAGAGCACCTACCACAGAAACAAAGCTGAATCCCAGTGATTATTGGTCTTCATTCCTTTCACCATAGATGGAGCTGTGTTTTCCTTTCTCTCCATTTCCGTTTTGACTGTCTTTTCCAATTCTTTCAGATTGTCTGTGTTGGCTGCCCAGTTCGTAAAAAGCTGCCTGTGCTGTTACTGTGTTTTTCTCACACCCCTCTGAAAGCCACAAGGTCAAACCAATGCTTCTAATCTCATTTGAAATCCCTTGTGTACTTTGTTTGGTTATGTTTTTTGTGCCAGTTCTCTTGACAGATTTTTGCTTTTAGATGGGGATTGCAGTTTCTTCTCAGGGGTTGAGGTTCTGGCTTCACAGAAATCAATAAAGCACTTTCCTTACCTTCAGTCAGGCCACAGTTTTGTTCAGAGTCCTGAAAGAAGAAAGGTTGTTATTACTTCTCATCCCCACATCTCTAGACTATGAAAAAAGAGCACTTGGTAAGAGCACAGGTAAAAGCAACACCTTTAGCCAGTTTCAGAAGGGCAGGTTTGATTTTTTTTTTCTAATGTGCTGAAACACAATGGAGTGTTTTCTTGGCTTTAGACAGTACCTTTGTATGTTTTCTGCCATTCTTATTTGCATTGCATATGTTCCAAACCCCTCTGAGGTTTGTAGAAACACCCCCATTGAACTTGTTGAACTTGTTAAAAAAACACATTTGTGTTTCCCTAATCCACCTGAAGTTAAAGAGAAATTTAAAAAGCTGCCTGTGGCATGGAAGACTGCGCATGACAGAAGATGGGGAAGTCTGCCTGTATTCTGTGCTGTTTGTCGTCTCATCTGACATGTCTATCTCAATGTCATCTAGTGATAGGACAAAGGGCAATGGGTGTCATCTGGAACATAGGAGGTTCCACATCAATATGAGAAGGAACTTCTTCCCAGTGAGGGTGACAGCCCTGGAAACAGGCTGCCCAGGGAGGCTGTGGAGTCTCCTTCACTGGAGATGTTTAAGACTCACCTGGATGTGTTCCTGTGTGACTTGGTCTAGGTGATCCTGCTGTGTCAGGGGGCTTGGACTGGATGATCTTTCGAGGTCCCTTCCAATCCCTAATGAGTCTATGAATCTATGAATCTATGATTCTAATATCTGCTTTATAAGGATGTGGCAGTGCTCTGTCTGCTTGTGCTTCACTATCCACATGAGTGTTCAGTCTTAATCTTTGCCTGATGTCAGACAATTGAATACACCAGTTACTGCTTCTTGTAAAGCAGCAGAAGGTGGCAAAAGCAACAATACATTCAATATTTATTATTTTATTATACTCTTTTGGGGTTTGGTCTCCACTTGCTGCATTTTTTCTGTATTATAATGCCGTACAAAATGAGTAGATCACAGTTGTTTACATCTCTATCTGAACCATGCATAAGAATTTTTGGGGAGGTCGTGCTTTGTTTGAATGCAGGATGAGGTAGGAAAGAGTTGTGGAAACCAACCCTGTACTTCTTCTAGTCTACTGTAGAATTTTGGTTTTAGACACAAGGCAAAAATTGCTTTGTAGAAAAATAAGCATCGTCACTGTGAGCTCTTGCTGTGAACATACACAAGTGTGGGTGAGAAATTAAAAAGAACATAATTTTTAAAGTGCACAGCTATACACCAGGGCTGTGTTTTTGTAACAGGAAACTCACTCCTAACTAAAGCTGTTCATGAAGCATCAGGCACGCCAAGATGAATTTGCTGCACTAACTGTGCAAAGAAACAATAAAACATTTTCGTTAGTCTTGAGTCAGGCCAGTGGGAATTTTAAGAGAAGGGCCTACCCTAGATCTTTTTCCTCCAAACTCTTTGGTAACAAGATAAATAAAAACAAAAGAAGTGGCAGCAGTGGGGAGGGAAGGAGCCCTACCATGTGTTAGTTACGCAGTCAAGTGTTTTGGAAGTGTCAAAATGTGGCCTCTCCATGGCACTTCTGTCACTCCTTGGGTATCAGTCAGTGGCTGTGGACATATGTCTCTGCCAGGAAACTTTAAGAGCAGGATGTTGTAGAGCACACGAAACCTACACTTCTCTTTGAACCCAAACTGTACATCGTCAACAACATTCTTCTTCATCACCTTGGTTCTTGCATTCGGAGTTCTCAGCAAAAAACCATAAGGACCAATGGGGGAAATGCTTTGTGTTACTAAATACAAATGATGTTTTCCTTGGCACTGCCATACCTGCTACTGTGAGGTCACATTTTTTGTTCCCTACATTTACTGTCCAGGAATGTTGCAAGGGAGGTAAGGGATGGCTGCCCTTTGCTTACTCTGCTGCCCTCTAGGTCAAATCCTGAGTATTTTAGCCATTACCATCAGAAATCTTGAACTATGGTAGTGGCAGATAATGATACTTACAGGTCTTTTCAGTTTGGTTAGGTTTTTTTCTCATATGTTGCTCTGACCTATTGCTGTATAAGAAAAAAGTCCAGCCTCTTGATTTTGTAGGGAAATAGATACATAAACACCTTTCGGTGTTTGATTTAACTGAAGTCAAAAGCACACTCTGAAGTGATTCCACTGATCCTTGCATATTACAGTTGCAGCTGAAGCTTTTAGGCACTGGAGAAGATGGTTCTAAATCAGGACTCTTGAACAAGTGTTATCTCAGTTCTCTTGAATTTGGGGATAATGAAGCTACTTTTTTTTAACTAAGCAAGAGTTTTCAGATGCTTAGAAGTAGCATCAGTGGACACAATGCATATGGAGCTATATTCTCTATATCAGAGCTCAAAAAGTAGTTTATGGGTACCTCTGGATAATTTCTTTATCTCATTTTTAGAGATGAATGTCAAGATTTCAAAGCAATTAAGTTAACCTTTAGTTAAGTTAATACTATCTTATTTTTAAGTGGTGTATGTCACTCCCCTCTCCATTTTCTTTGCACATTTAAGATAGACCAAAATTATTTCTTAATAAACGTTCTAGTCAAAAACCTGGAAATGCCACAGTTGATGAACTGGTCAGAGGGTGGGCCAACTGTTTTTTTCCCTTGTAATGATGAGCAATTGATTTCCGTATTGTCAAAGTGACCAGAAATCTATGGAAAACTTTTTCCCGAAATGCTGGGGTTACTGGCATTTTGCACAATTTCTTGAAGAAAAAATGTGAAAGAACGTGAACAACTTGCCATCTCTGCCCTCAAGTCACTTCACAAAAACCTGTCTTTATTTCTGGACACTGGAGCAAGCAGCTTTGCAATTTTTCCACTGCTATTAACTGTAAATAACTTCCAGCTTGTATTAACTCTTTTTTGCTCATTACAAGCAAAACTGTTTTCTGTCTGCTGGGTGTAATGAAAGAAACAGATGAGCTGAGACTTTGAGGCTGGTTCTGAAGCAGAGCTCTTTTGTGTTGGGACTGAACAGACAGAGCAGAAGTATTTTTATCGGCAAGAACAATTTGGGAAATACATCTCTGGTAGTGCTGCATTTGATCTTGTGCCCGCTCAAGTAAATGACAACATTTTAATTAGCCTTTGTGAAATGAGTGTGCTCTGCAACAATCTGGTCCTGTGAGAAGACATTAGTTTCAATCTGACAGGTCCAAGCTGGAAATCTGAAGCTCTAAATTCTGTTCTTAAATCTCTCTGGTTGTCCAAAGGCAGCAAGATGTCAAATGTGACTGCTAACAGAAAATGCTAATAGTAATAACAGCATTAATGCATCTTAAGTTAAAGAAGGAAACTGCTCTTTCTGAGTAATTCTTGAAAGGCAATCTCTCCAGTCTGATCCATTCCCTTCTGAAATGCCTATGTAATCATAGAATCGTTATAGAATCATTAGGGATTGGAAGGGACCTCGAAAGACCATCCAGTCCAATCCCTCTGGCACAGCAGGACCACCCAGACCAAGTCACAACAGGAACACATCCAGGTGAGTCTTAAACATCTCCAGTGAAGGAGAGTTCACAACCTCCCTGGGTAGCCTGTTCCAGTGCTCTATCACCCTCACTGGGAAGAAGTTCCTTCTCATAATGATGTGGAACCTCCTATGTTCCAGCTGACACCCTTTGCCCCTCGTCCTGTCACAAGATGACATTGAGAAGAGCCTGGCTCCATCCTCCTGACACCCACCCTTCACGTATTTATAGCCATTAATGAGGTCACCCCTCAGTCTCCTCTTCTCAAGCTAAAGATGCCAAGATTTTGTCCTAATCATGACTGTTAAAACCCATACCATGGCTTAAAATACAGTCTGGGACTCTGAGTGAGAATTTTCAGATGGCTTTATGGACAATGGAAGCACAGAGAAAAAGCATGTGCTTCAAAACACATAAGGATTTGGAATCTCAAGATTCTAAGATCAAAAAAGTTGAAATATCTAGCACATGAAATCCTCTGTACCTGTCAGGCTGCAGCTGACCTGAGCTGAACTCTTTTCACTCATGCAGATGAGTATGAAGAGTGATCCTGTAATGGAGATAGAAGAGGCGGGCTTCCCTTTATATGGTAGCTTTTAATCAGTTTGTTTGTGTACACTGCATTGTATGAAGTTCACTAGGCATTTAAAAAGTATTTCAGCTTCCTGGCCAGACAAAATTAACACTTGACAGGAAGTCACACTGGAAACTTTTGTCAGAGCCAGAGATGGGTTTAGCCTCCCTACAGTCTCTGGAGAAGTCTGGCTTTTCACTTTCTCATCTGGATGTTGAACAAAGTTCTTCATCTCAGCATCTGCTGAAGCCACCAGAACCCTGTCACTATGTTGGATGAAAATTAGGCACTATGTTTATATTTGTATATATATGATCAGCTATATTATGGTAGAAGTTACTTCAAATCTACCAACATATCCAGGTCAGAAAGGTGATCCTTAGGGTTTTCATATGTCTTTTTATTCTCTTTCAGATCACAATTATGCTTAGAAAAATTTCTTCTGATTTCTGTTGCAACTGCTGTAGCTGCCTGGGTTTTTTCTTTTGGCAGCTAAATCTGCCATCTTCCTATGTCCACCAGGAGGAGAGAGTCAAGGCCTCTTCAGGCTGTCTATTCTATGCCTGTGCCAGTTACTCTCATCCCATGTCATTCTAACCCTCTGAAGTAGTGACATCCAAAATTACTACAGAATCACAGAATCATTACAGATTCAAAGGGACCTCAAAAGATCATCCAGTCCAATCCCTCTGACACAGCAGGATCACCTAGATGACACTGAGAACAGCCCGGCTCCATCCTCTTGACACCCACCCCTCACATATTTGTAGACATTAATGAGGTCACCCATCACTCTCCTCCAAGCTGAAGAGACCCAGCTCCCTCAGCCTTTCCTCAGAAGGCAGGTGCTTCACCTCCTTCATCATCTTCATTGCCCTACGCTGGACTCTCTCCAGTAGATCCACATCCCTCTTGAACTGAGGAGCCCAGAACTGGACACAATACTCCAGGTGTGGTCTCACCAGGGCAGAGTAGAGGGGGAGAAGAACCTCTCTTGATCTGATAACCACCTCCCATCTGATCCACCCCAGGATGCTGTTGGCCCTCTTGGCCACAAGAGCACGTTGCTGGCTCATAGTCATCCTGCTTGTCCACCAGGACCCCCAGATCCCTCTCTCCTACACTACTCTCCAACAGGTCAGTCCCCAGCCTATACTGGTACCTGGGATTGTTCTTGCCTAGATGCAAGACTCTTCACTTACCCTTGTCATACTTCATTAAATTTTTCTCTGCCCAGTTCTCCAGCCTGTCCAGGTCCTGCTGAATGGCATCACAGTCTGCAGGGGTGTCAGCGACACCACCCAGCTTTGTGTCATCAGCAAACTTGCTGACAGTGCATGCCAATCCCTCATCCAAGTCATCAATGCATAGATTGAACAGGACCGGTCCCAGCACCGATCCCTGGGGCACTCCACTAGATACAGGCCTCCAACTGGACTCTGTCCCATTAACCACCACTCTCTGACTTCTACCCTGTAGCCAGTTTACCATCCACCTCACTACCTGAAAATCTAGACCACACTGCCTCAGTTTGGCTGCAAGGATACTGTGAGAGACTGTGTCAAAAGCCTTTCTTAAGTCAAGATAGATCACATCCACACATCCACTAGTCTCTGTTGGAAGTTGTGACAAGAGAGAAATGTTCTTAAGTCAGTATTTCTGTGGCTTGATTTTTTTTTAAGATTCCTCTGTTTCAGAAGAGGAAGCTTCAGGTTTTGAAGCTCTCCAGGTGTTGAATCATTAGGATGGGAGACTACTGTGTTTGAAGATACAATAGCCTGGTGCATAATCCCTTACCCCATCCTTTTGCTTCATCTGGGAATTCTAAAACATGTTTACATACTGCAAAGATAAACATAATGATGTTTGTGTTTCCCTTCACCATCTTGGTTGTGCTGCTAGTGAGTCTGCAAGGTTTTTGGTTAGACTCATTTTTTTCTGAAATATAAGTTGTTTGATTCTGTTGAGCCCGATGCACCAGTACAGATGTCATTACAGGTTTGGGGCCCAAATGTGGATTAAATGTTCGAAAGGAGAAGGAAAGATAAAAGAAGCAAAACTAGGAAAGGTTTAGACTGACCAGAGGAGACAAGGCTTGGTCTGGCTATCTACTCTGGTCCCAGAGTGATGCTTTTCATTTCTGTCCTTCATGGGGTAAGACAAGGAACAAAAAGGAAAATAAGAAACCTGGGGAGGGATTGGCATGAGAAGTGTGCTAGGTAGAAAACTACTGAGTGATATTGTAGATGTGGAAACCTTGAACATGTACACAGCTCAGAACTACACTTAAGCTGTGATAATGTTATGTCCAATAAGCAAGGCAACTGCATCCCAATTGTTAGATAAGCATCTGGAAGAAAATATTACTTTCAAAATTAATCTAGATATTGAAGATTTAGTGCTGGAAAGCCAGACTGTGTACTGTGGTATGCAAATCTTTCTCAGATAACTGTAGATATCACTCAGATAATTGTAGATATCTGGATGAAAAAGGGAAAAGCGAAGGATGGAGCGCTCCCATTGCTGGAGATGTTAAAAAAAAAACCATGTAGATATGGCTCTTGAAAACGTGGTTTAGTGGGCCTAGTGGTGTTGGGTTGATGGTTGGACTTGGTGATCTTGGAGGTCTCTTCCCATCTTAATGACTCTGTGAGATGGGCCCATACATGTGGTATTTCATTTTCAGGTGGTATTTTAAAAGAATTAATCCTTTTGTAATCAACTGCAGAATCAGTGTCAGACTCTGAGGTGGCTGTTGTGTTTGAACAAGACTACTCAATTTGTTCTTGATTAAGTGTAATTATTTATTGCAAGACATGCAAGTGCTGGTAAAGTCATCTGATTACTAGGAGGGGGCTGTGTGCTTTTTGGTTTTTTTTGGTGTTTCTCTCTGTGTCTTGGTTTAAATTTATCTCAATCACTCAATTTTCTTTTTACAGGCAAAAAGGAATGTATTTGGAATAAATCTTAAAAAGCATTATTTACCCTGACCAAAAGAACAGTGAAAAGAGCAATCTTGAAAGATTTCTATAATGGAAATGAAACAATCAACACAGAAATATGAGGAAAAAATTACGCCCATTAAATACATCTAGACTGATGAATGATAGGATGGCTGCCTATTCAAGCTGGAAATTTTACACATGATTGAAGCTTTATTTAGTCTAATGAAATGTGCTTCCTGAATGCTGCATCTGAGTGACAGCATGACCTAGGGCACAAAAGGAAGTATTATGTGATTAGACTGAGATCATTCTCATTTAAAGTCATTGTGATATAATTTTAAGTTCTTAATTAGCAGCGTATACTTTGGTGTCCATTGCCCCTTTTATTGTGACTACCTTTTCAGGCCTTGTCCTTCCACAGGCTTTTTTGGAACTCAGCACGGATTAACAGCAACGGAGTTTGAAGTTCATTGATCCTTTTTTTAATTTATCCCCCCCGAAGTGGTGAACAGACAGGGGAGAAAGATGATCTTGCAGAACAGGCTCATCTTATGCCTCATAAGGTCAGTAGTACACTCTTTAAATTGTCTTTAGTTCAGAGTCCAACTTAAATATCTTGTCTGACCTATGAAAACGTAGACAGTCACATACTTTAACTTAGTGAAATTAGAGTTCCTGGTGAAGTTGCTGCTTGTAGATGTTCTCCCTTTGCCTCTTCATCTATGATAGCTGGGATTGCATGAGAACTGTAGCAATATACTACTTTACACCAGCTAGGAGTTTGTACATAGGTCTTTTACACCACACACCTTTTACCTCACTTCACCTTTATGGAGCTGGCTTCTTGCTTTGAAGCTGCCTTGTGAGCCAAGCATGAAGGCACGTAGCCACACCAAAAACACCAGTGTTTTGATTAAAAGCTATTAAATCACATTCAACTTGTGTAAAATTTAATGTGGTTCATAATGCGATTTTACAAGCTATTGAGAATTCGGGCACCATAAATTGATTTTGTTAATGGGTTTCAGCAGTTGTTACTCAAAGTGATATTAAAAATAATGAAGGGTGAGGTTGCTTCTCAAGCCCAAGGCTCTTTCTTTTCCTAGCTGGAGAGTGTCACTAGGGCTAAGCAAGTGTTCAATGTATTCACTGTGCTCTCTTTGTGTGAAAGATGTCACAGCAGACCCAATGTTTTCAGATTAATATGAACTTGCTGACCATAATCCTGAGTCTTAGCTTGTTAGTTAGGTTGACTGATGACCACCCAGGACCAGACAGCTAAGACAAACACTTAATCTATCTACTGTATGCGTTCAGCCAGACTAAAGCTTTCTCAATCATTTCAAACTGCATTTCAAGAGCATATTGCATAGTTTTCCATTACCATGATCCACTGAATTTGAAGCCTGTAGCATTTCTGCTGCCTCCTTTGTGAGGCAACAGAAGGTGTATGTATACCTGTAACGCCTTACTTTGTGCCAGTGTGAAAGACTCATAGCTAAGAAATGCCACTTTTTTATTATACATTCTTTTATTTCAACCCTTAGTTAAAGAGTAAGTCAGAAAAGTTTTAAAGGAAGTCAAGAATAGTTTTTAAAATTGTATTAAAAATGCTCATGTGAATGGCAGGATAAAATCCAATACTGTTGAGAGGCAAAAGAATTACCTCTTCTTAACGGAGTCTTCCACCCTTTTTGCCTGTTTCAATACCTTTTTTCATCTGTTTTTATTCATCTAGATGTGCAAGTGAATCATATGCACGTTTCACAAAGTTCAAGAAGCATATTAAGTGATAAGGACAACCAATTCACCTGGTTTTGTGATGCTGTGTTCTTAACTTATGCTGAATTTGTGCTCAGGCCTCCTTTTTTATGCTAAAGTTCTATAGATAAAATAATGGTATCACACTGAAGGTTCACAGTATCACAGTATCACAGTATTACCAAGGTTGGAAGAGACCTCACAGATCATCAAGTCCAACTTGTCACCACAGAGCTCAAGGCTAGACCATGGCACCAAGTGCCACGTCCAATCCTGCCTTGAACAGCTCCAGAGTTGGCGACTCCACCACCTCCCTGGGCAGGCCATTCCAGTGGCCAATGACTCTCTCAGTGAAGAATTTGCTCCTCACCTCAAGCCTAAATTTCCCCTGGCGCAGCTTGAGGCTGTGTCCTCTTGTTCTGGTGCTGGCTGCCTGAGAGAAGAGAGCAACCTCCTCCTGGCCACAACCACCCCTCAGGTAGTTGTAGACAGCAATAAGGTCTCCCCTGAGCCTCCTCTTCTCAAGGCTAAACAATCCCAGCTCCCTCAGCCTCTCCTCACAGGGCTTGTGCTCAAGGCCTCTCAGCAGCCTCGTTGCCCTTCTCTGGACATGTTCAAGCACCTCAATGTCCTTCCTAAATGGAGGGGCCCAGAACTGGACACAGTACTCAAGGTGCGGCCTAACCAGTGCAGAGTACAGGGGCAGAATGACCTCCCTGCTCCTGCTGGCCACACCATTCCTGATGCAGGCCAGGATGCCATTGGCCCTCTTGGCCACCTGGGCACACTGCTGGCTCATGTTCAGGCGGGTATCGATCAGCACCCCCAGGTCCCTTTCTGTTTGGCTGCTCTCCAGCCACTCCGACCCCAGCCTGTAGCTCTGCATGGGATTGTTGTGGCCAAAGTGCAGCACCCGGCACTTGGACTTATTGAACGCCATCCCGTTGGACTCTGCCCATCTGTCCAGGCGGTCAAGGTCCCGCTGCAGAGCCCTTCTGCCCTCCAACCCAGCCACATCTGCCCCCAGCTTTGTGTCATCTGCAAACTTGCTGATGACTGACTCAATGCCCTCATCCAGATCATCTATGAAGATGTTAAAGAGGATGGGGCCCAGCACTGATCCCTGAGGGACACCGCTAGTGACCGGCCGCCAGCTGGATGTGGCACCATTCACCACCACTCTCTGGGCTCGGCCCTCCAGCCAGTTCCTAACCCAGCACAGAGTGTTGCCGTCCAAGCCGTGGGCTGACAGCTTAGCCAGCAGTTTGCTGTGGGGGACAGTGTCAAAGGCCTTGCTGAAGTCCAGATAGACCACATCCACAGGCCTCCCCACATCCACCAAGCGGGTCACCTGATCATAGAAGGAGATCAGGTTGGAGAGGCAGGATCTGCCCTTCCTGAACCCATGTTGGCTGGACCTGAGCCCTTGGCCATCCCTTAGGTTCGCAGTTATTGCCCCCAAGATAACCTGCTCCATCAGTTTCCCTGGCACTGAGGTCAGGCTGACAGGCCTGTAGTTCCCAGGATCCTCCAGCCGACCCTTCTTGTGGATGGGGATCACGTTGGCCAGATTCCAGTCACCTGGGACCTCTCCGGTGAGCCAGGACTGGTGGAAAATGATGGAGAGCGGCTCGGCCACTTCATCTGCCAGCTCTCTCAGCACTCTAGGATGGATCCCATCTGGTCCCATGGACTTGTGGGTGTCCAAGTGGCTCAGCAGGTCATGGACTAATTCCTCATGGATTTCCAAGGCAGCACACGTTCCCCAACCCCATCCCCCAGTTCAAGAGGCCACTTGCCCTGAACTCCTCCCTCCTCACTGTTAAAAATTGAGGCAAAGAAGGTATTCAGGACCTCAGCCTTTTCCTCATTGTTAGTTATAGTGTTCCCCTCCTGGTCCTGTAAGGAGTGGAGGCTCTTTTTACCCTTCTTTTTAGCATTGATAAATTTATAAAAATGCTTTTTATTATCTTTCACAGAGGTGGCCAGCTTAAGTTCATTTAGTTCTGTAACCTTTTGCTGTTAAGACCCAAATATTGCAGTGGAAGGCCTCTAGGGTTATAACAGAAAACTGTGAGATAATCTGTTCCTCACCATTAGATCACCTCAGATATTTGCTGCAGTTACTCTCTGGCTTAAGCTGCAATCCATGAAGTTTCATAACAATTCCAAAACTCAGTTTAGGATTCCAGATAATGACAGGCTCAGATATGCTTAATTTTTCGATGCCTCTGTAATGATATCATCAGAATGCTTCATTCATTATTTTTAGCCATCATTTTACCTTGTTTCTTGTCTTAGGTAAAAGTTGATTGGTATAGGCAAGGTGGTTGCTTTAGGACTCAGAAATAACACTGCTAAATGGCTGCACAGAATAGATGGCTGATAAAAAGTAAGAGTTTGTGTGTGAGAAGCTGCAAGAGCACATCTGAATTTGCATAAATTGCAGCCTATCAGTAGCACCTTCTTCTGCCAGTTCCCCTGCAAACTATATTTTGTGGCTCATTAATATTTATTTTCTATTAATTGGTAACATCTGAGTACAGTCTTCAGAGTAAACATCTGGTCTAGAGTTGGAGCAGCCTTTGTGTGTCATGAACCTGTCAACAAATACTGCTGTTAGCAATGCTATACTGGAAGAACTGTCAGGAAAGAGGCATGATAATGTCTATGGTACAGATTATGCATTGCAAACAAATTAATTATGTGTAATGATTGGCATAGCAAATGAGTTTTGGACATAACCATAATATGTGTTTTTACTGCCAACAATTATTATCTGCTTCAGTCACATCTTGGATGAGGAGTGCTTCTAGTGATGTTATGATAATGCACAGAATATGAATAAGCAGGTACCTATGGTTCTAAGCTATGCACATGGAGATTAAGTACTTGACTGTGGATATATTTCAGGTGCATTCAAAGAGATTGGGTTTCCCATTCTAAATGCAGTGAATGAGTGGGATTATTTCCATGGGTTTCGGTGGATGTTTGGATTGAATCCCAGAGCCTGATCTCATGCTTCGCGTAGAGATGTTTTCTGAGAGCATGCAGACCTGGCCATCCAAGAGGCTAGAAATGCCTGTGATTGTAAAGGGGCAGAGCAAAGCCCCTCATTCACAAGATAAATTGCATCCCTCGTGTATTCTAGTGATCTTTAGGCACTTGGTGGTTTGTTTCTTGTATATAAATTATACTGAGGAAGAGATAGGGCCACATCCTTTGATAGACAGCAGATGGTTACAATTGTTCATCAGCTGTATAGAAGCAGTAGGTGAAACTGCCCTGATGAGACCACATCTGGAGTATTGTGTCCAGTTGTGGGCCCCTCAGCTCAACAGGGATGTGGAGCTGCTGGAGGGAGTCCAGCATAGGGCAACGAAGATGATGAAGGAGGTGGAGCACCTCCCTTACGAGGAGAGGCTGAGGGAGCTGGGTCTCTTTAGCTTGATGAAGAGGCGAGTGAGGGGTGATCTCATTAATGTCTATAAATATGTGAGGGGTGGGTGTCAGGAGGATGGAGCCAGGCTCTTCTCAATGTCGCCTAGTGATAGGACAAGGGGCAATGGGTGTCAGCTGGAACATAGGAGGTTCCACATTGTTGTAGTTGTTGTTGTGTTATCTTGTCCGAGATGTCATCGAGACCTTACTTGCTAAAACTGGTGGAGAATCCCCAACCCGCTACACACATGAATATGAGAAGGAACTTCTTCCCAGTGAGGGTGATAGAGCAATGGAACAGGCTACCCAGGAGAGTTGTGGAGTTTCTTTGTCTGGAGACGTTTAAGACCCACCTGGATGTGTTCCTGTGTGACTTGGTCTAGGTGATCGTGCTGTGTCAGGGGGAATGGACTGGATGGTCTTTCGAGGTCCCTTCCAATCCGTAATGATTCTGTGATTCTATAATTTAAGTTTTGGATTCATGGGCCCTGGGAAAATTGGTTACACAGCCTTTTAGGTTTCCTCTGCTGAAATGCAACTCTGATTCACTGTAATTTTGATAGATGCTTAAATGGTTTCTCGAACTATGGAAACCACAAACTAACCCAAGCTTTGCCAAAGAGTGAGGAAGTCACAGTGCTTCTGTACAGCCTGCCTCTGAGGTCTGCCAGTTCCTCTCACACTTCTCAGGCCGGGGTAAAGGAATGGAAAGTGGTTTCCAGGGATATGCCACTCACTATTATGAAGAAACTCACAGCCACACAAAAAAACCCCTTCTAATGGTACTTCTACTGACCAATGACATTGTCGAAGATGTAGTTTAAAAACACAAACTTGCATTTTAGCAAGACTCTTCCATGTTTGAAAGGTAGAATCCTGCTTTCTCTTCTTGCTTTCAAGAGGAATGAAGAGAGCACATTCCTATCCCTTAGATGACATAGATACTTTCCTCTTCACACTGAGGATGTATGACAGAATTCATCCTCTGAGCCTCTCTCTTCTGCAGACAGTCCTAGAAGATGAAGCCTCTTGCTTGCCCTCTCAGCTGACTTTCATAGAATCATAGAATCATTAGGGATTGGAAGAGACCTCGAAAGATCATCTAGTCCAATCCTCCTGCCACAGCAGGACCACCTAGACCAAGTCACATGGGAACACATCCTGGTGGGTCTTAAACATCTCCAGTGAAGGAGACTTTGATGCAATATCCTAGATGGAGGCATCTGTATTCTCCATATCCACCTCTTTGCTAAGCGATATAAGGAGTACCAATTTTCCACACAGCAGGAAAAAGGGAGAAATGCAAATTTAGAAAGAGAAGTGTTGCCATTCTTATTTGTTCAGGTTGGGAAAGACCTCGAGATCAGATGGAGCAGCCTTAATTTTGAACAGAGCATGTTCTCACCTGAGGACTGTGTACCCTAGAGAACAACAGACCAGTTTAGCATGTGGGACACATACCTACCAACACAGTATCCACATTCACGGAAGGGATGTTTTCTTAATGAGATTTTTTTTCCCCAATAGCTGGATTTTCCCAAGTGGTGTGCTCTTCCAGATTCTTCTGAATTTATTGTTTTTTCTTTTTTGGTAACTATTGAATTCCCACAGACATCAAAGTTGCTTTGGGTTGCTGAAGAAACTGTGAGCTGCCCATTCTCCCTGTGGCTTTAAAAGGCTGAGCACTTTGGAAGATTGAACAAGGTATGTGTAAGATCCCAGGCAGATAGAAGGAAATATATCTGGGAATTAATGTAATCTTACCTACTGCTGCTGGTGAGATAGCAATGCATTTCTCTCTCACTGGTAAGAGCTAAAAGGCTTATTACTGCAGTGTTTTAAATTTCTGTTGTAGCTTAAATGATTACATTTTTACCCTAAGTGATTGTGGTCACCTTTTGAGTTTCCTTTGTTTTTGTAATTGTTGTTATGTTTTGGAAAGCCTAGCCTTCTATATCTTTTTTCTCAGTGCATTTTCATGTTTTGCTGCCAGCTGAGAATTTTAAAGACATGTTTGCCTTTTGGATTTCTTTATCACCAAGCTTATTCCTTCCCAGACACTCAGATGAGATCCAGGTCAGATATTTTGTCATCAAAGATGGAGAGGGCATGTTTCTTTCCTGGGGTGCCTCAGCTACAGAAGTCTTACATGGTTTGATGTGTGTGAAGGGGATGGGACTTATTTAGTGCCAAAATAGAAGAGGATTATTGTACTGTGCAAAGTACTCTTGGCTCAAGTGGATGGAGTAAATAGGTACATAGACATGTACATGCTCTACTCTTCCTTTTTCAGAAATAGCTTAGCTTTCAGAGACATGCTCCTTTTTCTCAGACTTACATCTGTGCAGTAAGCATGCTGCTGGATTGGGCAACTTATTTTGGAGCTGTTTGTTAGGCACGTTCTACCCATATTTTACCTGTGTCTGGACACCTAAAGAAGCAAATGTTTCTATACATGAAAATTTATCTTGATTTGAAAAATGTTTACAGAGGGATTTTGGAGTTCAGAATTATCTAGTTTTACTGATCTGGGTTTGAACCTCCAACACATAATGTAGTCGATCACTGCGTATGCCAGAACTGTGGACCATGTAGTTCATGTTTTGTACATGGGAAAGTCCTCCTCTGGTGCAAAAATACGAGGAAAAGCCTTCTGACAAGAGCTGGCACCTTCATGACAGGCATATCCTTTCACACTGTGGTATAATGCAGTTCAACATGCTTTGAAGGCCCAAATTGATGGTGGTCCTGGCTTATCTTTCAGCAGATAATGATCTTTATCAGAGTCATAACAAACTATTATGTGGGGTTGGAGGGGGTGGGAGAAGGCTTTGGCTTCATTTAGAATAAGTCTGATGTGCACATAGAGCTATTCTGTACTTTGAATGCCTGGCTGTACAGAAAAAGTTTGTCAAATTTAAATATGTACATAGAAGTCAGTATTATATTGGCCCTACTCCATTGCCCTGGATAAAGCAGAGAATGCATTTCAGTGAGCTATTCCAAATACCAGGTATAAAATTATCACACTCGTGGGCATTCTGTTTGATTCTTTTGAAACTGAAACTGATAAGAAGGAAAACACTATTTGCTAGCATTTCCCAGGCACATGCAATTTCACTGCAGTAACTTGTGACTGATCGCCTTGATTTTTACTTTATGTAGAGAACATACAGAACTACTCAGTCATTGGAGAAAAGTGGGGCAAAGAGCTATCTCAGATCTGTGATATTTGGCTTACAGTGGACATAAATTTGACAAATCAAACATCAAACTAGCTAATAGTAGACAGGAAAGATTGGTGTTGACACATCAGACCTGACCCCAGCCAGAATCATTGCTGTGTTTAAATACAGCCGTGTCTGTCTGAAATCACTCAGGCACACAAGCAATAGAAACTGTAGGTGAACAGATAGAAAACATGGCACGTTACGACATTCTCATGGCTAATTGGGCTGACAGTTCAGTCTGGATGGAGGACAGTGTTTATTTACTCATTGTTGTGTGATGAGCAACTAGAAAGATATGCTAGCTTTAGCCCATCCTGATACCACTCCTAACACTGTCTGGCTCCAGCTGCAGTAAGCCTGGACAATGCAACACAAAAACTTCCTATTCACCATCACTTCTAAATCTGTGCTGGCACAGATATGCAATGACCTCAGACTACAGTTGGGTCTAACAAGGAATTTATCTTAATGGAAATGTGACCTTTTGCTACCAGAAAGCTACAAAAATACAAGTAACAATGGGTAAACGAAGAAAAAGGTTTATCCTGGCCAACTGTTGCCTTTTCCAAACAGTTTAACCTTGCCATGAAAAAAATAGTTTGACACAGGATGCTGTCTGAAGCTCTTTAAGAAAGTTATCAAGGTCATGGTTGAAAGAACATGCCATTATTGTTGTTTTTAAAAGCGAAAATTACTGGAGTGGTTCTCTTTTCTTTTGGATGATGCAGATGTTCATTATCAGCTTTCAAACTGCAGTCCATTTTTACTACAGGGACAGGCTTCAGGAATTTCTTTTTTTTTTCAGTGAGGAGTTAGGGAATTAGGTTTTTACCTCTCTTAACCTCCACTCTCCATGCTAGGACGTCATACTCTCTATGTGCTTTTAATCTTGGCTTCAATATATTTTACTGTAGCTAGCTTTTAGTTACAGTTTATTAACTTCAGATTTATTTTGCCCCAGGCCATGTTATAATGAATAAAAAGCATTTTCTGTGATTTGGTGCAATTTTTACAGCTGCCCTTGAAACAACTGCATAACTTTTTCTACTGCCTAGGAAAGATGGCAGTTTTCAGCTGGTCATCTATGCTGAACACTCTACTTCCAATCTTGCCAAAAAGCATACAGAGACAAACTCAGATCTGTGAACATGCTTACAGATGTTTTGAGTTCTGTTGTTATTTCTTAAAGTTATCCTCAGCCCCAGAGGAATTTAGACTGAATAAGGACTATATTTTCTAATGGTTTTGTATGGCACCTTGTGCAGTGAATTTTTTAATCTGATCAGGGCCTCTGGCACAGGAGCAGTACTACTTCTCAGTTTCTAAACTTGCAAAGTAAATGGTAAATAGCTTTGGGAAGAAGCTTACATCAGTCATTGGGTATCATAGAACCACATTCTGCTAGATTCTTCCTGTGAAGACAGCTGAGAAAACAGTTCCGACCCAGTGACTACTCTATCATGATCTGCAGAGAGAAAGGAAATCTGCAGAGGCTGTGCAAGGGATCTGATCAGAATGATGCTGCAACATCACCAAGCCTTTGACTTGATTCATCTAATGTCTTAAAAACAGGCATCTAACTACAACGTGGAGCTCAGTGGGTGTCAGCTGAGCAGGCAGCCAGTGTAACACAAATATATGCAATGTGGGAACCTGCAGACAACACATAGGACAACAAATCTGCAGAACCAGAAGGACAACAGATAGGAAGGCAGAAGCAAGAGCTCAGTAGTACACAGCTTAGGGACCACGTGGTTTGAATGCAACTGTGAAACCTAAGACACCTCATCAATTTGTGAGACTTCCTTAATAAGTGCCCAGCTTCATCTTGAAGCAGGGAATCCTCTCCAGAATTCAAGACACGTGAAAAACATTAACTCATAATTCCTAGTAGTCCCCTGGGTACCTGTTAATAATTATGGCTGGCTTTTTTGGCCTTAGAAGCTTTGAATTATCTGGTGTTAAACCTTTTAGAGTAAACTGGAGACCAGCATAGGACCCCCAATGTGAAAAGCTACATGTATTAATATTTCCATGCACTGATACGCATGAATGAATTATATGGTTTTTTACTTGCTTAGGATTAACAAATATCGAATTAAATGAAGACCAACTATTTAAAGGTAGTTAAAATAAAAGGTTTAAAAGAAACCTTGTAAAAACAAAAAAAAGAGCAGTCATAAACTCTAGTCTGACATTAAGTGGAAATATTAAAATAACTGTTTTAGAAAAACAATAATGATCACTTTGCCTAGCTGGTGCAGTAGCATGGAAAATGTTAATTAAATAAAGCAGTCCACAAGTTCACATTTAGTGTTCATGTCGGGACTAAATAGGTGAATAAAGAGCAAGCTCATTAGATGCTGTTGTGGAGTATATGCACTAAGTTTAAAAACAATCATAGTGTATGCAACAAAACGTCCCACCAAGCATGGGGCAGTCACAGAGTGGACCTTTTACTACAGTGCTGAAGAATTTGGGGTCAATTCACCATTCCAATATAAAGAAGGATTGTTGTCCTTTTGTCATGTATGATCAGTTAAAAGCTGTCCTCCCAGCTCTACAGAGCCAGAATGAGGGAAAGAATCCGGCGATTCTATAGTTACTAAGCTGAGGAGTAAAACAGCCTGATGAAGTGCGGGAACACACCCAGAGCAGGCTTGGTGTCTTCAGCCCAAATGCTGACAGGTGGATGCTCTGGGACTTTATTCAATGCATCACTGTGTCTCAAACCTTGGTGAATACCTTCCGTGAAAACACAAAAGCTAAAAATGAGAAAAACCCAACTCTGGCCATTGCACTGTACAACAGCGCAGGCCTTTCTACAGCAGTTATTATTTTAGATACAGAGATCTCAAACCCATTCAGAAAAACCTATATGCTGTCTTTATGCATACTGGGTTAGCAAAATTGAAAGTAATAAGGCAGGGAAAAAAGAAAATTTTTACATTTATCACGTGAGAGAAAATGCAGCCTTTCCTGTCCAGTTTACCTCTTAAAATGAATGTCCACACCGTGTTTGCAGTATTTTTAAAAGCCTGGATAGAACCACACTGAAATGAGTGTTTGTGATGTTAATAGAAAATTCTGGGCCTTCAGCTCTGATAAATGTACCTCTTGAGTGCTATGAAAAATATCATTTTCAACGAAGTCTTGAGTTTTTATGGGAAATTTTTCTTGCTGAAAAATTTTACTGGCTTTACTCTTCATCTCCTGTTATGGAACAGATTTGGAAATACCTGTGAAAAACAATATATTTGGTTTCAAGGAAATCACTAGGAATGCCTGGATGAAAGCACTGTAATAGAGGACATCCAGATCTGCTTTATATTTACATCATCTGTTACCTCCACATGCTGAAGAGCACTGCAAACATAGAGAATAAAAATCCAAGAGGATGAGAGTTATCCAAGAAAGCCAGATGCATATAACTTTTGAGTCATATCCCAAACACTTGGAATATGTTTGTATGGCCAGTCAAGACGAGTGCCATATTTGCAGTGTGACAGGTTTGGTCCTACAGCTATTGTGGAGTACCAGTGGAGACATATAAAACCAGTGCAGCCACAGAAAAAGGAAATTAAAGTATCCTAGTCTTTATGGACAAAATTGTTTGTGTTCAGAATTATCAAGATGGTTTACAGATGTACTTCAGAAAAACAAGACCATTCACTTGGTATTTTGCAGAGCATCCTCTTAAAGAATCATTACAGAACTTTAAAAAGATGGATGGGGAGGTGAGAAGGAAATAGATGTGATCATGAGAACCACCATAATTTTCAAGACTATGCGAGTGGTTTGTTTATTTGGAGAATGTTCTATTTCATTTTCAAGCTATCTTAAGGCTAATGAAAATTTAGGCTGGGAAGGAAGCGTACAGAGCGGGAAGTTGTGAGAGGGTCAAGTTCAGTTTAAACATTGAGACAGACTTCCCACATGACCATGGGCTTTTCATTTGGACTCATGTTCACCTACACAATGGAAACATAATCATAGAATCATAGAATCATTAGGGATTGGAAGGGAATTCAAAAGATCATCTAGTTGAATCCCCCTGCCACAGCAGGATCACCTAGACCCAGTCACACAGGAACACATCCAGGTAGGTCTTTAACGTCTCCGGTGAAGGAGACTCTACAACCTCCCTGGGCAGCCTGTTCCAGTGCTCCATCACTCTCACTGTGAACAAGTTCCTTCTCATATTGATGTGGAACCTCCTATGTTCCAGCTTACAACCATTGCCCCCTGTCCTATCACTAGATGACATTGAGCAGAGCCTGGGTCCTTATATGTGTTATACCTGCCCCTAGTCTGCAGCTCAAGCCTAGATGGTTACTCTTAATGTTTTCTTAACTGCAGAAAATGATATGTCATTTCGTTGTGGTCATGTGAGGTGTAATTCATTGCTAATGCTTCTGATTTTATTGAAATGCTCAAGATGAGAGCTTTCAAAGTGTCTTACAATGATCAGCCTTTACTGATTAGAGGGATCTGTCTGGAATCTTCTATTTCTGAAAGAAAGATGATGCTGAGACACTCTCACATGTACGTGCTCTCTTCTCTTTGGAAGAGCTAAAGGCTTTGTGCTTATTTCTGTAGAAGGCATAACACATGTTCTAAAACACAAAATGATACCTCCCCTCTGTTCCTGCATTTTTGCTAGGTGGATTGCAGCCTCAGCTTTTGAGCTTTTAAGTCTGGCTTATGGCAGTATTTTCTTCATGCAGCTCTCATTGTGTGCTGCATCAAAATACACCTTTTGTAAGTAATGAAAACCCTTACTAAAGGCATGATCACATCACCATGCTGTTAGAGTGCAACGTTCCCAATGAGATAGTGTTACCTTCACGGATCAGTGCAAATACCCTGCATATGGCATTCAGAAGAAGAAAATTCACCTTAACAGGATGCTTTGGATCTGTGTCTTATCATAGCTTTTTTGTGTTAAAAATATCACAATGATATAAAGATATACTACTTCTTGCTTTGAAGACATTATTTCAAGCTCTTTTAAGCACTTCCTTATGATGTGGTGTTACATAGTGCAGGATTAGATACCCAGTCATTTGCCTGATCCTTGAGTAAATCAGATTGTTTTTCTACATTAATTTATTTCTACATTGATTTCTACTTTTTCAGCAGTGCATAGAGAGAGGATAGGACTGTAGACACACAGTATTAGAATGACATTTCTGAAGGTATTTCAGACATAAGTAGAATTTTCTTATGATTTTCATCCAATAATAGGACAAGGGGCAATGGGTGTGACCTGGAACATAGGCGGTTTCACAAAAATGTGAGAAGAAGCTTAACAGTGAGAGTGAAGGAGCACTGGAAGGGGCTTCCCAGGAAGGTTATGGAGTCTCCTTCTCTGAGGATGTTTAAAACCTGCCTGGACATGTTCCTGTGTGACTTGGTCTAGGTGATGCTGCTGTGGCAGGGGGATTCAACTAGATGATCTTTCGAATTCCCTTCCAATCCCTGAAGTTCTGTGATTCTGTGATTGTGAATGTATACTGGCATGGGCATTCGCCCCATACAACTGCAGGTACATAGCTGTTGTGCCAAAGTTAGGAATTTAATTACATAGGCAGTCCAATGGAGTGGTCTTCTGTCAGTGTGTGTATTCTCCAGAAATGACTGTTTTGTCCTCTCGACCACAGAGACAAGCATCCTTTCAATTTAAAGGTACTAAATAGCAATTAATTTGAACATGATTGGCTTAGTTTTAAGCTACAACCCCAGTTGAAAGAAAATCAAAATGAGAAAGGGGATAGAATAAATGCTTGCACACATACAACCATCGGTATCTGAAGTGTAAATAGTTTCGTGCTCTGTCTTTGTATTTGTGAAATATTTTACTTACACAAGTCCCATTGCAATTTATTCAATCTTCAACACTGTTTATTTATTTGTTAAATTTATTTGTTAAATCTGACACAAAAATTGCCAGTTGTGAGTTTGCTAAGTCTTGAAATCCAGATCCATTTGGGGCTGCCTCTTTCAGTATCAGTCCTTCAACTCAGAACCCTGCCAAAGCTGAAGTCAACATCAGAATTCCAGTTCTGTGAGAAAGACACTTGTTACAAATGTCCAGCCAGTAGCTGATCACAGCCTGGTATTGTAAAACTCCATCTAAGTGCCTGCACCCAGAGATGTTTGTGGTGTGGTATGTGGTTTCAGGTCAAGAAAAATGAAGGCCTTGCATAATATAAAAGTCTTAAGAAACTTTCCACTAATACAATGGATCAAGGCACAGTATAGTGAAACCACCCCATAGTTCTTGTTGTGTAGTGAAGTAAACTGCTTTTGAACGTCAATGTTTTAGGCATGGGAAGAAAGATAGTGCTTCTCTTCAAAACTCTAAGAATATTGCTTGATTCTCTATCCTTTTCACAGAAGCACAAAATGTTAGGGATTGGAAGGCACCTCTAAAGATCATCCAGTCTAATCTCCCCGCCAAATCATGACCACCTAGACCAAGTGGCATGGGAACATATCCAGGTGGGTTTTAAACATCTCCAGTGAACGAGACTCCACAACCCCCCCGGGAAGTCTGTTCCAGTGCTCTGTCACCCTCACTGGGAAGAAGTTTCTTCTCATATTGATGTGGAACCTCCTGTGTTCCAGCTTACACCCATTGCCCCTCATCCTCTCACTAGATGACATTTACATATTTTATTGTGGAGTCTCCTTTTCTGGAGGTGTTTAAGACCCACCTGGATGTGTTCCTATGTGACTTGGTCTAGGTGATCCCGCTGTGGCAGGGGGATTGAACGGATGATCTTTCAAGGTCCCTTATGATTCTATGAGTCTATGATTCTATACCATGACAACATAGTTGCTAAGATCACCTGGGACTGATAGAAGTCATCAACCATGACCTAGGCAATTCTAATATGACAAAATTTCCTCAAAAAAATCATTTTTAACTGGCAAAAATTAAAACAGCACACTTTCTCCCTACTGCATCTCCCTGAATGTGTTTAAAGGTTGTTTAGATGTGGTGCTTAGTGATATGATTTAGTGGTGAACTTTCTAGAGTAGGGTCGATTATTGGACTTGATGATCTCAAAGGTTTTTCCAACCTGAATGATTCTAAGAACCCTCATCAGGAAAGTCAAAGAGCTGCAGACTACTCATACCTGCAGTAGTAGAAGTAAAAACAGATTTCTTGAGCATTTCAGGAACAAAATCCTGACTTGGGAACTTAAACTTGTGATTCTAGCTTTTATTTTAAAAAGGCAACAAAGAGGTTGGGCTCTGCTTTTTGCTTTTGACAAGCTTTCGATGGGATCATCCTGTGGCTTTCATTTATTCTAAATATGGTTTATTTTCATGTTAAAATGTTGATTTTTTCCTTTGTAAGGCAGTTTGAAACCAATGATGCTCAATGCTTTCAGAGTTTTACAAGGAAAAAGCCTTTTCCATTCAAAGCATTTACCACTGTGGCAAGAAAGAAAAATCAAGTAAGATCTCTGTTATAGTGCTGAACTTGGGCACCCTTAGTTACCTTTTCTTCATGGCTGAGTGGGGATACCTAATGGTCTTTTGTTTTTGCACAACCATAGTAACAAGCGTCACCAGTAACCTAGGTACTCATAGTTGGTGTTTTCAAGTGGTGTAATGTTCTGACGTGGTTTCCTCATGCTTGGGCAAGAGCCCTAAAAGCTGGATCATTCTTCCTGTTGGGCCAGGCTGGGACCTTTGTTAAGTGGTGCATGACACCAACCGTCGTCGTGTCCAGAACTGCTATGTGTCTGAGGCTCCCCTGTGAGTTATAGGATTCCTTCTTACAGTGGTGGGTTAGTAAATCATTGCCTCTGGTGTGACTTGTGTGTCGCTAACTACTCCCACATCACACTGCCCAGAAACTGTAGGGTGGATGAGAAAGCAATCTTTTCCCAACCAAAGCACTACAGCTGGAAAGAACAAATCAATGAGCAACTCTGCCAGCAGCTTTTCCCTATATTCCACAGCTGGGTAATTCAAATAAGGCATGTAAGAAAGAATTAAAACTTCATCCAAGGAGGAAAAATACCCAAAATTGTAAAAAGACCATGAATGCTTCTATAAATTACTACTTTAATATGCACAGTTCTCAGTTGGAAATCAAGGTCAGCTTCTTCATGCCAGAAATATCATGGTCCACCTATCAGACAAGACACAGTGAATGAAAGAAGGTAGATGATGGTGGAAATAGGTAGTCTAGTGATTCAGAAGAAAGGGTGTGTTCAGAAATGGCTACTCATGTGGTCATCTCAGACACACATGGCCACAAGATCAACCAATGAGATAGCTTCAGTGTTTGCATAACAGAGACTTCACAAACTTTGTGCTGAACGTGAAGTAATTCTTTCTAATAACTTGTCTTGAGCAACCAGAAAGTTAATATTTTGCTTTCTACAGCTCTGTTACCAAAGATCTTTTTACTTAGATAATACTTTTTACTAACAGTATTTTGAGGAGATTAATCAAGTTCCTAATATTTGCATATGTAATAAATTAGCCTTTGTATCCATCTAGATTCTAAAAGGTGTTGCAGAAGTAAAGCAGTAGCAAATCCTTTGCGTAAGTCAAGTCTCTGTTCTTTGAGAGAGTTCCAGATGGAGCATTCCAGATATTCATGGCAGGTTTCATGTAGCTCGTTTATTGTTTTAAAATAAGAAATTAGTTTTAAATAGCTGTTGTTCTTAATACCTTTGAGAATGAAAATTAAACAAGATTAAAAAAAAAAAAGACCTTCTGAAATACAGGTTGGCAATCGGCTAAGCTGATGTTTCACTAAAACAATTTGATTCCTTTTTTCTTTGCATTTTCTTTGCAGTGCTGTGGCACGCTTTCAGTGGAGCATGCATTTAAGCACTGGCCAGAGCGTCCTGCAGAGCATATGCACAAAGTTCTGCCTCACTTAAAAGATACATGTATATACCTTCACTAGTAGGGTTAGGATTAGTACTACAGCTGCTTAGTCCAGCTCCAACAGGGTATGTGGCTAAATGTGTTTAATGGGACCTATCTCATAAGAGCTGTGTTTATTTGGTGTGGCTATATTTAGACCTGTCCTATCTGAAAGGACTTGGAGTAAATCCCCTCCTCCACTGCAGAAGTATGGCCTTTCATTAGCACAGCAGACAATGGTCAGACTCTGGAAGCTATGAGTAAAATGGCATAAATTAGAGGTTTAAGAAGTCACCGTTGCTCTCCTCTGTTTTGTTCCCAGCTGCTGAGGAATAAAAAATACGCTTAGCTGAAGAACAGACAACCAATGAAGAACTTGCAGCTGGTGGTGCCCCTGATGTCCACCTCAGTGTAGCAATCTGCCAAGCAGAATGAAGGGGAGGGTGGTCCAATTGTAGGAGAGTTAAAGGGAATCAAAGTGACATGTATGACTGACTCTAGTCTCTAGCTCATTAGAAGAGATATTGTTGTTATTGTTAACAACAATTAGGACAAACATCTTTCCTGGCAATAAACAGTGGAGGGTGCTTTCTTGAGAAACCCAGCTGCTGGAATTGCATCAAATCTCTGGTGGAGCACCTGCGTTCCAGATGTATATGGCTGTACCCCTCCATCTTCTGAGCACTCCATGTGCTAACACTCATTTAGGAAAGGGTACAGAAAGTGATCATTCATGAAAGTGATCATTACTGATGGTAACAGAATTAGACCTTCTCAACCTTCCTTAACCTACAGTCAAAGTCTTGAGTTTCTGTGGATTCAGTTTACTAACAAGAATCTTCAGGCAAGGAAAGGAGCGTCAGGTTTTCTCTTAAGCCATGGTCAACCAAGAGCAAGTCAATGGAGTTACAGTGTTCAGACAGCAGAGGAGCAAGACCATCCAGGACTTAATTGAGGACCAACATCATTGTCCTGTTATGATTCTGCTCGCAAGTGTTGACATCCTTGGAACAGAAAGTTACCCACGTTTTTCTGTAAGCCTTTCTCAGTTCGGTGGAAAGGAAAGCTGGTGAAAGCAGAACAAGGGAAGTTGCCAATGTGGCAGCTGAGGACAAATAAAAGTGGAGACTAAAGTCACTCCATTTTTACTTGAGAGGCCTCTTCTCCTTTTGCATCTTTAATAACAGAGATACAAAGAACAGTTTCTGTCCTTGTACCAGTGGCACAGACTAGTTCATACTGGCCCCTTGTTAGAAGAGTTATGCCCCAGCTCTGTGGCATTTTGAACTGGAATTCACCTGACCCCTGTGGGGTTCTCAGAGGGGCCAGTTAGGATTTGAGTATTTTTTCCGCCTGATAACAAGTGTCTGAGAACAGTAGTGGTGCTGTGTTACAGCTCCCAGCGGGAAGCTGGTAACATGTGCACAGGGGTATGGCACAAGGACACATGGGAGTGTCTGAGAGTGTAAAGCCTGCTTGGATAGCATTGCAGAACTGTTGAGGTGGTCAAGCTGCTGCTTTGGGAGCAGTCCCTAAAGAGCAGTATTGCCAGACTGTGTCTGGGTATGGCACTGGAAGGAGCTACTTGGAGTCTGAGGTTGAGGGAGAGAACTGATGATGATGTATCACGATAGCTCATGATTCCAGTGTTTGAGCTCACTTCTAGAACTCTTTTATTCATCTGAGTAAATACATGTCTGAAGATAGTACAGAAGGGGGTTTCCAATCTACAGCTACATCTGCAGCCCTGCAGCTTCTCTCCGCAGGGAGCTCTTTTAATCTGCACATGGACATGAGTACTCAAATGAGAGTCTTCTCATTCTCTCCCAGTGCCTGAAAGCAGACTGTAAAATGTGCAACTTTGTGCAACTCTGGCTTAGTTATTAGTCATATGTGCAGAATATACAAGCCTTATTCACATGGGAGCTAGTTTTAGTCTCATCTCTATGCTTTCTTTTTATCGCTTATTTCTGCAAGGTTGTTCTGGCTCTGATATTGCTGGTTTTGTGAGACACTGAGTGATCTAATCAAAGCAAATCCCATAATGGTTAATATTAACCTTGGACACCAAACACTCACTTTGTCCCTTTACTTTTCTGTGGGTGTATTGAGAGACTGGTTGGTATGTCGTTACTATTGAAAGGGATGATGCTTTTGACGGAGCGGGTTGATTTAGTACAAACTGAGTAGGAAACTATATCTATTGTCAGCTTCAATGAAACCTGAAGGAAACTTGTTGTGATTCTTCCATAGTCGTTAATGTGAGGTGGCCCAGATGCATACAAAAAACACCTGGCCCACTATCAAGCATATCTCTTGAGAACAGCTCTTGCCCATGTATTTGTTGCTCTAGCAACAGGCCTGCGTATGGATTACTATTTTTTAAAGCAACACAAGAAATAATAGATTCTGGTACAGTAACTTCTCTGTCATGAAGGAAATTATATTTGCTCTACAAACATTGGGTTCTCCCACTTTTTAAAGACTGGCTGCCACTCTCTGAATCATTCAAAAACAAAAATGCCTGTTTCTTGACTCTTGAGAATCTAAAGATGTGCCAAAACATACAAAGATTTCATATTTTCGAGTAGCTACAACTCAGACCCTTTCTCTCAAGAAGATCCCATTTTAGAACAGTTTTCTAGGTTGCTTCACAAGCTCAAAGTACTTTGGAAAGTAAAACAGTTTGCCTTATAGGGCGAATTTTATCATTCCAGTTACAGCTTTTACATCATCTATGCTTTAAGGATAGGTTTCAGAGGATGGCTTGCGTTCTTGCCACCTCATAGCAGTGATCCTCTTGGAAATGTGCATGTGTGTGAACACGTATGAATGTTAATGCGGTGACACTTCACCAGCTTTTGGTTTAGTCATTCTGCCTCCCCAATGCAAAAAACTTGCATATCCATGTGTGTACAGGTACCTGCATACGCACATAAAAAAAGACTGAGAAGCTTGAGTGCCCTATGGAACACCTGGATTACAAGATGTTTTATAACCTGTATTCTAATACTTCTGCTGCCGGCTTCCCTACCTTATAGACAGACCAGCTTTGTTAATTCTGTCTTGTTCTGTTTTGATTCCTGGTTTTACGTTTCTCCCCTGGTAATGCCCAGTCAGTGTAATAAGGATATTTCAAGGCTGGACAAGGAGGATAAAAACGGAGAGAGACACTTTGAATCCCAGAGGTTACTAATTTCTATCTGAACTGAATAAATGGCTGCATATAAATGTGTTTCTTCTTCTTTCAAAAAATGGTTTGTTTTTTTCTTCTGACCCTGGGTGAGTCTGGAGTTACCTGAAACTGTTTGTAGCTGTTCAGAAATCACAAGCTTTCCCACCTGAATTCCTCCACTGTCAGCTGGAGGGGGCTTTCAGGTGGGTGTTTGTTTCATTGCATCTCAAAGAGATCCGTTCCTGTGCTGAAAGACAAGCCCAAGACAGTGTTTTACAGAGCAGAAGATATTGTGAGGGACCAATTATCACGTAAGTGGTTCTCACGGCTTGGGCTGGTACTGTGTGCCAGGTTGCACATTAGCTTCTTTCACTGCTTTTTACCCAGTTTACTCAACATTCTCAAGTGGTGGCTTTGTCAATTGTTCTTCCCGCTGATATTTTGACAGTTGATAGCCCCTTGGTGCCAGCTTAACCCAGCTAATAAGAAATAGACCAACATGAAACTTCAGACCAAGGGACTGCTCTCATGGTATGGAGGAGTGCTAGGGTTGGTTCTGGTTTAGAATCGTTATTCATTTTTATCTGATCTGATAAATACATCTTCCAGCACTGCTGGAATATTCTCTGCATGGACTCCAGTGTAAAAAAAAAGAAAAGAACGTGGATTTTTGTTTCTCTGCAGCGCCATGCTGCGGAGATACCCTCTAACGAATGTCAGAGTACATTCAGGGAGTGTGTATGAGTCATCCGAGCACAAGCGTGTTTACAGATCTATAGTATTTCATTGATTTCGAAGAACGCTGTAATGACCAGGCAATTTTGGCTGTAGTTTTCCTATGCAAACCCTACCAGAATTGCTGACGCTGCCTTATTAACGCTGGGGGCTGGTATCCCTGCGAGGTGAAAGGATTTATGTGAAGAATGAAGCAAGGATCCTATGAAAGTGGAGTTTGCTAATCCATCTAGCTGTTAGTTAAAGAACTTTCCGCAGTTTGTAGTTTTGCAATGACTTACAGTTTTTCTTCTCCTGCTTATATTACAGTACCACAGTATCACAGTATTATCAAGGTTGGAAGAGACCTCATAGATCATCAAGTCCAACCTGTCACCACAGAGCTCAAGGCTGGACCATGGCACCAAGTGCCACGTCCAATCCTGCCTTGAATAGCTCCAGAGTTGGCGACTCCACCACCTCCCCGGGCAGGCCATTCCAGTGGCCAGTGACTCTCTCAGTGAAAAATTTTCTCCTCACCTCAAGCCTAAATTTCCCCTGGCGCAGCTTGAGGCTGTGTCCTCTTGTTCTGGTGCTGGCTGCCTGAGAGAAGAGAGCAACTTCCTCCTGGCCACAACCACCCCTCAGGTAGTTGTAGACAGCAATGAGGTCTCCCCTGAGCCTCCTCTTCTCAAGGCTAAACAATCCCAGCTCCCTCAGCCTCTCCTCATAGGGCTTGTGCTCAAGGCCTCTCAGCAGCCTCGTTGCCCTTCTCTGGACACGTTCAAGCACCTCAATGTCCTTCCTAAATTGAGGGGCCCAGAACTGGACACAGTACTCAAGGTGCGGCCTAACCAGTGCAGAGTACAGGGGCAGAATGACCTCCCTGCTCCTGCTGGCCACACCATTCCTGATGCAGGCCAGGATGCCATTGGCCCTCTTGGCCACCTGGGCACACTGCTGGCTCATGTTCAGGCGGGTATCAATCAGCACCCCCAGGTCCCTTTCTGTTTGGCTGCTCTCCAGCCACTCCGACCCCAGCCTGTAGCTCTGCATGGGATTGTTGTGGCCAAAGTGCAGCACCCGGCACTTGGACTTATTGAACGCCATCCCGTTGGACTCTGCCCATCTGTCCAGGCGGTCAAGGTCCCGCTGCAGAGCCCTTCTGCCCTCCAACCCAGCCACATCTGCCCCCAGCTTTGTGTCATCTGCAAACTTGCTGATGACTGACTCAATGCCCTCATCCAGATCATCTATGAAGATGTTAAAGAGGATGGGGCCCAGCACTGATCCCTGAGGGACACCACTAGTGACCGGCCGCCAGCTGGATGTGGCACCATTCACCACCACTCTCTGGGCTCGGCCCTCCAGCCAGTTCCTAACCCAGCACAGAGTGTTGCCGTCCAAGCCGTGGGCTGACAGCTTAGCCAGCAGTTTGCTGTGGGGGACAGTGTCAAAGGCCTTGCTGAAGTCCAGATAGACCACATCCACAGGCCTCCCCACATCCACCAAGCGGGTCACCTGATCATAGAAGGAGAGCAGGTTGGAGAGGCAGGATCTGCCCTTCCTGAACCCATGTTGGCTGGACCTGAGCCCTTGGCCATCCCTCAGGTTCGCAGTTATTGCCCCCAAGATAACCTGCTCCATCAGTTTCCCTGGCACTGAGGTCAGGCTGACAGGCCTGTAGTTCCCAGGATCCTCCAGCCGACCCTTCTTGTGGATGGGGATCACGTTGGCCAGTTTCCAGTCACCTGGGACCTCTCCGGTGAGCCAGGACTGGTGGAAAATGATGGAGAGCGGCTTGGCCAGTTCATCTGCCAGCTCTCTCAGCACTCTAGGATGGATCCCATCTGGTCCCATGGACTTGTGGGTGTCCAAGTAGCTCAGCAGGTCATGGACTAATTCCTTGTGGATTTCCAAGGCTGCACACCGCTCCCCAACCCCATCCCCCAGTTCAAGAGGCCACTTGCCCTGAACTCCTCCCTCCTCACTGTTAAAAACTGAGGCGAAGTAGGTATTCAGGACCTCAGCCTTTTCCTCATCGTTAGTTATAGTGTTCCCCTCCTGGTCCTGTAAGGAGTGGAGGCTCTTTTTACCCTTCTTTTTATCATTGATAAATTGTTTCTGATGATATTCCTTTCTTCTTTCTAATTCTAGTTAGAGGAGGGAAAAATTCACTTCTAAATTTTCCCAGCAACTGAATTTTTACTACGTTTTTTTAAGTATTTTCCTTTAGCTTAATCCTGTTAGATGCTCAATGCTTTCTGTGATTTCAAACTCATGTAGGAGCTGAACTCAGGCAGGGCTTATTGTTACCAGGCCTTTGCTTTTCATCCTTTAGAGGTGTTTTTGACGAGGAGTGACAAAGACGAGCTGAGAAAATTTTGCTTGGAATTCAAACCATTCTTAATAAGAGCATATCGCATACAGCCATATGTAAATATGTACCACATATCTAATTCCCTGTGCTATTATTTAACTTTATAATATTTAAACAAAATTCTATAATCTTGTAAAAGATTTTTGAAACGACACTTTACTTTTATTGCTTGTACTATTGCCTTTGGTCACTTTTTCTAAAAAACTAAAACATACTTGTAAGCTGGAACATAGGAGGTTCCACATCAATATGAGAAGGAACTTCTTCCCAGTGAGGGGGACGGAGCCCTGGAACAGGCTGCCCAGGGGAGTTGTGGAGTCTCCTTCACTGGAGATATTTAAGACCCACCTGGATGTGTTCCTGTGTGACTTGGTCTAGGTGATCCTACTGTGTCAGGGGGATTCAACTAGATGATCTTTTGAGGTCCGCTCCAATCCCTAATGGTCTGTGATTCTGTGATTCTATGATTCTCCTTTTTTCCTCTTCACTTAGGTTCTCGTTCTAAGCCAGGGGCACAGCACTGTTTTCAGTAACATGTAAGTGTTAGCCGTGAAAATGAGGAAGTGTTTGATTCATTTCCATATTTTGTTTGCAGAAGCCTGGTGCTTTGTAAAGCAGACTGGAAAATATCAGTGTGATAAGAGCTTTCTTACCTATTCATACAGTTAAGTGTATCTTAGGGTCTTAATCATAAGATTTTGCCAAAATAATTGTACTATTAGCATGATCTTATCATTTATCTTTTATAAGAGCATAATAGAAATTGGTGATACCTTTGAGGATCCCTGTGTGTGTTCTCCGCACAGGTGCACGCCCAAGATGATGGAGATTTAAAGTCAGAATGCCTCAACGTGATTGCAAGGCCGGGTTGCCCTGCACCGCTGCAATCTCTATGGCATGGCAGTTCCGATCTGGTTGTGGTCCATGGGCCTGATGCTAGTCAGATGAGGAGCCTCAGAGGTTATACAAGTTTTGAGTTCCACAGGCTGAACTCTCACTTGGGTTCAGTAGAAGCTGACACAGCTTTACATTGTCCAAGATGAGGGTGTGAACATCTAAAGAGCAGCAAGATACCTCTGCAGAGAAGTCTATTTAAGCAACTCCGATTTACTTTTTAGTTCTGGCTGTAGTGGGCTCTGGAGGAGTATTTTGCGCAATCTGGTTAGTTGATGGACCTGAGAGGTTCTGCTCCAGGGAGCTCATTGTCACAGCTAAAGAGAAAACATACTGAAAACCTCCAGCAAGATGGGGTCCAAAAATCTCTTTTCTCACATATTTGCCTCAACTAGCAATAACATCTTCAATGCAGGGCACTTCCTGAGGATTAATGACTGTCTGGGGTCATCGTCTCCTCCCAGTTAGTTATTAATCCCCAGGAAATACTCTGTGCCTGATCATTATTGCTTAATTAGCATTGAGAATGTGGGGGGTTTAGGTTTCTTTTCATGTATCCTGTGAATTGCTAGGGCTGAGGTTTCTTTCATTAACTTGCCCTGTTCAGCCTAGATGGGAGCAGGAGCTTTTTTTACAGTTTGCAGGTTTGAGAATTTAGTCACAGGGTTAAACCTTTTCAAGCAATTTGAGTTCCATGTGAAAGCACCACTATCAGCCCACATCTGCAGTGCATCAAGAAATGTCCCCCTGCCTGGGCTCTGCTGAAAAACATCAGGTGACATGGGGGCAGTAGCTTGAGTCTGGGAGCAGAGGATGATGAGAAACGTCAGGAGAATTGAGGGGTGGAGAAGGGAAAGGGAAGCTTAAAGGAACAGAGAAGCTGGGTCCTTCCAGTCTCAACAAACTTAACCAGTTCTACTGTCATATAAAATTTCGAAACTTTGGGAAGTGTTTGGACTCCCAGCAGTCTTCACAGAAACGTTTCCTAATTGCAGTTAACCATACATATTTAATGAAAAGAGGTGTGGGGGGAGCATCAACTCAGACTGCATCGATCTCTCCCACCACTAGAGAAAACAAAAACGTACAAAGTTCCCGTTCAAGCATTGTGCATTGGGACTGAGCTCAGGAGAGAGCTGTACCCACCAACCCACCCTGCAGTACCCTGTATCGATTCACTTCAGCACTGGGAAGTAACACACCACATGGTGCATTAAGGTTGCTTGTGGGGATGTCCTACCATACCCAGTCAAAGAATCATAGAAGTCTCCATGTCCTTAGGCACACTGTGGTTATATCTGTTGGTTTATTTGTTAAGTGTGTAGACTAAAGAATATTTTCAAAAGACAATGAACTAAAAAATGGGAGTATCAAGTATTCTGCCAAAGCCAGATTCATAATATGATTTCTTTTCCCCCAAGATTTTTGCTTTTAAATTTATTTTAGAGCTCCGTGGCAGGAGACAATTGAAACTGTTCTAGTGATGTTTTCCTTACTAATTCTTCAGGTCTCATTACTCACTTCAGTTGCAAGAGCCTCTGTCCATGTCTCCTCTGAGGTCTTTTTTGCTCCTGTGTATTTAACCAAAAGCTGCAGCAATCTGGTCTTTATGTTTAGGACCAGCTTGTGCAAATCTGTGTCACACCTTGCAGAAAAAACCCCTCCTTGGTCGACATAAATATCTGGCCTTACAAATATTGGTGTGACTTTGGTGAAACTGTACAAACACTCAGGAGGAGGAGTTTGGTCTTCAAAATGTTACTCTTTCAGCTCTCCTACCTAAATACTGTGTTTAATACTTTAGCTCTGCAGAGACACAGCAGTTCTAAATGCGTATCTGATTTTGTTCAGAACATCAGATTATCAGCAGAGCCGAGGTCTCAATAGCACATAAGCTGGAAAACAAAATTAAATAACAAACCCAAAATGTACCAAAACACAGTCCAAATAATCTTTTGTGTTTGGGATGTGGCATTTCCCTTGGCTTTACAAAAAAGCACTTGTCTGAGGAACGGTGATGTTGTAAAAGGAATGCCTGCTTACTTACTATGTTGAAGAGTCTGTGATTTGCAATTTTAATTTATGTACTTGCCTTTTTAAAAGTCAGCTATGAAAGTAGTTTTGCTCTTTGGATTTTGTCTAAAAAACCCAGATAGATACTTACAATGTTGAGTATAAATCAATGTAAATAATAATTTCAAGCTATTTTGAAAGTGGCATTTCAAAGACATAGAACCCACTGAAATAATTTGCTCTAACCACACACTATTTATAAATAATTCAATAGATACAAAAAGTTATGACTGGTTTTGACCTTAACCCTTATCAACATTAAATCTCATTTAAGCTCTTCCCTTAAACACAGAAAATAGCTTTTGGCAGAGTCAATGACAACTATATATTTTAAATTCTCTATAGAGTGTGTGAGTGTAATTTTCTCATCCAAATCTTGGTCTTGCAGCTGACCTCTGAAAAGCAATGCATGGCCAATATCAAATGATAGAAGGGATAAAAAGGGGGTTTGGAACAGAAGAAGGGTCACTATGTAGATGATACGTAAATGGCCATTAATAAAAGACATTCCTTAGTACATTCAGGTTCATAGCAGAGTTCCACACTGGAGCTGGAACAGGTCTCAATGGGTTTAAGGCTTCATCACACATATATTTGCATCTTGTCTTCTTAGTAAAGAAAAAAAAAAATGAGACTGCACAAAATGAAAGGGCTATATACTCCTTAAGAGATAGGACCAAAATAAAACATATGTGAAAAAGCTCTCAGCTGTTGAGACACAACAAGACAAGAAATACTGGGGGGTTGTGTTTTACGGAATAAGGCCAGTCTGAGTGGAAATCTGAAACTACAATGCCACTGGAGCAATTTCTGAAAGACAGAATAGTTAAAACATTGAAGCAACTGAATTGTAAGATGAGCAGTCACAACCCTGTGCTATAGTAGGATACTCACTTCGTGCGGTCCTAAGTGCATCTGTCTCACATCATCAGGAACACCAAAGTGGATGGAAGCATGGGAGTACACACGCACTGGGAGCTCTGTGCTGAGAGGTCTAGTGACCTTCATGGTCTTTGGCCCTCTTAGCATCCTCTATTTACCTTCTCTTAGCTCCTAGTCTGTTAGAGAGAGGTCTTCATGCTCCTCTCATAAAAATCAGCCTACATATCTTTGAGGCCTTGGTGAGAGAAAATCACATTTATAATGTGTTAGAAAAGATCTCACCCACTAGTACCCTGTTATAGATAGATGAATAAGAGTAAATAAAAATAACTAGGGGAATCTTTGAGGATTTATCATGGGCAGTGTCACAAGCAAAAGCTGCCCCTTGGCATTTGACTTCCCTGTAGCCATGTAGCTTGCAGTATATCTGCTGTCAGTTGGCTCTAAATTTGCTGAGATAAGTCAGTACCGAATCAAGCCCCAGACTGCTGAGACTCCAGAGGAAGTCAAGGCAAGAGAGGAGCCTGCCTGGGTTGATGAGGACTGGGTTAGGGATAAGTTGAGCAAGCTGAATGTACACAAATGCATGGGCCCAGACGGGATGCACCCGCGCATACTAAGGGAGATGGTAGAAGTCATTGCTAAGCCACTCTCCATCACCGTTGCTAGGTCCTGGGGAACGGGAGAGGTGCCTAGGGACTGGAGGATAGCAAATGTTACCCCAATCTTCAAAAAAGGAAAGAACGAAGACCCAGTTAACTATAGGCCGGTCAGCCTCACCTCCATCACAGGAAAGGTGATGGAACAATTTGTCTTGGAGGCTGTCTCCAGGCACATAAAGGACAGGAGGGTCATTAGGGACAGTCAGCATGGCTTCACAAATGGGAAAGTCATGCTTGACCAACCGATAGCCCTTTATGAGGGCGTAACCAATTGGATGGATGATGGCAGAACCGTGACTGCGATCTATCTCGACTTGAGTGAGGCTTTTGACACAGTCTCTCACAGCATCCTTGCAGCCAAACTGAGGCAGTGTGGTCTAGTTTATCAGGTAGTAAGGTGCATTGTAAACTGGCTACAGGGCAGAAGTCAGAGAGTAGTGGTCAATGGGACAGACTCTGGTTGGAGGCCTGTATCTAGTGGGGTGCCCCAGGGGTCGGTGCTGGGACCAGTCCTGTTCAATCTATTCATTGATGACTTGGATGAGGGATTAGGGTGCATTGTCACCAAGTTTGATGATGACACAAAGCTGGGTGGTGTCGCCGACACCCCTGCAGACTGTGACGCCATTCAGCAGGACCTGAACAGGCTGGAGAGCTAGGCAGAGAAAAATTTAATGAAGTATGACAAGGGTAAATGCAGAGTCTTGCATCTGGGTAAGAACAACCCCAGGTACCAGTACAAACTGGGAACTGACCAGTTGGAGACCAGTGTAGGAGAAAGGGACCTGGGGTTCCTGGTGGACAGCAGGATGACTATGAGCCAGCAATGTGCTCTTGTGGCCAAGAGAGCCAACAGCATCCTGGGGTGGATCAGAAGGGGGGTGGTTATCAGATCAAGAGAAGTTCTTCTCCCCCTCTACTCTGCACTGGTGAGACCACACCTGGAGTATTGTGTCCAGTTCTGGGCTCCTCAGTTCAAGAGGGATGTGGAGCTGCTGGAGAGAGTTCAGCGTAGGGCAACAAAGATGATGAAGGAGGTGGAGCACCTCCCTTATGGAAGAGGCTGAGGGAGCTGGGTCTCTTCAGCTTGGAGAAGAGGAGAGTGGGGGTGACCTGATTAATGTCTACAAATATTTGAGGGGTGGGCGTCAGGAGGATGGAGCTGGGCTATTCTCAGTGTCATGTAGTGATAGGATGAGGGGTAATGGTTGTAAGCTGGAACACAGGAGGTTCCATATAAATATTAGAAGGAACTTGTTCCCAGTGAAGGGAGATTGAGCCCTGGAACAGGCTGCCCAGGGTGGTTGTGGAGTCTCCTTCACTGGAGATATTCAAGACCCGCCTGGATGTGTTCGTGTGTGACTTGGTCTAGGTGATGCTGCTGTGTCAGACGGATTGGACTAGATGATCTTTTGAGGTCCCTTCCAATCCGTAGTGATTCTATGATTCTATGATTATTCAGAACAGTTATGCAGGAAATCAGAAAGACTTTGCCTTCATTTCTCAGTTTTGCAAACCAGGGTTTGGATCCTGGTTAAAAGCAAATGTGAAAACACCATGCAGAAAGAAGTTCTCCGGTTTTAGCTGTATCAGAGATCTACTGCATACCAGCTGCAGAGAAATGAGATCTGATTGGGATGTTGTAAGCCTATAAGCCAGAATGTGAAATGATCTTTTAAAGGTTCTGCTCAAAATGCGTGATAATGACTGCATGGCTGTTTGCTCTAGCTAGGACGGCAATATATGGTGCCAAAGCAAGTTGGTGGCAAAGCAACTCTGCATCTAAGTTGAGACGTAGGCTTCTCATACCTCGGGTCCTCTGCCTATCCTGGTCGGGAGTGGATTAGAGAATGTCTTGGGCTCCAGTCTCTCCCCAAACAGCTACTGAGACAGTGCTAAGTGTTATTTCTAAGCTTGGGGAAAAAAAACCCAGAAAAGAAAGGCTCTGATTCACATACAATCCAGAGGTCTATTTCATTCAGTAAAGACAGTAACAGATGAAAAAGAATCACAGAATCACAGAACATTAGGGATTGGAAGGGACCTTGAAAGATCAAGGTGGCCAGGAGGAGATTGCTCTCTTCTCTCAGGCAGCCAGCACCAGAACAAGAGGACACAGCCTCAAGCTGCACCAGGGGAAATTTAGGCTTGAGGTGAGGAGAAAATTCTTCACCGAGAGAGTCATTGGCCACTGGAATGGCCTGCCCAGGGAGGTGGTTGAGTCGCCAACTCTGGAGCTGTTCAAGGCAGGATTGGACGTGGCACTTGGTGCCATGGTCTAGCCTTGAGCTCTGTGGTGACAAGTTGGACTTGATGATCTATGAGGTCTCTTCCAACCTTGATGATACTGTGATACTGTGATCATCTAGTCCAATCCCCCCGTCACAGCAAGGCACCCCAGATCAAGCTGCACAGGAACATGTCCAGGTGGGCTCCAAACCTCTCCAGTGAAGGAGACTCCACAAACCCTCTGGTTAGCCCCTTCCAGTGCCCCATCACCCTCACTGGGAAGAAGTTATAGAATCCAGGGTTGGAAGGAACCACTGGATCATCCATTTCCAACTCCTCTGCCATGGGCAGGGACACCCCACCCTAGATCAGGCTGGCCAGAGCCTCATCCAGCCTGGCCTTAAACACCTCCAGGGATGGGGCCTCAACCACCTCCCTGGGCAACCCATTCCAGGCTCTCACCACTCTCACAGTGAAGAACTTCCTCCTCACATCCAGTTTAAATCTACCCGTCTCCAGCTTTGCTCCATTTCCCCTAGTCCTGTTGTTACCTGACATCCTAAAACGTCTCCCCCCAAAGGGTTATGAGAACTGGAAGTCACTGTAGCAGACCAATAAAAGTTAAAAATGGTGTTTGAAATTATCTTAGCCTTCTGTTTCCTCATTTTTAGTGCTAAATAGACACAAAATACTTTAGTGTGTGTATGTTCACTTTTAATCTAGACAATCCAGAGAAGCACTCAATTCTTAGAATAACACAATCATTACAGTTGGAAGAGACCTCCACAGTCATGAAGTGGAACTGTCAACCCAGCACCATCCTGCCCACTGAACCATGTTTCTTAGTGCCACATCTACATGTTTTTTGACATCTCTGGGGACAGCAACTCCACCACCTCCCTGGGCAGCCTTTTCCAATCTCTGACCACTCTCGGTGAAGAAATTTTTCCTCATTTCCTGATGTCTGACCTCCCTTGGCACAACATAGTTGAGGCTGTTAGATCATCAAACTGGTTGAAACAATTGCAGACAAGAATGGCGAAATCCTTACTTGTCATATGAGTCTGCTTCTGCTTATTCAGTAGTGGTCACAAGGCCAGATTTGGGGGTATTTGTTTTTCTTTATTTTCATGTTAGATCAGAAAGATAACTTCTTTCTGATCAGTACATGGTCTGAAAACCAGATGTTATCATCACTTGGTTATAACTCTGCTGGTGCAGCATGTTTTGTTTATTAAAGACATGGTTGAAATTAGAACTGTGCGATACATGTCACCGAGCTTTATTTATTTGCAAATAAACAACAGCTTGCAAAGCATGTCTTGAGCCTGTGGGTTGCACTTAAGTGTTGTTTTAATATAGGTTTCAGAAAACCTATATTCATTGGCATTTTAGTACTTGTGTCTTTAAGCTGAAAAGCACCTTTGAAAGTGCTATTTAAAAAAGGCATTTCATATGCTGCTTTCCTTTTGTTAGGGAAGACGGACTTTGTCTTATGGCAGCTGCAGTTTAAGTAAACATAAACTGTGGCCCAAATTTCATAAACATCATTTTCTCAAAGCCAGCAGCACTAAACCAAAATACAGTTTTGTTTGGCTAACCCCAAAGTAGGATGTGGTTGCCAGCCTCTGAAGCCACATGATCAAGTTTCAAGTAGACATCATGAGAGCCATGCCGGCGTCTTCATCAGGAAAGTAATTAATGTGTTACTCCTAGCACCATCATTATGTTTAACAAACAAATGTGACTATAACAACAGACATGCTAATACTTGGTGTGCCCAAGTCCTCCTTACCCTCCCCCAGGACAGCTCAGGAATGCCACAATACTGCTGGGCTCCAGAGATAGATGGCATCAGAAAGTGATGATTGTGAAGGGACAAGGCTAAACTCCTTGAGAGGTCTCACTGCCTATGGTACAGAGGTTGGAGTAGATGAACTCTGAAGTCCCTTCCAATCTAATGAATCTTATCTTGACTTAAGTGAGGCTTTTGACACAGTCTCTCACAGCATCCTTGCAGCCAGACTGAGGCAGTGTTGTCTAGTTTATCAGGTAGTAAGGTGCATTGTAAACTGGCTACAGGGCAGAAGTCAGAGAGTAGTGGTCAATGGGACAGACTCTGGTTGGAGGCCTGTATCTAGTGGGGTGCCCCAGGGGTCGGTGCTGGGACCAGTCCTGTTCAATCTATTCATTGATGACTTGGATGAGGGATTAGGGTGCATTGTCACCAAGTTTGATGATGACACAAAGCTGGGTGGTGTCGCCGACACCCCTGCAGACTGTGATGCCATTCAGCAGGACCTAGACAGGCTGGAGAGCTGGGCTGAGAAAAATTTAATGAGCTCTAACAAGAGTAAGTGTAGAGTCTTGCATCTGGGTAAGAACAACCCCAGGTACCAGTATAGGCTGGGGACTGACCTGTTGGAGACAAGTGTAGGAGAAAGGGACCTGGGGTTCCTGGTGGACAGCAGGATGACTATGAGCCAGCAATGTGCTCTTGTGGCCAAGAGAGCCAACAGCATCCTGGGGTGGATCAGAAGGGGGGTGGTTATCAGATCAAGAGAAGTTCTTCTCCCCCTCTACTCTGCACTGGTGAGACCACACCTGGAGTATTGTGTCCAGTTCTGGGCTCCTCAGTTCAAGAGGGATGTGGAGCTGCTGGAAAGAGTCCAGCGTAGGGCAACAAAGATGATGAAGGAGGTGGAGCACCTCCCTTATGGAAGAGGCTGAGGGAGCTGGGTCTCTTCAGCTTGGAGAAGAGGAGAGTGAGGGGTGACCTGATTAATGTCTACAAATATTTGAGGGGTGGGCGTCAGGAGGATGGAGCTGGGCTATTCTCAGTGTCATGTAGTGATAGGATGAGGGGTAATGGTTGTAAGCTGGAACACAGGAGGTTCCATATAAATATTAGAAGGAACTTGTTCCCAGTGAAGGGAGACTGAGCCCTGGAACAGGCTGCCCAGGGTGGTTGTGGAGTCTCCTTCACTGGAGATATTCAAGACCCGCCTGGATGTGTTCGTGTGTGACTTGGTCTAGGTGATGCTGCTGTGTCAGGGGGATTGGACTGGATGATCTTTTGAGGTCCCTTCCAATCCATAGTGATTCTATGGTTCTACAAACTCATTTCCAACTTACTCTGCTGAAGGCACAGAGTTCTGCAGAGTGCTGCTAGTCATGGAATGTAAGCCCAAGACAGTTGCTGTCTGGAGGACCTTCACCTGAGCCCAGGCAGAGAGTTTCTGTTCCCAAAGAGGAAGATTGAAATATAAAAAGCAGTGGTCTGTGGCTGCAGTATCCCTAGTTGCTCCCCTTCTCCTGGATGTTCAAAGCAGGCATGTTCAGATACCTTTGCCTAACCTCTAGCCAGCTGATTCACACGGGCGATGGGAAGGAGCTTTAGGACTGTGCCAATGTAAGTGCCAGATCCTTCTGCTGTGAACAGCTGTTTCTTCATTGGTTGCAGTGGAACTAAGCTTATTCTTCCTGTCTGAAAACATGTCTCTGGCTTTTCTGTTCTTACTTTCTCCCCACCCGCTTTGCTTTCCCTTTTGTATTGCAAACACCTCAACAGGCCGAAGTGATGAACAGATGATAGAGTCAGTGCCCCTAGTTAATGACCAGCACTATATTCACAACCTCATTTGGTTTTGTTCCTATTCACTGCTTCAGTGGTGCCTATGAGAAGGAATTAATTTTATTGAGGACAACTCAGTGAATTAAATGAAAAACTGCTCACTTGGCTGGAAAGGCTTTGACAGACGGCACAGCAGCCGCTCAGCTTTGAAAAACTTTACATCTCCCAGACCTGGGGAAAGAAAGAGGCAAGAGACAGGATGGGAGGGAAGGTCACTGCAGATAAGCTGCAAGGCGACTATTTCAAGGCCTCTGAAAAACAACAGAGCAACCTGCAGTCTCTCATTTTGATTCATGGATCTCCTCACCCTTTTGTTCCTTGATGCACTAAATCTGTTCCTTAGCTCCCCTCATTTCAACAAACACCCAATAAGAAACTAATCAGTGTATGGTAAATTAAAGAAGAAGAAAAGGTGCTCAGAAGAAATGTTATGGTCATGGAAGATTTGTGCATTGTAACCATCTGGTGCACCACAATTACCATGAATGGGATAACCGAGTCCCAAATAACTTCTGTTTGGTACAAAGAATAGCCGTCACCCTGCTTTGTATTCTTCACAACAGCATCACCCCATCACTTCACATCACATCTGCACATTTCATTGATTGGGCACCACGCTACCAATAAGTTACTACACTTAATTAAGCCCACATAATTCTCTTCAAATGAGCAGAAAAGTTTGTGTCTGGGCCAGAAAGAAAAGGGGCTGCAAATGAGACTTTAGTGACTCCACTTTGTATGAGGTATTGAGATGGATAGTGATCCCATGCCACCAAGGTTTTCCCTCAACATAGGAAAACTGTGAAAGCATTAGGCAGCCTGGCAGCTGTGTATAATCTGAGGAAGGCCTGATTCCAGCCAAACATTCTCCCGGAGGTGGCTGAAACCCCATTGTAGCCTAATCTCGCTTTTCAGAAGGTGTTACAATTCACTTGATTCGGTTTCTCGGGTGCCTGGCTCTCACAGCATCATTAAAATCTCTGTAAGACACTGGCAAATTGAGTCTTTGCAAAGAATCATTGTCTTCTCTTCAAGTGTGTTTCACTCAGGCGCTGGGAGAAAGAACTGGCAGAGGGCAGGTGAATGTAAGCTTCAGAGTAAATCATGATGAAAATACACCCAAGACGATCAGCTTTCCCAAAGGGGAAGAATGAGGATGTCAAATCTTTAAAGATTTAAATTTTTTCCCTTTTTCCTTCTATGTTTTGTTTTTTATTTAGTTGCTGAAATAGGGAAGAACACATTCCTGCAGTTGCATCCCTGCGGTGTGTCGTTATTTCTTAGGCCTTACTAGTTGGTTTTGAACCCTTCACACCACGGAGTGACAGGCTGTTGAGACTGTTCAGGCAAATAAGCCACCAGGAATGTGCTGGTGAGTCCAGTTGCTCAGGATCAAGCCCAAGAAGCCTTACTGGAATGTTGGGGTCTATGAGAAACACAATAGTAAACAAAGAACAGGGTTACAGAGAGAGGAACAACCTAAAGGGAAACGAGAGTAAACCTTTGTCTTGCTCCAAATCAATGTTTTCTCCTTCCACCCCAAGAAAATTGAGAGCAACTTGAGTATGTTTTTCAGAACAAGTGGCAAAATATCCCATGGATTCTGAAGAGGTCACTTCACACACTTGGTCTGCCCCTCATTTGTTTATCTAAATGCTGACAAATTGCAGCATTTTGACGACGTATCTCTGATACTGAACCTCAGTGCATGACTTGCCCCCTATCATTGAGCTGGTAATGAGGCCAAGCATAAAGCCTTCATTCAGTGCTGTAAAGGCTTCTGTCAGTGATGAATACCAAGCAGGAGAATTAGGTGGTTTGCAGCAGAATATGTTATTGTGTAAAACCTCTGTGCCTTTTATCAACCCTTCTGCTCGTTTCCAGTTCCTTCACATAAGCAGCCTCAGCAAGCACTTGCACGAGCTTTCTTCTTCTTGCTTATACCTTTGACAAGGCTCTCTTCCAGAAACTGCCAACTAAGACACTGTGTCAGCAGTTACTCCTGTATGTTCTCTCTGAAATGCCAGATAACCCTTTCATTTCACCAGCCAGTCATAAACGTTCAAAATACTGGTGCTTGAGACGCTTTGGTGCTAGGCAATTTGTGTCTGCAGTCCCGTGCATGGCACAGCTCAGCAGCTGCCTCTCCCTGGGAGATCTTCTTTACAACAAACCTAACCTTTTCTTAGCACTTCTTTGTGCAAGGATCAAGCAATGTCCCTTGTAAATGGGTGTGTTTGTGGGGGAGGTGACTTCTGGGATGGGTTTTTGAAAATTGCTGGGGGCAGTGGATCAGATAAATGTTCAAACTGATGTTTGGGTAATTCTGAGACTTGAGGGAAGTGTGGGAAAGGATGCTGACAGATCCTGATAGAATAACTGTTCTGACCGAGCAAAGGACACTTTTGTTGTATTTTGTTGTATTTTCAACGATGCAGCCCCGCTCCTGTCTGCCCCAGTGTACCTCATCTGCAAGCAAAGCTGAGGAGCATTTTACCTCTAAGTAGGGCCTGGACACTTCTGAATTTGCTCTGGTGATACTTACAGTCCAGCAAAGATTTGCACTAAGATTTGTCTGTGCCCAAAGGACACGAGTGCAGAGGGACCAACACAATTCCATCTGAAGGGAGGGAGGGAGGGACTACTAAGCTGCATTTCACATGAAGTGTTAGATTGTGCTTGATGCTGTCCTGGGCTCTTTGCTGCTGTTTTCTGAGGGTAGAAGGTAGCAGTCAAGTTACCAGCTGAAGGCAAAAGCATTTTCTTCCCTTTTTGCAATCCCTCTTTTATTCTGAACATCTCCTAATGGCAGCTGAAAGTAGTCTGTTATGCCACAGCCAATTCTCCATCCTCTCTTCGCAGCATTCATAGGTAGGCTTTGCTAGCTTTAGCCTAGAAACCTGTGGACCACAGCCTTCCAACATGTCTCTCCACTTTTCCCATTGCTGCTTCCCTGTCAGCATCTTCCTGTGTTGTTCCTACATCTCGCCGAACTCACTGCCTTGTGCACCCCCATGCCCTAACATTTCCCTGGTACCTATCCTTCCTCTTGGGCACCCGTTTTGTTTCTTTTTGTTGTCCGGATGTCCTGCTCCTTACTACTTCTTGCACCTGTGGACATGCTGATTTGCTCTGCATCTCCCTTCTCTGCAGGAACACTGCTTTTCTCCCGGCTTTTCTCAGTTACCAGTTTTGACTTCTGGCTCCTCTCCTGCCCTTGCCCAGCAGTTGCAGGGTTACGATGGCCTCTGGGCCTTAAGAAAGGCTCCTGAAGTGGAGGCACTGGCAGTGCTACCTCCTCCCAGTTTTCAGAGCAGTTGGTGACATTCCAGCTGTTCTCAAAGGTGCTCACTGCCAGTGTGGCTGGAAGATGTGGAAGTGCTTAGTGACCTATGTTCTCACTGCCTGACACTTTTGCTGGCTCTGTTGGAAACTTCTGGTTGTTAACCTTAACCACTTCAGAACTCCTTTTCCTTTCTCCATCAAGAACAGTCCTACAGTCCTACCACTTTAATACACACCACCTCTTTAGAAAAAAGGGCAGAGGGGAGAATAACATATTATTAAATGTACATGACAGTAAGGATACAAAAACACCAGCATGGGATGAATTTACTAATCAAATGCAGACCTGGTCTACATTGTAGTGTGACACTGGAAAGGAAATATCTCTTCAAAAGGTTTATTTTAACTCCAAAGGAAAATTAAGAGGAAGAATGTTGAAATACAGAGCAGTCCAGGGAGTGGCAGTGAGGGAAGCCAGAGAATAACTGATACAATTAGGGAAGTCCGTATTATATAGTGGGGGGTCCGTATTCTGTACAGAGTGATTCAGTCAAATTGCCATGTCGGAGGAGGAGAAGCAATGATTAGGGCTTGATGAAGCTTGCTGTCCTCTTGCAGATCTTTCATTCCTTGCCGTGGCTGTGACCATGAAACACAGCCCAATAGGCTGAAGCTGTGCAGCAAGAGCAGCTTGAGGAGATTCTCTTTCAGGTGCTCGTTCTCAGCCTGCTGAACCTCAGTGTTGTCCTGACAGCTGTTCATGTTTACTAATTTCCAGGTTGATTTTTAAACCTGGATCCACTCAGTGCCATGGTTAACAGTGCAAGCTTGTGAAGCGCTGGCTTGTCCTAGCCAAGAGGCTGCAGGCAGAGTTCAACGCTGGGAACCAGCACGTGGGGTAGGCACAAAATCTGTTGTGGCTGCTGGCCCCCTTGTGTTGTGCTCTGATTTCTCAGATAGAAGCATAATTACTTTTCCACAGACTTTGGTGGGAAGATCCAAATCCTATTGTTCATCCTTGCTCTGCCTTTCATTATGAGGAGTGTTGGATCCCCTCATCACTGTAATGAGAACCAAGAAAAAAACTTAACAATTCAAAGGGTTGTATGAAAATGCTCTTCAAAATCAGATGTGTGAAACACTATGGCTAAAATATGTACATTAAGTGCTTTTTAGGGGATGCTGGACCAAAGGCAGCTTAGAAGTTTACTTTTTCTCGTCTTTCCATTATTCTCCATCAGGATGAACTCTGTTTTTTCTTTCTTGTGGAGTCTCTCAGCACTTAGAGCAGCGTTTTTGTGTGCTGGGAAGCTGTGGAGAGCTATTTTCACTTTAAAACTGCAGTTCTCAGAGACCATTGTTTCTGGGACTCATGAGACGGGCTGTTTGAATCAGGAAATGGCTTCCACCCTGTATTTCTGTCTTCAGGCAGAAAAGTTGCATGTTTACAAGTGGGAAAATCAACAGACTACATGGGACAAACACAGTAATTTCCTCTCCTCTTCAGAAGACTCGTCCAAATGCTGTTGGTTGGGACTTTTTTCCTTTCTCAGGAACTTCAGTCCCTCTCCAAATGCTCATAGACAGATACTCCAGTTTTATGCTATAGACCCAGGGGCTCCGATCAGTCTGCTCCAGTTAGATATGTTCTATGATTCTATGATTCTATGTCCCTGCTTGTTGCAGAGGGACTGGACTAGATGACCTTTCTTGATCCCTTCCCATCCGATACGTTCTGTTATGCTCTGATTCTCTGACCCCAACAAACCAGTTTTCTCTCCAGCACCCTTTCACAGGTTCTGAATAGAACACCTGAAAATGGATGTGACAAGGGCCTGTTTGATTATGTTGTGTGAGAGGGAACTGCATGCACCACATTTTCAGCGGGGAGGAACGGAGAGGGATGCCTTCTGAAGAGGACAGGGGGGGTTCTGTGGATCACAGCAGGGCAACTGTGTATGAAAAACCAGCCATTCTTGCTGGCTTCTTATAAGCTGCCCACAGAGCACAAACAATGCCAGACACATGATGTATGGATTTGATTCATTAAAGAAAGAGGTAATAAAAGTCCTTCTAATTGTAATCTAGGTTAAATTTTTCAGACACAGTTCCTGCAACAAATTCTCTTCAGTCTTATTAATGAGAAACTAGTGACTTGTGTAAATGTACATGGCTGAGTCCCGAGTGCTTGAGGTTTCCTGGAGAATGAGCTTTCAACAAAGTTACTGTGGCAGTGGGTTGTCCCTTGTGTCAATTAATCATGGAGTAAATCTGTCACGCATCTGTCAAAGCAGGTTCCTTTCTCAGCCACTGCCCTCAGCACTTGAAGGCAGCAGGGCCAATGGCAGAGTGGCAGCTGGAATAACAAAAATGCAGAGTGCCACTGCTCTGGCCAGGCTTTCTGCCAGCAGGCATCTCACTCTGCTTTTTTTCATACCCTTACTGGTGAGACACTGCAGCCAGCCTCACCCTCAAGATGACAAAGGTCTGGACCTTGGGTGCCAGGGGCAATGTGAAGTTAAGCAGCAGATTGGCTCAGCCTCAGGCCTGAATGTGACCCTGCTATTGCGATTTCTACTGCTTTTAGAGCCAGAGCCCATCCACGACTGCCCTTCGCTTGTTCTCTGCTCCCTTTGCTGCCTTGCAGGGCATTCTCAACGTTTATAATGCAGGCAGTTCACCCTCCACTGCTCCCCCTTGCTCTCAGGAGCATAGATACGTTGTAACGGTGATGATTTCAAAAGGATTTCATCAATCAGGGTGCCAAGGTACTTCATGCAAGAATTCTGTGTAATGGGAAAACATTTTTAATGAGGAAGATGTGTGCAGCAGTGAACAGCTTCAAATTTCATTGCTCAGTGTGCAGGAGCGTAAAACTTGGCACTGAGCAGTGTGACTTCACATCCCCATGCAGCTCTTAAGGATGTTTAAACTTCAACAGGTAGTTTGCTTCACAAAAAGTTTTAAAACAAGGAGAAAAGTAGATCATACATGCCGGCTGTAGGTCGGCAGAAGGACTCAGCTGCTTCTTTTTATTCTGTTTTGGTAAGAGGAGGTCAGGAAGGAGATTTGAACCGCAAGCTGATTCAAAAATGTTTGGGGTTTTTTTGTAAACAGCTCCATCTGGATCTAGCAAACTTCCAAAGTCTGAGCCAGCCCCTCACCACCTCCACACACCCCAGCCCGCCTGAAATGAATCCAGCAGCAACCATTGGTTTCTATTGCCTTACAGAGCTGGGATATGATCACACCACCTCTGGGCCAGAAGAGAACATAATCGCTCACTCTGAGTCATTACATAAGCTAAAGTATGTGATTTATTAAACCACAAAAAATAGGTTTTGCTAACATCGAGAGTCTGACTTGAAACCACAGAAGGAGCAACATGCAGAATTAAGGCTGGGACTCTCTCCTTAACCTATTTTGTGGTGCCTGGGCATGGTGTGTGACCTCTGAAATCACTTCTGCTGTGGAGACTCCCTGAAAGGCAGCAGACAGAGGCAAGGATGGTATTTGAGCCTTAACGCTGAGTTTCCTTTCTTTTGTGGGCTTGAGTTGTGTTTAGCAAAGTGACAATGTAATTTTCTTCTCTGATATGATTGGATCCTTCTTAGACTTGGCCCATTACCTTGGAATTCAAAACAGCAAAGATATAAAATGATAAATAATAGGAAGCATTTGGAAATGTAAAATGTTTCAGTGAAATATACAGGCAAGTCTCCCAAACAATCTTATTTCTCATTTTCAGTCTCAGTGGAGCTATATGAGACACCACCTATTCATGAGTTCTTAGAGATTCCTTGCTCTGTAGGTCACTACACCAAGAGCACATACATTTTCCAAAAGGCAAATAGCAAACAGCTTCTTTGGTCTTCTCTGTCCACCTAAAATCTGTATGTGGTTGTAGCGGGTTGAAACTCAAATTGCTTTGCTCCCGGGTTTCGGCACCGATTTTGTTGGTGGGTTCAGAACCACAATTCAATATCAAAGAA
>VXBP01006780.1:10839-24866 GCA_013400115.1 Rhinopomastus cyanomelas
CTATCTCCTATTTTTGAATAAGACTATCTAATGTGAGAGAGCTTTCCTGGAGTTTTCTTTCAGGTAAATGACCTGCTCAGAAGCACCCCTATCCCAACAGTTTGAACCCATTCAGTGTCCTGTTGATATTCCTAGGCTGTGCTGAGCCTTTTACTTCCTTTTTACACATACATTGCAGCTGTGTACTCACACATACTGTTTAAGGCACATTATTTGAAACCACATGACTGTAATTAGACACAGGTATTGTAGGTTTGTCCTTTTGCCTTTTTTTTTTTGGTAGCTACAGTTCTTGGATAGTTAAGAAAGCAGGATCTTTTATCTGGCTTCAGAAAAAGAAAAGGCAAAAAAGGAAGAATCGTAGAATTATTGAAGCTAGGAAAGATCTCTAAGATCATCAAGTCCAGACTATGACCTAATGCAATCACAACTAAGACCATGACACTAAGTGCCACATCCAGTCTGTCTTGAAACGCCTCCAGGAGTGGGGACTCCACCACCATCCTGGGCAGTCTGTTCCAATATCTAATCCTCCTTTTTGTGAGGAAGTGGTTCCTGACAGGGCCATGCCTTCTCATCCTTTCACTAGTCACCTGAGAGAAGAGCACAACACCCACCAATCTACAACTTCCCTTCGGGTAGTTATAGAGAGTGATAAGGTTCCTCCCGAGTCTCCTCTTCTGGCTAAACAATCTCAGCTCCCTCAGCCTCTTCTCATCAGATTTATCTTTGCAGTCCCTTCACCAGCCTCACTGCTCTCCTCTGAAACCACTCCAGCACCTTAAAACCTTTTCTGGCATGAAGGGCCCAGAACTGCACACAGTACTCCAGGTGAGCCCTCACCAGCGCCCAGTACAGGGGGAAAATCACATCCTTAGTCCTGCTGGACACACTGTTCCTGATACTTGCCAGAAAGCCACTGGCCTGTCTTGGCACATGGACACACTGATTGTTGACTAGTACTCCCAGGTATCTCTCTGCCAGGCTGCTTTCAGCCTGTAGCAGTGCATGGGTAGGTATTGTGGCCAAAGCGTAGGACCCAGAACATGGCTCTGTTAAACCCTCCTTCTGTTGTCCTCTGCCTATTGACCTAGCCTCTTCAGATCTCTCTGCAGTGTCTTCCTCCCCTCCAGTAGGTCAACAGCCCCCTGAGCTTAGTGCCATCCACAAATTTGCTAAGGGTAGATTTAATCCTCTCATCCAGGTCATCCATAAAGAAGTTGAAAAGAACTAGGCCCACAAGCATCCCTGGAGGACACCACTGGTCACTGGACACCAACTGGATGCAGCACCATTCACAACTATTCTCTGTACCCAGTCATCCAGCCAGTTTTTAACCCAGTAGAGAGTGTACCCATTCAAGCAAAGGGTTGTCAGCCCATACCAGGAGGATGATTTGGGAGATTGTGTCAAAGACCAGGTGAACATTAACCTTTAGGTGAACACTAACCTCTAATATTTAAATGTTGCTATTGGACTTTGCAAGGCCTAGTAAATAAGTTTTTTCTGGAGAAGAAGCTAAGAATGATGTGAATCTTTTTACTGCATTCACTTGGGAGAAAAAGGCATAGGTTTGAGCTCCTAAACCAACTGGAGCAGGGAATTGAAGTATCCATTGGAGCAAGAAAGTCAGGTTTCTTAGAGCTAGTCATTATGTTATGCTGCTATGTTCCTTCACTCTCCCTGCTGGTGAGCAAGATGGTGAATATTTAACAATTTCATGCAGAATGGAAAAGATTCTAAAGTAAAGGTCAAAAAAATCTACAAAACCCTGTAACACAGCTTTTAGGTGATTCCTGTGTGAAGAAAATTACTATTATGTGAAAAGTTAGATTAATCTATTGTGCCCTTACTGAAATCAGTGTTCAAACTTCATGCTCATTTCTGAAAATAGAGATGGGCAAGTGTCCACATCTCAGTTCTTTCAAATACATTGAGAAGAAAAATACGTGATGTGGGTCAGCTCTTTTTTTTTTTCTTTAAGGCAGCTACACTTATTTCATTGAGATGAGACTTGACATTCTTATGAAAACTGTTTTTATAAGTCGAAAAGTAGGAATAGAAATAAAAACTAAAATGTCTCTTTGCTGCTGAAATATTGCTACCAGAATGTCCAAGCACTGAACAATGAAATCTCTTTTTTGTTCCAAAATATCTATTGGCTTTTCCATGACATGTAATGAAAGCTTTCCATTATGAATTGCGTAACAGCAATTAAAATCCTCATCAAATCTATCTTAACTGCTTATAGTCTTCCACTAGGGACCATTTTCCTTGGCAAACATCTGTGGTAAAGGAGCATTTAATCTTCATAAGTGAGACAGTCAGTTAAGCTAATTCGTCTTTTTTATTGTCAGTTTACAATGAAATCTTGCACAGATCTGGTCTTCCTCATTTGGTGCATTGAGGCTGTCATGGTTTGAAACCATGGATTTCTAGTATTGTGCTTTTCTGCATGGAAACAATTTTACACGGGATACATCATGGTCTTTCTTGGGGGTCCCTTGGCCCCTCAGAGGTGCAGTTTTAGCATGCAGTTGCAAGGGGAACCTGTGGGAGCTGCAGCCGTGTACAGGGGGAGCCCTGTCACATGAACTAGACCTCCCCTATTTAGCCAGGGGAGATTTCTGGAAGGAAATCTTTTTGGAGCATCAGTGTCGGCAGTGGGCAGCAAAGCAGAGCTGCCACTGCACACCTGCGCTGCTGCTGACACAGCTGGCATGATATGCGGCCATGCTGACTGCAGCAGCAGAAGATGCTTGCTGCCACCAGCCCATACCACCAGAGTGGTGTGGGGGCAGAGATTTACCATGCTGAGCCAGATGGACATCAGGAGTGGGAAAGCGGCCACAAACTGATTGGCATGCTGACTGGCACCTGGACACAACAGAAGTGTTGAGTGACAGCTGTAGCCATGGGGAAGAAAGCCCTCAAACCCCAAAAAGAGGCTGCTGCTGCCTGCCGATCTGGGTGCACCCACCACCATCTTGGCCATCTTTGAGCCATCTTGGATATTTTTCTGGGTGCAGGGTGAAGTAGCTATGTCACAGCTGTGACTTAGAAACTGAGAAATTCCTGAGTAAGTGGAAGAAAGAGGCCCAAAGAGCAGCTGATGTGTTCCTTTGTTGCTTGGCTGGTCTGTGTGTGCCAAAGAAGCCAAATGGACTTGTGATACTTAAACCTTAGCAAATTGCCAAGAGACTGGAGGTGAAGTGTATGATGTTGCACCCATGTGCTCACTGCTGTCTGAAAGTATGCTCACTCATCTGTTAACCTGTCTGCACAGCATGCTACATAGTGCCCTGACAACCTCTCCAAAAGCAGGAAGAAAGAGAATGTGGATGGTTTGGAGCAGCCACTGCACTCAGAAAGCCCAGGAAGAGACTCTGCCCCAGAAGCAATCTTGGTCACCTGTTTGTCTGCAGTGTATGTCTCTTCCTCCAGGAGCTTCCATCTGAAGCCAAAGACCTCAATGTAGTTCTCTCCCATCTTCTCAGGATTTATGTAATGATGCTGTGATGCAGTTTTGATTTGTTTGTTTACTTGTTTGGGGTTTTTCACAGAATTCACAGAATGTTACAGGCTGGAAGGGACCTCAAAAGATCATCTAAGTCCAAGCCCCCTGCTGGAGCAGGGTAATCCTACATCACCTGGTGTATTAAGGCTGTTTCCCATCCAAATACAAACCAGGCCCAACCCTGCTTAGCTAAACCTACATTCCAGGTTTGTGTCTCTTCACCCACTCCCTTTATTTCTATTTGGTGTGGATCCAATAAAATTTTTCCTTTTCCTCAAAGTTGCTTCATTGCTTGGTAAATTCTACTCAAGAGCTGGCTAGTGTGCTTAAGAATGCAAACACTGACTGAAAGGACAAATCAAGACATTTCAACCCATGACAGAGGCATAGCTGGGTGCTCTGAGAGGATAAAACGCCTCTACCTTTTCTGTCATACCAGCTGAAGCTACAGCAGTCTGTTGTTTGCCACTCTTGAAGCAGTTCAAAGGACTTTATTCAGCAGTCTACAGTACAGAACTGCAAACACTTAAGAAAAAAACAACCTTCAATGGATTGACTTTTTCATTGCGGTCAGTGAATCACTACATAGCCAGGAATACAAATTGAAGCATGAAATAATATAAACTAATGACCGTCAGCCAGCTAAACCTCTATTTGTTTTCCAAAGCATTGAACAAGTCATGACAGAAAGGGAACTGTCATTCATATCCTCAGGTGTGAAAAAATCAGGAAGGCTAATTTTTCCCCCACATTAAAATCGCTGTCCCTGATATTCCTTTAGCTCTCATTGTTCCAAGTTTGTGATGTTCAGTTGATCTCTTTAAGAATTTCTGGATGAATATCATGAAAAGCAAAGATGTAGCAAATTTGAAGATACAAGGCTGTGCCTTCTAGCATGTCTAGCTTTGCCTTCTGGCATCTGGCTCCAACTTTGAAGCTGTGAATCTTTTCTCACTTCCTCTTCTTGATGCTCAATTCTCAGTTGCATCACTTACCGGAGTGTTAAACCTCCCTCCTTTATTTATTTTTCTCCCTGAGTGGATTTTGGCTTTACTGATGAAAAGAGGAGCAACTCCATCTGTAAGATAGAAACAAATGCCATTTGTAAAGCTTTGTAAAGGAATAAAAAGCCATCTTATAAATGTCTGGATAAAAGCCAAAAATAAATCAAATAGGTATTTACACTTTAAATAATGTCCAGAATGTTTGTCTACTTTAAAGTCCTCATAACAGATCAGTACCATTTACAATACTCACTGGAAACAAATGGTAAAAGTCTTTCACTTCAACAGTTTCCAACTATTTAATATTGTTTAAAAGACATGTAAAATTTCATCTGGGGACATTTTCTTCTAAATTGAAGTAGATTTATTAGTTTTTGCTGTGTAGATGCAGGATGCACGGTAAGGAAAGAATTAGGGCATTTGTGCAGAATGAGGCAAGTGGCAATGGAAGTTTCTGTGGCTGTGTACTAGGCTAAGGTGGAGAGGGGGTTTCACGTGACTGAAAGAATAGCCAACAGCATATACAACAGCACCCCACTTCCTACTGTAGCTCCACAACACAGGAAGTTGCACCAGATATCCATGAAATTGTGGGTACTCTCTTGAGAACTAAGACCAGTGTTGTTATGGATACAGCACCTGAGAAATCTGATGCATGTGCTCAAACAGACTTGACCAGGAAAGATGTTTCAGTATAAGCAGTGGCTTGCAAAAGCTGTCTAGATGCTTTTACTGATGAGATTATGAGTAACGGCATAAGGTGTACATATGTAGATGACCTGTGCATCAGGTGGCACAAGAAAGAGTTCCAAGACTACACAGCATTAGGGCAGCTGAGACAGAAATAGTTTTTTGCAAAATCATATTTCTTTAGCAGATACCACCAGCAGTGAGGTACTTTGGACTGTTGTTTTCCATAAAAGCTGCACTATGCATTGTCCTCTACTCCCTAACAATAATAGAATCATAGAATCACTACAGATTGGAAAAGATCTCAAGAAATCATCTAGTCCAATCCCCCTGACACAGCAGGATCACCTAGACCAAGTCACACAGGAACACATCCAGGCGGGTCTTGAACATCTCCAGTGAAGGAGACTCCATAACCACCCCAGGCAGCCCCTTCCAGTGCTCCGTCAACATCACTGTGAAGAAGTTCCTCCTCAGGTTGATGTGGAACCTCCTATGTTCCAGCTTACAACCATTGTCCCTTGTCCTATCACTTCATGACACTGAGAATAGCCCAGCTCCATCCTCCCGACACCCCTCAAATATTTGTAGACATTAATGAGATCACCCCTCAGTCTCCTCTTCTCCAAGCTAAAAAGACCCAGCTCCCTCAGACTCTCCTCATATGGAAGGTGTTCCACTTCTTTATCGTCTTTGTTGCCCTACGCTGGACCATCTCCAGCAGCTCCACATCCCTCTTGAACTGAGGAGCCCACAACTGGACACAATACTCCAAGTGTGTTCTCACCAGAGGAGTGTAGAGGGGGAGAACCTCTCCTGATCTGCCAACCAACCCCCTTCTGATCCACCCCAGGATGCTGTTGGCCCTCTTGTCCACAAGCTCACACTGCTGGCTCATAATCATCCTGCTGTTCACCAGAACCCCCAGATCCCTCTAATACTAAGAACAGATACGAAGCTTTAATGACTGTAGACAACCATGAACAAGTTTCTCATAGAGATGCTCCAGATACAACATGAACAAACAATGGGTACTCATAGTGAGAGGCTCTCAGTTAAAGGAGACTGAGACAACTATCTGACAACCTGACAGATAGTTTGAGAAGTTTGCTTCCTCGTGGAAGCTAAGATCAATCAGACTGGTGAAAGGGTACTAGAACTTGTGAATGCCACTGACTACTACCTATTGGTACTTGAACAAAGGAAAGGCAGACTGCAGATCTCTGGGGTTGCAAGTGAAAAAACATGGGGGCACAAGTTGTCTTTTCCTCTATCTTACCAGTTAGAGGAAAAGGGGGAAACCAGACAAAAATGAGTAACAAACATTAATTCCTGGCTACATGGTTGGTGCCATCATGAAAGTTTTTGTTTCAGTGACAACGAAACATGATGTGATGACTATAATTTGCTAGGAAGAGATGGGATACATTTGTCTTGAAGAAGCAAGGGAGTCTTTGGTAGCAGGCTGACTAACTTAGTCAGTAGGGTTTTAAGCTGAAAAACTTGGAGAGGGATGTTCCAATATGAAGACATATGTGCCATCACAGTCATCTGGGGAATAAACCAGGCTAGTGACAGCAGTGAGAAGTACTTCTTAACAGAATTCTAAGACTAGAGCCAGGAGACCAATTGCTTTAAGGCTGAGATGGGTATGACTACAGTAGTTACAGTGTCTCTTCTCCAAGGTTGTCTTCTTGCTCAATTCTCTTCCAACCTTGATAATACTGTGATACTGTGATACTGTGAAATGCCTGTATACAAATGCATGCAGCATGGGGAATAGAGAGATCTGTGTGCAGTCAGAGAGTCATGATCTCATTGCAGTTATGGAAACGTGGTGGGATGGCTCATATGACTGGAATGTTGTCATTGGCAACTTTGTACTTTTTAGGAAAGATAGGCTAACAAGGTGACGAGGTGGGGTTGCATTTTTGTGAATGAGTAACAAATACATTGAGCTTTGCCTAGGAGGAGGGATAGTTCATGTATTGAAAGCCTGTGGGGAAGAATTAAGGGACATGCAAATATGAGTGATACTGCTGTGGGTGTCTACTACAGATCACCAAACCAGGAAAAAGTTGCTGATGATGTCTTTTAGTCTTTTACAAACAGCTGGAAATAGCTTCAGGTTCACAAGTCCTGGTGCTCATGGATGAATCAAATCATTCTGATACTTGTTGGAAAGGCCACTCAGCTAGGCCAAAAGATTCCTGCACCGTACTGATGAACACTTTCTAATGCAGGTTGTTGAAGAACTAGCAAGGAGAGGTGTGCTACTGCATATTGCATTAACGAACCAAGCAGGTCTGGTCAGGGACATGGAAGCTGGTGGCAACTTTGGCTGTAGTGACCATGATATTGCAGAGTTCAGTATTGTAAGGGAAAGAAGCAGGGCAATAAGTAGGATTTCAGCCCTGGACTTCAGGTTGGCTGACTTCGTCCTTTTCAAAGAGCTAGTGGGAACATTCCCATGGGCTAGGACTCTAGAAGGCAGGGGCTCCAAAGAGAGCTTGTCAATATTTAAGCTCCACTTCCTTTAAGCTGAAGAAAAATGCATTCCTTTGAATAGAAAAATCTAGCATAGGAGGCAGGAGATATGTGTGGATGAGCAAGGTGCTTCTGGAAAAGCTCAAATGTGAGACATGTTCACAGGTCTCTTGGGAGGACTATAGAAACAGTGTTAAGGTATGTAGATATAAAACAAAGAAGGCCAAGGTCCTCTTGGAATTAAATCTGGCAAAGGAATTGAATAAGAACAAGAAATCTTCTCCAAATGCATCACTGGGAAAAGAATAGGAGAAAAGCAGACCCACAGCTGAATGAGGTGAAAGCCTTGGTAACAGGGGATCCAGAGATTGTGGAGTTACTGAATGCCTGCTTTGCTTCCATCCGTATTGCTAAGACTAACTTTCAGCAATCTCAGACCCTGGAATTAAGGAAGAAATCTTAGAGGAATGAGGACTTTATGCTGGTCAGTGAAGACTGGGTTACAGATCTTTTGGGTAAACTGAACAAGAACAAATCCATGGACCCAGACAAGATGCACCAAGGAGTGCTGAGAGTTAACTGATATTGCTGTACCACTTTTCATCATTTTGGAAAGATCATGGAGAACAGAAGCAGTGCCTGAGGACTGGCAGAGAGACAATATCACTCCATTCTTTGAAAAGGGCAAGAAGGAAGACCCAGGTAACTATAGATCAGTCAGTCTCACCTTGATCTTGGATAAAGTGATGGAGTAGCTCATCCTGGAGCCATTTCTAAGCACATGGAAGAAAATAATTTTAGCAGAAGTAGCCAGCATGGATCTACTAAGGGGAAATAATGTTTGACTTGATAGCCTTCTATGTGTGTTCTATGTGTGACAAAATAGATGAAGGGAGAAGAATGGGTGTTGTCTATCTTTACTTCAGCAAGGCTTTGGTATTGTCTCCAGTAATATCCTTTTGTGTAAACTCAGGAAAAGTGGGCTAGATGATTGAACTGTGAAGTGAACTGGCTAAACAGAGCTCAGAGAGTTGTGATCAGTTTTTCAGAGTCCAGTTAGATCCCCAGGGATTAGTACTTGGATCAGTCCTGTTAAACATCTTTATTAAAGTCCTGGAAGAGGAGATAGGGTGTATCCTCAGCAAGGATGATGCTGTTGATGATACAGAAATGGGAGGAGTGAGTGATACATCTGAAAGCTGTGTTGCCAGTCAACATTATCTGGACAGTCTAGAAAGCTGGGCAAAAAGAAACTTAACAAAGTTCAGCAATGATAAGTGTAGAGTCTTGCAGTTGGGGAGGAACAAGACCATGCTCCAGTGCAGGTTATGATTTGTCTTGCTGGAGAGCACATCCATGGTACCAGACTTTGATTAACAAGTGAAATGGCTCAAACAACTGTAAGCAAATGGAAGATAACTTGTGAACAGGGTAGAAGGAGGAATACTGCACCTGTTGATGCTCTGTGTGGGAGTGGAATCTGCAGAGCCTGAGAACACCAGAACAAGATTTTCTCCCTCAAAGACTCACTTAAAAAAAACACTGGCCAGTACTGAGTATAAAAGGGAAAGTTTAGACAGGTGCAGGATGACCATCAACCCTCTCTACCCTGCAACCAGGACGAGAGACTGACACAAAGACTACTGAAGACACCAAAAATCTGCCAAGCTGAGGAACTGAATAAGGACTGACCACCTACCACCACAACCACACTTCCCTCTGTCTGTGTGGTAGAAACTGTCTCAGAACACAGCCAGAGGAACCAAAGAGTTTCTCCAGAGATCTGCAAAGCCAAGGAGTGAGGTGGGGTGGGCAACCATACCCTGGAGAAACAGACTCTGCTGTCCTGGATGTTGATTAAGTATCTTCTATCTCTTTTCTCTTTTTTCCTCTCTTCTCTCTGAACTGGGAATCTCGTAGCTTTATAGTTTCTGTGCCTTTTGAGTTTGAAATCTGATAATTTTAGAAAAAATTGATTTTCGTATGGACCTGTTGTGTGAAATCTCCTTAATTTGACACCAAGAGACTCCATGAACCTGAGTCACTTCCTACTTTTAAGATAGGGATATAACACATGGAAAAAGACCTTGGAGTCCTGGTAGACAGTAATTATCCATGGTGCAGCAATATGCACTTGTAGCCAAGAAGGCCAATGGTACCTTGGAGTGCATCAGGACAGCTGTGTCCAGCATATTGAGGGCAGCTCTCTTTTCCCTCTACGATGCCTTAGTGTGACTGTACCTGGAGTACTGTGTTCAGTTCTGGGCTTCCTAATTCAAGACAAACAGGAAATTCATGCAGAGTCCAACAGATGAGGATGATCAAAGGAACATTTCTCCTATGAAGAAGGGCTGAGAGAATTTTGGCTATTTAGTTTAGCGGTTGAGATAGAATGTTATTAATGTCTATAAATATCTGAAGGATGGGCATCAAGAAGTAGAGGCCAGTCTCTTTTCACTGGTTCCAGCTTAGCATCAGGAAAAATTTCTTTACTGTGAGGATGACAAAACACTGGAACAGGCTGCCCAGAGATGTGGTGGACTCCCCTCTTTGGAGACTTTCAAAACTTACCAGGATGACTTCCTCTGTCATCTGCCTAAGGTGATCTTGCTTTTGACAGGGGGATTGGACTAGATGATTTCCAGAGGTCCCCTCCAACTCCTAAGATTCTGTGATTTCTGTGATTTTGTGTTTCTGTAATACAGAAAGAAGAAAGAAGTCAATGAACCTCTTTAAGATAATGAAAGAAGTTGAATACTTCTGCTCAGCTATAGTAAATGTTCCTGAAGGCTTTGATTTCTTTATAATACTTTATTAATAACTAGTTATCTGAACATGTAGTATGGATTGCCTTATAAATTGATTTTGATATATATATGTGAAAACAATGCCTTTGATAATCCAGTCTGTGACATTTGTCTTATTAAATCAGTTAAGAAATGGTATGAAATTGTGATCAATGCCACTTCAGCAAGTATTATTTATTACTAAATTGTAAAAGAGCTGTGGTTGATAATTAAATAGAAATGAATTGTTCTGGGTTTTTTGGAGTTTGAAACTAAAGTGATTACTTAGTTCAGCTAATGAATGCCTTTGTGTGATCCTGTATCAACTAGATGTTGTTAATTGCATACGGAGAAACAATAAGGCTGATAACACAGTTTAGCACTTACATTGCAGAAGAAGGGGAAAAGGAAACTCTGAGGAAGTAAAACCCACAAACTCAAATGCAACACATTTTTAAAAATACAAAGTCTGTTCTTTTTCTCTGTTTCTCTTGTCTTACTATTTTTTGTCACTTTGTATTTTTCATTTCTTCTCTGTTTTTCTGAATGGCTGCATTGTATTGAAAAAGAAAAAAAACATAATAGCTAAAAGAGAAGAACTCTTGCCTAGGCATTTAAAAACAGTTACGAGATGCAGATTTATATCTGTCAAGTATCAGTAGTTTGTAAGTTAAGTGGAGACAAGACAAAATAAAAGATACAATATTATTTGATTGATTTGGCTTGGACCTCTTTGGCTCACATAATGGTTCCACAGTAGCACAAGACTCTGTGCAAGTCCCAAGACCCTTAATAAATATTTAGTAAGTGTCATGAAACATCTGTTTACAGTAATTGTTAGTCGTATTAAGTAGCATAAATTTGTTTTGGTAGCTTAATAGAATAGCAGTTCTGTATTCACTGATGTTCTCTTCATTCTGTATTCATCTAGAGAGTCAATGAAAATGTGCTTGGCAAGTAAACTTCAATTCACCATTCCTTCATTTTCCCACATAGTAAAATTCCTTCTTGAAAGATTCATTTGTAATTCCTAATATTTTTCATGTTTTACTATAAGTACAATCATCATCACTTTGTAGAGGTGCAAATATTTCATGATAGTAAGGAATATGTATAATTTAATCATGGTCTGATTTGCACCTCCTTTAAGCTTTCCCACTAAAATTGGGTCTTCAAAGACAAGATAAAGTCAAACTGTGGCTGGAACAGTATCTTAAGTCTTAGCAACTTTATTCAATTAAGTTTCCTCAGATGCTGGGTGAAATCTAGGTATTGCAGAAATACTCTGCATTTTGCGAAGACCCAGAAAGTGAATTATACCTTTTATATATTATATGAAATAGCAGAACTCTCTACTTCTAATAAGACTAGAGGCTGGTGAGGGGCGTATCATCAATACTGCAATGGGCTACAACAACGTTTGCTGCACATGGTTCAGCAATGGATAGCACTAAGATAACAAACTAATTTGTTAGAAAGAAATATTTCTAAATAAGTTTTCAAAACCACTGACTTAGTTCATGGTGTTATGTGATGGAAATAGGCATGCTATGAGGAAAACTATGCATGAATTATTTTAATCTAATTTTAGTTTAAATAAGATGTAGATTTTATGGATTGGGGTCAACAGAAATCATACAAAAAAGTTCACTGCTGAGTTTAAAGGATGGAGGGTCTATTTTTTTTAATCTGTTTTTGTTCTTTTAGTATGTTAATGTAACATGTTACTGTGGAATAAACTTACTCCTGAAAATATCCAAAAGTAGGAGATACCCCTGAAGTTTTGTTCCTGACTGAAGTCCTCTTGAAGGGTTAACATCTCAGTATTGAGACAATTACTTTTCAGAATGTAGTCCTCATATTTTAGCAAATAGGTAAGACATGGCCAAGTCTTTTGCCAGCAGAAATACCAGATTTGCCTGCAGGTGACAGGGCTGTTCCTCCAGGGAAATCTGTGTTTGAATCTTGTAAGACACTAGACAGAGTTTTACCAAAACCTAATGCAATGTAAATTTCTGCAATAAAGGTTGGAAGGAAAGACACCAACAACTTCTAAAATTGGTATGCCCTGCTCTGTGTGTGCTTATGTCTGAGAAATTAATAATACTAAATCTACTGCCTACCCTTACTATTTGTTCACAGAATATTATATCTGCATCTTGAGTGATCCAAGTCAGTGCATCTTTTTAAGCTAATGAAAAGAGTTGAATACTTCTGCTCAGCAATAGTAAATCTTCTTTGAAGGCTTTGACATTTTTATTATACTTTATTAATAACTAGTTACCTGAACATGTGTTAAGGATTGTCACAGAAGTTGATTTTGAAGTACATATGCAAAAACAATGATCTGTAACATTAGTCATATCAAATCAGTTAAACAACAGCATAAATTGTAATCAATGCCATTTCACCAGGTATTCATTATTGCTAAATTATACAAGAGCTATGGATGGTAATTAAATAGAAATGAATTTTTCTAAGTTTTTTGAAGTTTGAAACCAAAGTGATTGCTTAGTTCAGCTAATTAATGCCTTCCCAGATCAAGAAAATATTGTTAATAGCATACAGAGAAACAATGAGGCTGATAGCACAGTTTAGCACTTACGTTGCAGAAGAAGAAGTAAAAGAAACTTCTGAGGGAGGACCTTTTAAGGGAGCAAAAAGAACCAGAGACTTGAATGCAGCACATATATGTTAACAGACACAGAGCGGAGACATCTGGGGAACAAGGGAATATGATTCACATGAGTGCAGTGACAAATGCAGAAAAGAAGTGTTTCCTTCCTTTCAGACCAGGAGTTGTTTGAAAAGGGCCTTCACAGACAGTAAAGAAATAATACAGATGGTAGGGCCTTCTCCCTTCACATCCTTGAGAATGTTCCTTAACAATGAATGTTATTTCATACTGAATGTAATTGCTTTCATGTACATTTTTTAGCCTAGTTTACTGAAGAAGAAACTGATTAATAAAACTAGGATAAGTCCTTGTACATTTCCACAACCAGGTTTCTACAGTGACCCTGGAACCTGTTCAGTAAGTCCTTTCTAACATTGTGCAGCGGTCTCCAAAGTCTTAAACACTACAATTTTCACAAGTGCACACAGAAGGTAATATGAGAAATACACTGCTAAGTAGAAAATATGCATTATTTTCTTCAACACAAGGAAGACATATCAAAAAATAAACTCAAAACCTCTAATACAAAAAAGAAGAGAAGGGTGGTGATAGTAGGCGACTCCTTTCTGAAAGGGACAGAAGGTCCTGTGTGTAGACCAGACCCTTCCCACAGGGAGGTCTGCTGCCTTCCAGGGACCAAGGTTCAGGATATCACCAGGAGGATACCTGAACTCATTCAAGCTACAGATTATTATCCGTTGTTGGTTGTACAAGCTGGCGGCGATGAGGCTAGTGAGAGGGGAGTTAAGACTATTAAGAGGGAATTCAGGGAACTTGGGGAATTTATTGATGGAGTAGGTCTGCAGGTAGTTTTTATCTCGATCCCTATAATAGCTGGGGTGAATAATGAGGTACGTAAGAGGATC
>VXBP01006781.1:0-14788 GCA_013400115.1 Rhinopomastus cyanomelas
GACAGAAGAAGAGGGAATGGGTTCAAGTTACAACACAATAGGTTCAGACTTGGTATTACGAAAAAATTTTTCACAGAAAGGGTGGTCAGGCACTGGAATAGGCTTTCCAGAGAGGTGGTTGAGTCACCATCCCTGGATGTGTTTAAAGATCATTTGGATGAGGTGTTGAGGGATGTGGTTTAGTGGTCAACTTGTAAGGTAGGGCAGATGGTTAGACTCTATGATCCCAGGGGACTTTTCCAACCAAAGCGATTCTGTGGCTGCTGGCTCACGTTCAGTTTTTCATCCACAGGTACTCCCAAGTCTTTCTCCTCAGGGCTGCTCTGAATCCACTTAATGCCCACACTGTATTTGTTTTTGAGATTGCCCTTATTCAGAGACAAGACTTTGCACTTGGCCTTACTTAATTTCATGAAGTTTACATGGGCATACCCTTCAAGCCTGTGAAGATCTCTCTGATGGTATCCCTTCCCCTCCAGCACATCAACTGCACCATACAATTTAGTGTCATCCACAAACTTGCTGAGTGTGCACTCAATCCCAGTGTCTACATTGTTAAACAGCACCAGTTTCAATACAAACTCCTTTCTTTCCTTCAAAATATGACCTCTTTTTCCTGTCTGAGACACCTGAAAGCTGATGGTCCATTGATAGATGCCTGAATTGGTTTACTCTTTGTTAGCTGTTTACTTTGGATCAAATGAAAGCAAAAAGGAAACAGAAAACAGCCCCTTTGGGAGAAGACTCATGTGGGACAAATTATGAGCCGCTATAAGACTTAAAATTCTGGGGGAAAAACAGGACTAACTGGAGGCAGCTGTCAGGATGTGGTTTTTCTGTTTATATTCTTCTCTTTCCCTACTTTAACCTCCTTATGGATATTATGAAAGAAAGTAAACATGTGTATGCATGAGCTAGAGCAAATGAGCAAGCATGCAACACTGACTCCTTCATACAAAAGGCGTAAGAATATAATGTAGTCTGTGTGACAGGCAACCTGACCACAGAAATAAAAACAACTAGTAAAGCCACTTATTTAAGAAAAAAAACAAACTTTTCCATCAAATTATCAGACCGTGTTGTAAATGCATTGTTTTAGAATGTAAGTTTCAATTATTAAGTGGAAATTAAATGGAGATCTAATGCACCACTTTAGTTTTGTGACTAGCAGTCCTGTTGCTGGATTAAACTTTCCTTGTGCTCCCTCAACTACTTCCTCCTCCAAGCACTAAAACAATACATCAGTTGTTAACAAGGCACATTGCCACACAGAGAATTATTATTCAGCAAGCTTAGTCAAAGGTGGGGGGAGAGATTTAGTAGTTTTAACTACTAAAGTAATGCATACTTTAATTACTTTAAGTAATGCATACATGATTCCAAAAATTTCATCCCTTGGAGGTGTTCCTCCCTTTCATATCTTCTCATGACTACCTCCCCACTTACTACTTTAATTTGCCATGTGACGCATGCGAAGTTCAATAGCTGTTGTTAACCAACAGCTAAATCAGTACTCCTGGGGCCATCGACTCCCTCAGCCTTTACCACAACCTTCACCTTCATGTCATAAAAGCTCAAGTTATGCTAAGGTGGGATGAACATCAAGTTTACACACAAAAGAAGAGTTGACAGAATGAATGAATGAATGAATGAATGAATGAATGAATGAATGAACGAATGGAGACACAGCACAGGCTGCTTGTTCCAAACCACTGAACAGTTGACAATCCCCAGCTCCTTCAAATATAGTTCTTATTCTTCCCATATTTATTCACTACCTTTCCTCTGCTTCTTCTCCCTCCATGCTTATTCCATCAATGAACTTTTAAGTGAAATGACAAATACCTGGATTTTCTAGGCAAATTTAAAATATATAGAAACTGCATTATACAAGAGCCAGGAAATATACAAGACTGCTTAGGATGCAATCAAGAACGATTTTCCTTTAGCAATTTAAAAGGTTTGAATTTTCCTGTTGGGTGGATAAATCAGAGACAGCTGATTAGCAGGCAACTGCCCTTCAAAGTCTACATATTTTCTGTAATTATATGCTTTGGTCCTAGTTTGCCAGTGTGTTATTGTATTAAGCATCTCAACAGGTATCGCTAACAAAGACAATACTGTAACAGTATGCCTTTCTGCAGTGTCATAGTCATGTAAAAGTAACCTGTCAATTTGCTTTTAGCATGTCCACAAGTCATATGAACAAAAAAAATGATAAATTTTTGTCCTTCCACGAAATCACCTAAAGTTTTAACTCTAATAACCCCAACAACCAGCTACTTGAGAATTCAGTCAGAGGCTGCTTCTCCGTTACTATCTGTGATTAAATATAGTCTCATTCCATGTGAAACAAATGATCATGCCTTTGAGATCAGACCTCAAAAACAAAAGTAAAAAAGCCAAAAGACATAAACTATCTACTTTATGAAGTGTGAAAAATGAAAGACAGATCTTTTTCTGAATGAGCTATGCCCATTTGTTGTTAAAGGCATTGACTATTCTTTGTCTGAAAGAGATTAATCAAAAAGAAAGAAGTATGAACTAGTATCTCTGAAAGAAATAGCAGGGGAATGAAAGAAAAAATGAAAAAATAGATATGCATATGAATGACCTTTAAATGGTGACAACCTAGAGCAGGCTTGACATACTGAGTATTTCCTGAATTGCTTCCCTTCTTGAAAAAGACCAGTGCAGACTGACTGGAAGTGATGAGAGCTCCTACAATAAGCCTTGCTCCTCAGATTCTTTGCTGGTTGTAAGGTAAAGGAGAAATGGAAGAAGAGGAAAGAGAAATAGGTTCTTATGACAAAAAATTTTGTCATAAAAATGAAATGGCACAGGAATGAGGAACAGAGCAGACAAAGCAGACATTACCAGTACCTTTCTTCACAGAACAAAGTATCTAGCCACTGTGATTGGCCAACGCTGCTCACTAACAAATTGTATCTACATTACAGACACAGAGAATTGGTCACCTAAACAGTTAATACTCAAGTTTTTATTACTCAAGTATGATTTAGTAAATCTGTCTGTCTGCCCACCAAAAGCTAATCCAGGAAGACCCTACGACTCAAGAATCAAAACCAGTTTGTCCCACACAGTCTGTGTCCATGCACAGCCACTCTCTCCTGCACAAACTTCTCACAAGAGAAATTTCTAACCCATGGCTGAGCTCCACGTTGTACAGCACCAGACCCTCTTCCCTATGCATGCACCCTTTGCCACATCATACCTTTCAGTCACAGTGTCTGCGATCCTCAGTGCCACTTTAAACAAGTGTTCCCAAATATGGTGTTGATGGTGGAATTCACATCTACATTGTTAATTAAGAATCATGCTCCTTTATTTAAAATCCTTTTCTTACTATGGTTACTTTCTTGGTCAACACAATGCCACAGTGTGGCAGGAGAGTGGCACGTCAATCCCTATCCTAGACAAAAACAGTAAGGATTCACATACTGGCTGCTTACTGTGAACAGGAAAAAAAACAAAGGAAAAAAAAACCAACAGAAGTCAACCCTGCTTGTGAGTGAAAGAAAGCTGCAATGTTTTACTTCGCTACCATGCTGTGGAAAACAGCACAGCATCCAAACTGGGCTTCCTTTTCCACAGCAGCCTCTTCAAGTGCTTTGTACATACAGTACACACAGGCCTGCCCCCTTGCAGTTTCTCAGTCTTGTGACAAGAGCTCATGGTGTTCAGCATGGCACCTAGTAGCTCAAGATCTCCTGCTCACCCAGGGGGACACAAGCAGCCTTGCTAATATTGTTTTCAGTATGTATTGGTACAGGGGTCCAAGTCTGCATATAAAAAACTATTATCCTAAAGACATAATGATTTATCTTAATTCACACAATTTTCCCTACAAAAGCTCTCCTATAGATTAAAGAAATAATGTTCCTAACAATTAAAATTAGTTGTCTTTTGTGCCAATGAGGACTGCACTCTTTTCGTTTTCCCTGGGGCTGCAGCTTTTTAATCTGTCCATCTCTGTTAGAAACATGAGCTGCAGGAATGGCAGGTTTGAGTAGGAATGAAGCAAGTGATTTCTGGGTAGAATAAAGCCACTTACCAAATTGGCAAGCAGCCAAGATGCCAGCCTGGATGCTCAAGAAAAAATAACAGCAATAACAATAACTTTTGTACTTACCACTCCAAACAATTACAAAAAAATGTGACTAGAAGACTCAGCACCATTCTAAATCAGTAACAAAACAGCTTTCTGTCAGCATACACTTGACCATAGCTAATCTTGAACAATAAAAAGAAACAATCTTTCTTTAAAAATGTTTTTACATGTATGTAACTTTTTAGACAATTACTTGCATGTGAAAATAGTCATATTTTACTTTCACCTTACTCCAACATTAAGTAGTTATTAAAAAAATATTACCAAGTTGAATATTTTAGACTATTTTAAAAAATTATGGTAATGGTAATCACTGTTCAAAACACAGTCTTAAATGGTACTATATCCTTTATTTCTAAGCTTAAATAAACAGATTCATATACGTACAAAACATTACACACTACTGTAATTTTTTTATTAGCGAGAAACAATATAGTTAGGCATTTTTTGTTTAGGGAAAAGAATTCTAGCACAATGCCAACAATTTTCAAGGTCTTTCTTTGTTGTGTCATTACAATAGTGTTATTAGTTTCTCTGCTTCTGAACACAGAAAGACAATATAACATATAGACAATTTCTGCTGAGCACCACGGTTTTAGAAAATATGGCCTACTTTTTTTTTTTAGGTTCAAAGATACAACACCCATTTCTCACAGGCTAGTAAATGCTGCATCTTTGATATTTCCGTATTTTCCAATGAACGGGATTTGAAAGCCTAAACAATGTCACAAATGCATGAACTGGCTTCTCTATTCAGAAACAAGTCTTTGTAACCAAGGATACTAACAAAACTAGGTAGAAGGCAAAACAACCTCTTAAAATGCTGAGCTGTTACCTTTTATGTATTATTATGAAAAAAATGCTGAACCACTCCCTTTCCTCATAGCTCCATGTCCTCAGTGTTACAGGTTTTACTTTGCTGAGAGGATAAAAAACGTGCATGGTTGCCAGACAGCTCCTATGGAGAGTTTAATGAAATAAGCTAGCATACATTTTTCAGTGAAGCACATAGGTTTCAGCTATGAAATCAAAGACTATTAAAAAGCAACCACACTTATGTTACGAACCACCACCACCACTCACCTTCTATCACTGTGTCAGCTGGCACTTTCACAGTGACCCCATCACTGTCACTTGTGGGTATTCATCCTCCCTTGGATGGAGGTGGGATTTGGTTTTGAAGAAAAATTTCTGGAAAGCTGTATTTGGGCTGGAGCACTTCATGCCATGAACAGCAGAGAAGCATGAGCAAAGTGCTAGTGGTGGGTGATGCACTGGATGATCATGGGGCTGCAGCACTGAGACTGAAGCCTGCTCCCCACTCTGTCTCAAATGATCTCCATAGCCACAGAAGCACAAAAGAAGGGTAGTAACAGATATGAAACCTCTCATGAAACACTACAGAGGAGCTCATGTCTAGCTTTCATTGGAAATGAAGTCCTTAGTGACTCATGCAGCGTTCAAACACAGGAAAAAGTAAAAAAAAAGGAGGAAGGAGTGGGGGACTGACAATCACATCTGAGCCATAAATCAGACTCATAACCCACCATGGGATGAAACAGTCAACACTGGAATTGACCTGCACCCTGAAAAGGTTACAGATTACAAAAAAATCTCTTCTTCACTTGTACACTGACATTAAATTATCTTCACTTGATGGCTCACAAATCCCAAGCCAAACCTTTGTTCAGGGTACAAAATGACTACCAGTGAGACAAAGTGGAAAAAAACAAAGTATCTGCTCATTCAAGCAGTCTGTTTTGCCTCTTCTGTACAAAATGTTCTATATGGATATTTGCAATAAAAAGAGGATGAAAATCAAAATAAGCAGCATGAAACGGAGTGTGGTTTGAGCTCTTTCACTTCTTTTCTCTGAAAAGCTGTCACATAAGCAGTGAAAATTAATTACAATAGTTTACAAATAATTTGTGTATTTCTATACAAGTTACATTTGTTTAAATTCAATATAATTGATGTTTTAGCAAAACCAATTCTTTTAATTTGTATTTTTGGAAAGAATACATACATACAAACACAGATGAGAAAAGATGAACACGCTGACAGACATAAGCACATATGTATTTATGCGTGTGGTATACAGCTCATAAAACTGCGTTATTAATCACAAACTCATGAAAACAACTGAGTTAGATGTGCATTTACTTTAAAATCTAAATAAAAGACATGACCTAATTGAAAAACCGCTCATGTTTTGATAGCTATTAATATTTCTAGTGAGTTTAAACTTTGCTAAGACTACTTGGCATGTGTTTTCAATCTGTTCACAGTAACACCATCTCCCCATTTGATATTTAATGAGATGTACATGCTGCATAGTTAATAACTGTGTCAGATAATAAATGCAAATTAATGTATAACTAAAAAACCAGGAGAAAAAAAAACTTGGCATCACAAAAAATACCCTCACATAAAATACAAGGATTGCCTATCTTTACCACCACATTTTACTGATTATTTCCAGACTGCTGAGATTAAGAGGGTTCCTGTTAAGGTAAGGTGGCAAGGAACACAATCAAAAAAATATACAGGTGAAACAAGATAGGATTAGAGAAGAAATGACGGAAAGAATTAAAACCTAAAAACTTCTGCAGCTGCAAATGAGAAAGCTGACAACAGTACAGCAAAGAACAATGCTGAGACCGCACACAGCAGCATTCCAGAAGACTATTTATAGAGGCTTCTGGGTGATCTGGTGATTCCCTGAACAGGAAATCTCGGGGGGGAACCAAGGGGGTGCTGCTGAGGGTCAAAATCTCTCGCGGGAAAAGCCAGAAAGCAGCGCGGGGCAGGCAAATCCAGGAGCCATAAAAGGTGGCGCCACCAGAAGTCGTGCCCAGACCACACATAACAGCAACAGCGCTAGCAGCTTCAGTCGCTTTAGCTGCCAGGAGGGGGTGGATGTGGAAACAGTGACAACGTGGCAGCAGTGGAAGACCACGCTATGGTGACCACTGCACATGGATGTGGGAACCCAGACAAAAGCCCCGCAACAGGATGAGGCTGTTCAGGTGACAGACTGCCAGGAATGTAACACTGTCGCGTTTTCCTGGCTGCATATGGTACGAGCAGGTAGACTGTCCGCTTGGCCAAGCAGCACAGCTGCAAGATGAGGCTGAAAGGCTGCAAGCAGAACTAGAAAGGCTCAGCAGAATTAGAGCAGGGCAACAGAGGTAGACTGGTGGCACCAGACTATGCAGTCCAGGTAACAGATAAAAAAAAGGCTAGATTCAGGGGACCCCTGTATCCTGTATTTCTCAGATGGAGGACAGAAGACCAAGTAGAAGGGGTGAGTGGAGCCAAATGCAGCACCGTGCCAGAAAGCAAGCAAAAGCACCCTTGCCTGCCTCACCTCCCCAGTTGCCACATATGCACCTCTACTGGAAGACAGCCAGTCTAATAAGGATATAAAGGACAGGGAACCCATACCGGAGGTCCTAGCAAGGTCGTATAACTCTACGAAATCTTACAGCAATATGAGAACCTCCTTGACATGAAAAAGAGAAGGGTCCTGGTTACTGGAGACTCACTTCTGAAGGGGACTGAGGCCCAATAAGTAGAGCTGACCCTCATCATAGGGGAGTCTGTTTACCTGGAGCCCGAACCAGGGATTTCACTTGGATGCTCCCTAACCTGGTGACATCAGTTGACTATTACCCACTGCTGATCGTCCAGACAGGTGGGGAGGAAGCTGTTTATCACAGCCTGAAGGGAATGAAGACAGACAGCAAGGCCTTGGGACATCTGGGGAAACTGTTTGGGGCATAAATTCTATTCTCCTTATTACTTCCATTTTGGGGTGAGGACACGGGCTGCAGTAGAAGGACTCAGTCCAGTAATGCCTGGCTACAAGACTGGCGTTACAGGCAGGGCTCTGGATTCTTTGATAATGACTGGTTCTATGAGGCAGCAGATCTGACAGATCCACATGGGAGAGGTTTATTTCAGAAGGGAAAAAGGGTTCTGGGGCAGGAATTGGCAAGGCTCATTCGCATGGCTTTAAACTGGATTTGAAAAGGGGTGGGATAGTTGATGAGTATGCACCAGTGGGTCTGGTCTTAATGAAAACCAGGTGGCCTGTCACTGCCCTAGGGTGAAATCAGAGCACTCAGCTCGCTCCATGAAATGCCTGTACACCAATGCACGCAGGATGCAGAACAAGCAGGAGGAGATAGAAATCTGTGTCCAGTCAGGTGATAATGATCTGCTGGCAATTAGAGACACGGTGGGACAGCTTACATGACTGGAATGTGGTCATGGATGGTTACATCCTTCTTCGGTGTGACAGGTCAGCAAGGCGGGGTGGAGTTGTTGCTCTCTACCTGAGAGAGCAACTGGAATGTATTGAGTTCTGTCCAGGGGGAGATGAAGAGAGAGTTTGTGAGTGTGGATTGAGGAAAGGCTTCCATGGGTGAGAGTGCTGTGGGTCTCTATTATAGGCCACCAGATCACAATGAGGAAGTCGATGAGGTCTTCTACAGGCAGCTGACAGCAGTCTCACAGCTACAGGCCCTGGTTCTCATGAGGGATTTTAAATAATATTTGCTGGAACACCTGCTCAGCAAGCCACCCACAATCCAGAAGGTTCCCCCAGTACACTGGTGACAAGTTCCTAATGCAAATCTTACAGGAGCCATCTAGGAGAGGAGCGCTGCCGGATCTTGTACGCACCAAGGAGGGTCTGGCTGAAGCAATGAAAGCTGAGGGTACCCTTGGGTGCACTGACCATGAGATGGTAGAGTTGAGGGTCTCACGTCCTAAGAACAGAATAGCTAGCAGAATCACAACCCTGGACTTAAGGAGGGCCAACTTTGGACTTTTCAAGCAATTGCTACAGGAAATCCTTTCAGAGAGGGTACTGGCAGGTAAAGGGGCCACAGACAGCTGGTTAACATTCAAATATCACTTCTTTGATGCCCAAGACAAGAGCATTCCAACCGGAAGGAAGTCAAGGAAGGGAGCCAGAAGACCTGTGTGGTCTATAGGTCATGGAAAAAGGGCATGGCCACTTGGGGTGATTACAGGGTTCTGGTGAGAGAATGTCTGCATGCAACTAGAAAAGCCAAGGCCTCCTTGGAATTAAACCTTGCAAAAGAGGTCAATAGCAACAAAAAGGGCTTTTTCAAATACATTGCAGGTAAAAGTAAACCTAGGGGCAATATAGGCCCCTTGCTGAATGAGGGATGTGCCCTGGAGACAGAGGATACAGAGAAAGCAGAGATAATGAATTTGCCCCTCTCTATACTTCTGGGAGCTGTCGAGATAACAAACCCGAGAATGCTGAGGCTTCAGAAGAAGTTGAGACAAGATAAGAGCTTGCCGTAGCTGGTTGATGAGATAGGGTTAGAGATAAGTTGAGCAAAAGGGATGTACACAGATCCATGGGTTCAGATGGGATGCACCACATGTGCTAAGGGAGACAGCGGAGGTCATTGCTAAGACACTCCATCATCTTTGCTAAGTCATGGTTATCAGGAGAGGTGCCTAGGGACTGGAGGATAGCAAATGTCACTCCAATCTTAAAAAAGGTGATAAAGAAGACCCAAGCAACTACAGACCAGTCAGCCTCAACTCCATCCCAGGAAAGGTGATGGAAAAATTTGTTCTAGAGGCTGTCTCCAGGCACATCAGTGACAGGAGGATCATTAGAGACAGTCAGCATGGCTTCACCAAGGGGAAGTCATGCTTGACCAACCTGATAGCCTTTTATGAGGGCATAACCATACAATTATAGAATCATTAAGGATTGGAAGGGATCTTGAAAGACCATTTATTCCAATCCCCCTGACACAGAAGGATCACCTAGACCAAGTCATACAGGAACACATCCAGGCAGGTCTTAAACATCTGCATTGAAAGAGACTTCACAAACTCCCTGGGAAACCTGTTCCAGTGCTCTGTCACCCTCACTGTGAAGAAGTTCCTTCTGAAATTGATATGGAACCTCTTATATTCCAGATTACAAGCATCACCTCTTGTCCTATCACTAGATGACATTGGGAAGAACCTGGCTCCATCTCCTGAAACCTACCCCTCAAATATTTATAGACGTTAATGAGGTCACCCCTCAGTCTCCTCTTTTCCAAGCCAAAAAGACCCAGCTCCCTCAGCCTCTCCTCGTAAGGGAGGTGCTCCACCTCCTTCATCATCCTCGTTGCTCTGCGTTGGACTCCACCCAGCAGCTGAGGAGCCCAGAACTGGACACAATACTCCAGGTGTGTTCTCACCAGGGCAGAGTAGAGGGGGAGAAGAACTTCTCTTGGTCTGCTAATCACCCCAATTCTGATTCAACCCAGGATGCTGTTGGCCCTCTTTGCCACAAGAGCACATTGCTGGCTCATGGTCATCCTGATGTCCACCAGGACACCCACGTCTCTTTCTCCTACACTGCTCTCCAACAGGTCAGTCCCCAGCCTATACTGGTACCTGGGGCTGTTGCTGCCCAGATGGAACACTTACCCTTGTTATACTATATTACATTTCTCTCTGCCCAACAATCCAGCCTGTCCAGGTCTTGCTGAATGGCTGCACAGTCTGCTGGGCTGTCAGAGACAAGCCCAGCTTTGTGTCATCAGCAAACTTGCTGACAGTGCACCCTAATCCCTCATCCAAGTCATCAATGAATAGATTGAACAGGACTGGTCCCAGCANCCATCTGGGCCCATGGATTAGTGTACATCCAGTTTGCTCAACTGATTCCTAACCCAGTCTTCATTAACCAAACCAGGCTCCTCTCTTGCCTCGACTTCCTCTGTAGTTTCAGCAGTCTGGATCTTGATATCACGACAGCCCCCACAAGTATAGACAGGCAAAGAAGGTGTTCGGTATCTCTGCTTTCTCTNCAAGTTCACCATACACCTCACCACCCGATAATCTAAACCACACTGCCTCAGTTTGGCTGCGAGGATGGTGTGAGAGACCGTGTCAAATACCTAACTTAAGTCAAGATAGATCACATACACTGCTCTGCCATCATCTATCCACCTGGTTATGCCCTCATCAAAGGCATAAAAAATTGGTCAGGAATGACTTTCCCTTTGTAAAGCCATGCNTCCAAGGAGGCCTTGGCTTTTCTAGTTGTATCCCTACATTCTCTCACCAGAGCCTTATAATCACCCCAAGTGGCCAACTTGGATAGATCATGGCAGAACGGTGAATGTGGTCTATCCTGACTTCTTTAAGGCATTTGACACAGTCTCTCACAGCATCCTCANTTTTAAAGATTGGAATGACATTTGCTATCCTCCAGTCCCTAGGCACCTCTCCTGATACCCATGACTTAGCAAACATGATGGAGAGTGATTTAGCAATGACTTCCGCCAACTCCCATCTGGGCCCATGGATTAGTGTACATCCAGTTTGCTCAACTGATTCCTAACCCAGTCTTCATTAACCAAACCAGGCTCCTCTCTTGCCTCGACTTCCTCTGTAGTTTCAGCAGTCTGGATCTTGATATCACGACAGCCCCCACAAGTATAGACANAACACCCCAGGAGACTGTGCTGCTATTCAGTGAGACCTGGACAGGTTACAGAGCTGGGCAGAGACAAATTTAATGTAGTATAACAAGGGTACGTGTAGAGTCTTGCATCTGGNCTGTCTCCAGGGAACTCACCTCATTCCACAGGGGGCCTACATGGCCTCCAGTTTTAGTTTTACCTGCAATGTATTTGAAAAAGCCCTTTTTGTTGCTATTGACCTCTCCTGCAAGTTTAATTCCAAGGAGGCCTTGGCTTTTCTAGTTNTGTGGGTGTCTTGGTGGACATCAGGATGACCATGAGCCAGCAATGTGCTCTTGTGGCCAAGAAGGCAAACAGAATCCTCGGGTGGATCAGAAGGGGGGTCATCAGCAGATCAAGAGAAGCTCTTCCCCCCCTCTAATCTGATCTGGCGAGACCACATCTGCAGTATTGTGTTCTGGGCCCCTCAGTTCAAGAAAGACATGGAGTTGGTGGAGAGAGTCCGGCGTAGAGCAACAAGGATGATGAAAGACTTCGAACACCTCCCTTATGAGGAAAAGCTGAAGAAGCTGGGTCTCTTTAGCTTCAAGGAGGCTGAGGGGTGACCTCATTGATGTCTGTAAGTACGTGATGGGTGGGTGTCAGGAAGTTGGAGCCAGGCAGGGGCACTGGACTAGATGATCTTTTGAGGTCCCTTCAAATCCCTCATGTTCTGTTATTTTGTGATTCTGTACAGAACTGACTGGCTTAGGCACCTCAAGAGGAGCTGCAAAACATGTTTTTCTGTGGATTTTGGTATTGATAGAATGGAGTAACTGCTGAAGACAGGCAGCTTCTAAGAATCATTTTACTTACTATCCTGTAAAATCTATACCACACTGACAAAATCTTTTAGAGGCAAAACTGTTGAAGAAATGAATCTCCAAGCACATACCATCAAGCTAAGGACAATGCCCAAATTAAACCACTAAAATGACTCATTTTCTTTGTTCATAAGCTGCAAAATAAGCCTCATCTTCATCAAGTCAGAAAAGAACATAAACATTGTGAAGAAAATCTCAATGATGCCTAAGACCTTAACAATTTTTTTCTGCAATACTAAAAATCAAATTGTAATAATGGAAAACAATGGAAAATGTAGACATTTTATTAGTTTTATTTGCTCAACTATATAAATTTGAATTATCTCAGTTTGTTTATTTGCTAGTTACGCATTTCAAAGTGCCTCTCAGCGATACTTACTATAAAATCTCAAGTGCTTTGTAAAGGCAACGCAGTTGACTGAAATTACTAGATATTTTTATGTTAAGATATTTTCTCCCCATTTAGTAACTGAATCTTTAAGTTAGGAAGTTGTAGTTAACATTTTTTTCATATCCTGTATTAGTAACTCCATCAAAATAATCATACACAAAAAAACCCAAAACCACTGAGTATTAAGAAAGATAATTTTGGGCAGTAAGTCTTTATTTATTGTCACTAAATGTTTATTAATACCAGGATACTATAAATTGGTATATTTAACATTTTTTGCTCCAGCACTACATTTTTTAACTGTATGGCACAGTGTCACTGTTTCGGCTTAATCTCTTTTTCATCCTCCATATTTTCCTACCATTTTGCACTTCCAGCTTGAACTACATTATAAAACTATTTTCAACCAATACAGAGCTATTTAAACTTATTACTCCTCCAAGGATATTTTTACATGAAGCACTTCAGGACCTAAACTGCTAAGTTAAAATCAAAGTAATGACCACAAGCAGAGATTACTGAGTTGCAGAGTAAATTCATATAACTAATTTCAGACTGAAAGGCATTTCCTGCTGAATGAAAGTGTCTTGATTAAATCATGTACTGGCATTAAGCATGCCTTGTGGTTCTAACAGACCATCATTTGCATTAACACTGTCACAAAGTGATTGAATACCAAACAAACCAAATTGACCTCAAAGCTGTGAAAGCTTACAATTTCCTAATATTTTGAGACCACTTGAGTGACTGCCTTACAAAACCTAAGGATAATTAAACTGGAATGAAGCAACCATCATGTTTAAAATCTAAGGGCAATTTGTTTAACCTTCTTAACCCTGGGGGAGTCTACAACCACTCAGCCACCTGTCCATGGTCACTGACAACATTCACAAAAATACTTTCGTGTGTGTGGGACCATCTACCACTAATGTAATACATGCCAATCTTACTCTCACATGCAGATATGAAACAATTTTGTCATGACTGAATGTTTCATTAGCACCCTATACCTGTAAGAAAACTAAATACTCCTATCAAGACATTTGATAGTTCTTTCTTATATCACCTCACTTCTTAATTATTAAAACTCACAGAAAAAATAATTGTCAGAGCAAAAACTGGGCATGTAGGAATTGCTAAAAAAATACCTACAACACGTATCTGTAACTACTAGAGGTTAAATAAAGTTTTGCTATCAGAAAGACAATCCTCCTGCTTCTACTTAAGGCCATGGCAGATTTTTCCACTGACTTCAATGACACTATCAGCTGGACTGAAAAAAAACCCTGGCAAAATAACATATCTCGTAATTTATTATCCATGTCTGTTGGCAAATGTTTTCCTTTACAAGAAAAATAAACAATTTTTTTTTATTATTAGGCCTTGAGAATGATTCACTTTGCCAATTCTGTTCTTAATTGTGGCTACCAATTTCAAATTAAATCACAATGTTTTATAAAACTTATTTCCTTCTGTCATTTTGGTTACTCCACAGTATGTGGATCAGCAGGGACAAAATCCATCTTGTTCACTACACTGTAGTAAAGTAATAGAATGCTGAATCTAGGAAGAGAGCATCAGTATCTTAACAATCTCACTACCCAACGCTTTATGAGATAAAACAAAAATTAGGAAGTTGAATGTCTAAAGGAAAGGATAAAACACCCTGCTCCAATACCTGTACATCATTAATCTTGCTTTAAACTAGGTTGGAAGGGGGGGTGGGTGGAAGCCAGGCGTACTTTAAGCAAGCCTGAAACAAGTGGGAGGCCATGTGTCAGCTCCACTGGTGGCTTGGGGAAGGTAGATAACAGTCAGTTGTGTGCTGGAGAAGAGGTAAGATATGGCATAACAGGGAAGGAGGCTAACAGGAGCCTTCAGCATGTTAACCTGCAGCACACTGGGGACACACAAGAAGCCCTTA
>VXBP01006782.1:9829-50527 GCA_013400115.1 Rhinopomastus cyanomelas
CGCGTCGGTGGGTCCCTGGGCACCCCTGGGCGCCGCGGCTCCGGCAGGGGCCCGGGGGTGAAAGTTTGTTTCCAACTCGGAGCCGGTGAAAACGCGGTGGGGGTGGGGGGCGGCTGCGGGCAGGGTGCGGGGAGCCGGAGCCAGGGGCGGCCCGACGCCGCGGGCAGGCGATGCGGACGCACCCGGGGGCGGAATCTCCCCGAGGGCAGCGGGGAGGCGGCGGTTCCGCCGGGGCGGCCTTGCGGGAGATCTGCGGAGTCTGTTCCGCCCGCTGCGGGGCTGCGCCCACACGTGGCTCTCCCGGGCCGGCCGGAGCGGCCCCTGCTGCCCTCGCCCCCGGCCCGGCGGGTCCCGGGGCTGGCCCGCCCCTCACGCGGGGGGGCCCGCTGGGTGCTAGCTGGGTGCTAAGGGCTGTGTCCTGCCCCTCTGGGTGGGTGGGGGCTCGAAGCTTCGCTTGGTTGTTCGGGGACCGAGCCCCGCACCCCTGCGTGTCCCCTCGGGTTTTAAGCGCCTTGCGAAGTCCACCCGCCCCGACCCCGTGGGGTTACCTCTGCCCGCTGTAGGTGCTGAGCCGGACCGCACCCCACGGGGGCCCGCTCCCAGCGGATTTAGGGCGCCCCGGGGAGCTCCCCCAGCCCGCGAGCATGGCCCGAGTGCCCGACCGGGAGGACGAAGGGCCTGGCGGGAGCCCCGGCGAGTTCAGCGACATCATCAAGTCCCGATCAGGTGAGGTCCGGCCGCGTCGCGGGTCCTCCTCTGCGCCGGGCGCGTTTCCCCAGGCTGCAGCCGCCCTCCCAGTAAGGACCATTAGCGGGGGCTTCCCGTGGCCGGTGGGCTTGGCTGGGTGCGAGCCGCGTGTGTTTGGGGTCCCCAGCTCCCGCAAACAGCCGGGCGCTCCCGGTGCCGGCCGCCCCCGCGTCGCTTCGCGGGCGCTGACGGCGGCAACTGGCGGCCGCGGCGCTGCGCCCCCGCGGAGGGCATCTCGGCCGCCCTCCCGTGCGCCCTCCCATCCTCAACGCGACGCGGTCGGCGGAGGGGCTCGCTCGGGCACTTCCTCCCGCAAAACACCGGGGCGACGGCGCTGCGGGTTGTTGGAGGAGCGCGGGCAGTGCTTTGGGGGTCGTGCGTGACTCCGCCGAGGCGCCGCTGGATGCTGAGCGGCCAGGAAGTAGGCGCTTTGCTTCAGCAGAGGGACAGCAGAAGCTGGGGAGGTGCAGAAGTGAGTTGTCTAAACCTTGACAGAAGCTAACCCTGCGCCCGGAGGGCGGCCGGAGGGCGGCTGGAGGGCCCGGAGGGATCCAGAGGGAGCCTGAGGGCCCGGAGGGCGGCTGGAGGGCCCGGAGGGCGGCTGAGGGCCCAAAGAGATCCTGAGGGCCGCTGGAGGGCCCGGAGGGATCCAGAGGGCGACTGGAGGGCCCGGAGGGCGGCTGAGGGCCCAAAGAGATCCTGAGGGCCCGGAGGGCGGCTGAGGGCCCAAAGAGATCCTGAGGGCCCGGAGGGCGGCTGAAGGGCCCAGAGGGCGGCTGAGGGCCCAAAGAGATCCTGAGGGCCCGGAGGGCGGCTGAAGGGCCCGGAGGGCGGCTGAGGGCCCGTTTCTTTTGCCTCAAAGATGCACTTTTTCTCTCTGCAATGCAAAATCTGCTGGTTCTGAAGAGCGCGTCCCACAATTTCTGGAACCTAAGGGTGTGCTTTTTAAATATTTTCTTTCTTGGGGTTGTGGAGTCTCCTTCTCTGCAGACATTTAAAACCTGCCTGGTGATGTTCCTGTGCAACTGGATCTCAGGGATCCTTCTGTGGCAGGGGGATTGGGCTGGATGATCTTTCCAGGTCCCTTCCAACCCCTGACGTTCTGTGATTGAAACCTGCACCTCTTTGCTGGTGTGGTTCTGTACCACAGCTTACCTAGGGTGCAGGTTTGAATTGGATCCCACTGGTGTCTGGGCAGCTCCTTTCCTGGATCCCCCCGTTCCTGAGGAACGACGCCTTTGGCAGAGGCAGTTTTCCTCTCAACTTCTGAAGTGCAGTTTATGAATCTGGAATGCCTGTGGTTTTCCATCCCGAGTTCTGCAGCGCTGGTTTACGTTTTCTGCTGTTAGCCTGGGACCTTTGGACGTAACTTTGTTTGGTTAGAAGTGTGGAGCCAGCACCTCGAGTAGCTTTGAGTTTGAGGATGGCCTGTGGACTGTATCACAGGATGGCAGACCATTAGGGATCAAAAGGGACTTACATAGTCATCTGGTCCCATCCCCCTGCCACAGCAGGATCCCCTGGATCCAGTCACACAGGAATATGGCCAGGTGGGTTGGAAGTGTCTCCAGAGAAGGAGACTCCACAGCCCCCCTGGGCAGCCCCTGCCAGGGCTCTGGCACCCTCACTGGGAAGAAGGTCCTTCTCACACTGATGTGGAACCTCCTCTGCTCCAGCTCACACCCGCTGCCCCCTGTCCTGTCACTGGGTGCCCCTGAGCAGAGCCTGGCTCCATCCTCCTGACACCCACCCTTCACACACTGATCACTGTTAATGAGGCTTCTTCTTTCCAAGCTCAAGAGACCCATCTCCCTCAGCCTTTTCTCGTCAGGGAGATGCTCCCCTCCCTTCCTCATCCTTGTGGTTCTGCACGTGTGAGGAAACAGCTGTATTTGAGACTCTGTGTGGTTGGAAGTAATCATACAGTGGCCCTGTTCCTGGGTGACTAGATCTAGGGGATCCTGCTGTGTCAGGGGGATGGGACTGGATGATCTTCCGAGGTCCCTTCCAGTCCCTGATGGTCTGTGATTCTCATTTTCACTGCTGCCCATCTAAATTACTTGGCTGTTGGTGACTCAGTGTCATTTGAGAAGGACCTTCTTCCCAGTGAGGGTGCCAGAGCCCTGGCAGGGCCTGCCCAGGGGGGCTGTGGAGTCTCCTTCTCTGGAGACATTTCAAACCCTCCTGGCCATGTTCCTGTGTGACTGGATCTAGGGGATCCTGCTGTGTTGGGGGGACTGCAGTGGATGATCTTTGAAGGTCCCTTCCAGCCCCTGATGCTCTGAGAGTTATCTTTGTTCAGGGCAAGTCTCCTGCAGCGCCCCGTGTGACGGGCCAGTGGTGGCTGCTCGAACCCTCCCGAGGCTAGCAGCCTTGTGCGGGTGGCCACGGCTCTTCCACAACTCCTCCTTGCCAGAGAGAAGCCAGCTCGGCTCCGGACGCGCAGCGTTGTCACGCTAGCTGCAGCAGCTCTGCTCCGAACCGATCCCTACGAGACCTGTGGGAGGGATTTCCTGATGAAAGGGCTGAAGTTTCCTCCGGCACAGATGGCAGCGAACTGCAGGCTGGCGTCGGGACTGGGGGGGAAACGTGTTCCAGGCTCTGCTTCCACGTTTCCTAGATGTCTGCGGAAAAAGACGCTGATTTGGGTGCTTGGAAAGGGAAAGTCAGTTGGGCGTCGTGCTGGGAGGGCTCCCCCGGCGCGGGATGCGCTCCGCGGTGTGCGGCGGGAGCTCTGAGGCTGCGGTAGCGAGGGGCCTCTTTGGGCTCTGAGGCTGCAGAGAGCAGAGCCAGACAAAGCTCAGCATCTCCGCTTTCTTTTCTTTCACACTGGAAAGAGGCCTCGTACTCTGTTGCCCTGTTTACGCTGCTCCGAGCTCATTCCTGTGCGACTGGGTCTAGGGGATCCTGCTGTGGCAGGGGGTTGGACTGGCTGATATTTGGAGGTCCCTTCCCATCCCTAATGGCAGGGTCTAGGGGATCCTGCTGTGGCAGGGGGTTGGACTGGCTGATCTTTGGAGGTCCCTTCCCATCCCTAATGGCAGGGTCTAGGGGATCCTGCTGTGGCAGGGGGTTGGACTGGCTGATCTTTGGAGGTCCCTTCCCATCCCTAATGGCAGGGTCTAGGACTGGCTGATCTTTGGAGGTCCCTTCCCATCCCTAATGGCAGGGTCTAGGGGACCCTGCTGTGGCAGGGGGTTGGACTGGCTGATCTTTGGAGGTCCCTTCCCATCCCTAATGGCAGGGTCTAGGGGATCCTGCTGTGGCAGGGGGTTGGACTGGGTGGTCTGTCAAGGCCCTTTGCACCCCCAAGGCTGTGACTCTGGGAGATGCCTGTGTAACGTCCCAAGTGAAGATCGCTGCCTCCCTCTTCCTCTCAGCCAGCTGTCTGTAGTCCTCAGCGTGCTTTGCTTCGTCTTTTTTGGAGCACGTCAATGAGCTGTCAGGATGTAGCAGTTCTTTAAAAACGTGTAAAAGTGATGAAATACAGGGCTGAGTCACAGTCCCTTCCCATCCCTGATGTTCTGTGATTCTGTCAGAACTTGGAGTAAAAATCAGGTTTGGAGTCTTTGGGAGGGTGGGTCTTCAGCCTTCGGCTCCCTCAGCCCTTCCTCAGCAGGGAGATGCTCCCCTCCCTCCATCACCTCTGCGCTGGGCTCTCTCCAGCAGCTCTGGATCCTTCTGGAACTGAGGTGCCCACAGCTGGACACCAGATGCCAGGGCAGAGTAGAGAGGAAGGAGAACCTCTTTTGATCTGCTAATCACCCTACTTCTGATTCATGCCAGGGTGCTTCCTGCACCAGTGCGGAGTGGCTCTGGGTGTCTGCTGTGTGAGGTCCTGGGCTCGTTCTGGGCTCGTGTATTTGTAACTGGCCTCTCTCCAGCGCTGGTAGCCGATGCTGCGCTCCTGCTTGCCCTCACAGAGCAGTTCTTCCCCGGTTACTTCTCTGTGGAGCTGATCTGTGTCTCAGAAAGGCCTCTCGTGCGCAGAGGTGAGCCTTGCTCTCTGCAGGAGCCTTTGGCAAGGGCTGTGGTGGGATGGTTGCCTCACAGGGGTGAAGACAGCGCCGTCGTCACCCGGCTTGAAGAGCAGACGAGTCTTGGCTCTGCCCGGTTATGGCAGCAGGAGACACTCGCTCAGAATCTGTCCCCGTGGCTGGGAATGGGACGAGATGGCTAAACAGCAAGATGTGTCAGGAGAAACACGTCGGGAAGATGACACCTCTGGTGCATCCTCCCATATGAGTCCCCATCTGAACTGAGGGGAACTTGGTTCTCCTCTCCTCCCTTTCATTTCTAATTATGTTAAATAGATTTGGCAGAAAGACTGCGGTGAGAAGTCGTGGCCGGTTCCTGGAGCTCGTGGGTGACGTTCGCGGCGGCGCAGAGCACTAGGGAAGGACTCGGTGACAGCATGGAGCCGCTCGCCGGCTCGGGTGCAGCCTCGGGCTGTGTTTGTGCCGGGGCTCCTTTGTTTTGTCTCTGGGGCAGGACTTGCCTCCTGTGCAGTTCCAAGTCCCAGGGTCATGTCTTCTGGGTGCCAGAGATGCTTAGTTCACCCAAACACACCGACAAACCCCCAGACTTGCTCTTGGGAGAAGGTCCTTCCACTCTTGGTGCACTCTGTCCTCTCCTGGGTTGAACTTCATGGGTTTCCTTCTGGTTGGAGAAAGAGTGGAGCAGCAGCCCCCGTGAGCCCTGCCCAGCCTGCCGGGGGGGGGTTAGAAGGCTGAAGGGGGCCTTTTCCCTCCTGATGCCCTCCTGGTCAGAGGGGAGAGCGTGGGGACAGAATCGCAGAGCATCAGGGACTGGAAGGGACCCCAGAAGATCGTCGACACAAACCCCACTGCCGCAGCAGGATCATCTACCCTTAGGTCCTGTGCTCTGCAGGCAGTGCCCTGGGTGGTGAGCGGTGACTGAGGGCTGCTTCTGGGGGCTTCCTGCGCGAGGCTGCTGCGCTGGGGCTCCTGAAGTCCTGGAGGACTCACGTCCTGATTCGAGGGGTGTTGTGTCCGTGAGTGCAGCCCAGGAGGGTCCCTGCCCCGCAGAGAGGTGCGAGAGCGGTGCTGCTGCTCCAGGGCACCTGCATGCTGCAGCAGCTCCTGCCTTTGCAGCTCCTTGCGGGTTGCTCTTCAAACTGCTCTCCCTGGCTGACTTGAAGCTGAGCCTCAGCTGGGGGCTACTGGGTTAGTCCTGGGATCATCTGAGCTTCTTCAGAGGCACCAGATGTTTTCTGTGACAGGAAATGGGGTAGAAGGGAGTGAGGACTGTGCAGTACCTGCCAGATCACAGCATCACAGAACATCAGGGATGGGAAGTGACCTCGGAAGGTCACCCAGTCCAATGCCCCGGGCACAGCAGGGTCCCCTAGACCCACTCAGTAGGGATTGGAAGGGACCTTGCAGCCACCAACCACTAGCCCACCTCCTTGTGCAGGGTTACCCAAGTCAGAGCTGCTTCTCTTAGCATCTCTCAGCAGAAAGTGGCTGCAAGAAGCAGCTAAGTGGGATGGGGAGGACAAAGTTCCAGAGGAGATGGGACTAGATGTTGCTGTGAGGTCCCTTCCAGCCCTCGATGTTCTGTGGTGAAAGCACAGCACACCCAAGGAGAAGAATAACCCCAGCCATCAGCACTTCAGGCCCTGGGGTGACCTGCAGAGCGAGCCGGGGCGATTCTGCAGCAGCAGCGGGTCCGAGCTCACGAGTGGGTGTTGGAAGCCCGCGACAAGCCCTTTGCTCCCGGCTCCGGTGCCCGGCAGAGCCGCTGCACACTGGATGCTCTGTGTGCAGGCTGCTGGGGCGGGCTGCTCCCGGTGGCTGTGCTTTCGCAGCCCGTTGGGAGCAGCTCCTGCGGCATCTCGAGCATCTCCGCCCACTCCCCGTTTCTGGGCCTCGTGGGCTGCCGAGACTCAGTCTCTGCCGGTTAAGGTTTAACAGACCCTGTTCCATTTGTAGGGCTCTGGTTAATGAAGGAACCACCGGTGGAGGGTGGAACGTCCAGCCCTCGTGTCACAAATTTTAACTGTCTCCACGAGGTCCGGCTCAGCCCCCTTTTCCCACCGGGGAAGATCTGGGAGGAGAAGTTCTCCCTTGACCTCGCACAGAGCAGCTGGTGGTGCATGGAGCCCGCGGTTTGCCTGCCGTGGGTCGGGGGGAAGAGGGGCTAGAGAGCACTGTCAGCGTTGGGAGCGTTGTGCTCGCTTCACTGGGATGGTGCTGGGGTGCCCCAGTGGGTGTTTGACCCCATGGAAGGTGTAAGAAGTGAGTAACAGTCCTATAGCCCAGGGGTAGGACGAGGCAGGGGAGGTGGACTTAAACTGGTTGGACTGGATGATCCCCCAGGGGTCTTTTCCAACCAGAGTGATTCTGTGAATTACAGGGGAATGGGAGGCACTGGAAGGGGCTGCCCAGGACGGTCGTGGAGTCTCCTTCTCTGGACACGTTTCAAACGTGCCTGGACATGTTCCTGTGTGACTGGATCTAGGGGATCCTGCTGTGGCAGGGGGACTGGACTGGATGGTCTCTTGAGGTCCCTCCCAATCCCTAATGACTGGATCTAGGGGATCCTGCTGTGGCAGGGGGGCTGAAATGGATGATCTTTGGAGGTCTCTTCCAACCCCTAGTGCTCTGTGATGCTGTGCTGCTGCCTGACTGGGGAACCAGCGGTAGAACCCTAGGGAACAGACTTGTTTCCCCCTCCTGGTGCCTCCAGCAGCTCCTTCCTGACTTAGGGGACTCTGGAGAGGAAAAGACATCCTTTTGAGCCTTGGAAGAACCACAGAACATTGGAAGGGACCTCAAGAGGTCATCCAGCCCAATCCCCCCACCACAGCTGGATCCCCTAGATGCAGTCTTGTTGTCCTGGAGCATAAGAAGGGCTTCACCCCAGAGGCTCGTTGTGGTGCTGCTGTAGAGGACAGGGTTAGGCACAGGAGTCCTGCAGGAGATTCCGCTCCTCCTCTGGGAAGGAGAAGGTTCTTGACTCATGGGTGACGGAGAAGGAAGAACAAATCTTTTAGGCTGATGTATTTTCTCCTTCACTTCTCCAAAGAAAATTCTCTGTCTGCAGACTTGCCTGGAGCAGTGGAAGTTCAGAGCCAGGTTCACCAGGGCCTCCCTGGAACAAAGCAAGAAGGGAGGCTGTGGAACACCAGCCCGCTTCCTCTTCTCAGACTCGAGGCATTCAGGGCTTTTGGAAGGCTCCCAGAAGGCAGAGGAGTGGAAACCAGTCTCCTCCTGGGCCGCCCCGTGTGGTGGGGGGCAGGTTGTAGCTCGCGGGTGTTGCCCTCCGCTCCCATTGTTCTTTATGTCCGTGACCTTGCGGTCCCCTTTGCGCCCAGAGCCGACTGCGTGCGAGCTCGGCCGCGATGAGGGGCCACGGTGGGTGCCGGTGAGCTCGCCCGCGGGGGAGTGGGTGCTGCTGCTGATGCCTAGTGTGGCCGCTCCCCGACCCACCTCTGCGCCTCTGCACTCTGCTGTTGCGTGGGTTGAGCTGCTGGTGGGTTTCACACATGGATCCCAGAACATCAGGGATGGGGAGGGACCTCGAGACGTCAGGCAGCCCCAGCCCCCTGCCACAGCAGGACCACCTAGATCCAGTCATTAGGGGTTGGAAGGGACCTCGACAAACCATCCAGCCCAGTGCCCCTGCCAGGGCAGGACCACCTAGGTGCAGTCTTTAGGGGTTGGAAGGGACCTTGGCAGATCACCCAGCCCAGTCCCCCTGCCTAGCAGGCTCCGTGTGCTCCTGACCTGCCAGGAGCAGCAGAGCAGCAACTCCTCAGCTCTCCAGAGGAGCCCGGTTCCGCTGGAGTGTGATCCTGGCCCTCGCGCAGCCTTGGAGTGGGCTCGTTTCCTGAGTGGGTTTGCCACCCGCCCAGCGGCCGAGAGCACCCACCCCTCCGGGGCAGCGAGCGCCTTCCTCCCCGCCCCGCGCCGGCCCACGGCTCTTACGTGGGGACCGCATGTACTTCCTCCGCACCTTCGCTTTCCTGTTTTGCAAAGAGCTGGAGCATGAGCGCGGCCGGCGGAGTCGCCTGGGAGCCCCAGGACCCCACCAGGCAGACCCGGGACCCCCTGCTGGGTGAGTGGGAGCCCACCTGGGCTCTGCTGGAGGCAAGGGTCCGGCCGTGCACGCTGCTCTGTGTCCCGTGCGACTGGCTCGAGGGGACCCTGCTGGGGCGGGGGATTGGACTGGGTGGTCTTCTGAGGTCCCTTCCAACCCCTGATGACTGGATCTAGAGGACCCTGCTGGGGCGGGGGATTGGACTGGGTGGTCTTCTGAGGTCCCTTCCAACCCCTGATGACTGGATCTAGGGGATCCTGCTGGGGCAGGGGGGTTGGACTGGCTGATCTTTCAAGGTCCCTTCCCATCCCTGATGCTCTGTGATTCTGTCAAGGTGAGAGGCATTGAAAGGAAAACTAGAGGGAGGAAAGCTGAAGGAAAAGTCATTGAATCTGGGAGGGGAAGAAAGTCAGTGATGCAGCCCTGGAAATATTCAAGCAGGAAGGAGCTGGGAGGGGTGTGATTGCTCCCCGTTCTTTGCTCTTCACAGGACTCCAGCAGGGTCGGGCTCACGGTGTCCGTGCCTGAGGTGCAGCTGTGGCTTCACTGCTGAGCTGCTGCTCGTGAGAACCCGTGGGGCTGGAGGAAGGAAGCACGGAGCTCACATCTGGCAGAGTGTGTGGATGTGAACTGTGTGGTTTGGGTGAAGCCTGAACAGATCAGGCTCCTCCGTCCTCTGAAGCCCCAACAGCCTGAGCGTGTTCGGTCTGACGCTGATCGATGGACTAGAGCATCTTAAGTAATAGTCCAGCTCATCCAGTGGGATCACAGAACGCTGGGGACTGGAAGGGACTGGGCGATCCCAGGGGCTCTGTGGGCTCCGCGCTCCCAGGGGTCTTTCCCAACCTGGATGCTCCTGTGGTTCTGCTGCTGTCACACTGCTCGAAGCTCTGGGTGGGTTGTTTTGCAGAGCAGAGCAGCCCTGCACCTCAAGCCTTTCACAGCACCTCTGGCTTTTAAGCCCTTGGCAAGGGTGCATTTCCTTTCTGGCAGCAGGTGATGGAGATGTTGGTCTAGGGGATCCTACTCTGGCAGGGGGTGGCACTAGAGGACCTTTCGAGGTCCCTTCCAGTCCCTGATGCTCTGTGATGCTGCAGATGAGGTGCCCGAGACCAGATGGTGCGGGGGCTCTGTGGGTGTCTTGCGGGTCTCCCCGTGGCTGGTGGGGAGGTTCTGAAGGAGTGTTTTACACAACCCTTCCTGTATGAGGCTGGTAAACACGCCCTGAGCAAGCGGAACGTTTGCTTTGGTGGTCTCCCAGCGCGTCACAGAGTCATTAGGGAGTGGAAGGGGCCTCAAAGACCACCCTCTGCCAGAGCAGGACCACCTAGCCCAGGTCGCCCAGGAACATGGGCCGAGAGCCCTTGTGGCACGCCGCCGGGCTGTGCCCTCCGCGTTGTGCTGGACGGAGCGGTGCCCGTGACTCACTTCTGCTCTTCAGAAGTGCCTGGGGAGTGACCAGCCACTGCTTCGCTTTCGTGTCTCCACGGGAACGTCCTGACCCTTAGCTGGAGGTCTCCACGTGCTTCCTGCCCTCGCCCCCGACGAGTAGGGCAGGGCTCCGTGGCGGCGCGCTCTGCCTTGCGACCTCATCCGCGGCGTCTGGGTGGAGCTGAGAAAGCGACCTGCAGTGGTCCCCTGGCATGGCGGTCCCCCGGCTGGTCCTTCCAGCAGGGGAGCCAGCTGCCCCGGGCCCTGGCACGTGCTGCCCGCCCGGGTGGGCTTGTGCCCAGGAGCTCAGAACAGCCCCGAGCAATCGGTCACAGCCCTTTCTGCGGGAGGCCAGGAGCCTCCCGCTGGATCCCCTGGATCCAGTCGCACAGGAACATCTGCAGGTATCGCTTGTGCAGTGGAAGTGGGATGGATGCATCTCTCTTGCGAAGCACCGGTCCTGAGTGGATCTGCTGCTGCGGTGATGAAACCCCTCCTCTGTTGCGAAAGCAGGGCTCGGGCTTGCTGAACCGCCCTGCATCTGCCTCCCTTGAGTCTGAGTGCCAGGGGCTGAGCTGGTACCAGGTCAAAGATCTGGATGTCCCACTGGTCTGGTAAATGGGCTAAAGGGGGGGAGTGCAGCAGGGCGCTGGCTGTGAGGATGGAGCTGGCATCTGCTGCTGGGACAAGGGGCAGTGGGTCGTCCTGCTCTGGCAGGGGGATTGCACTGGATGGTCTTTCAGGGTCCCTCCGAGTCCCTGATGCTCTGGGGTCCTGTGGTCTGATCACAGGACAAGGTGCAGCGGGTGATCCCACTCTGTGTTCTTGAGCAGCCAAGCACCCTTCTCCCTGGAGAAGTCCGGCCCTCGGGGCTGATGATCAAGGTGAAGCTGTGTTAATTAAGGCGTCCCAATTAGCTGAGTGTCTGAGGCTCCTCTGTGAGCTCCCTGGTCGTGACCTCGGGTGCTTTGTGGCTTGCCTGGCTCTCTGCCGCGTGCTGGCAGGACTGCAAACCCCGGTCTGAGGTGTGCATGGGGCATCTCCGCGCGCGTGAGCTGGAGCCAGGCGGAGCAGTAGTGGCTGTCGAGAGCCCTTCTCCACTCCAGGGCATCCTGCCCCCGGGAGCACGGACCCTCCTGGGTCTGGCCGTGTGTTGGTTCTGGCTGGAAGGGCCCTCGAAAGACCAGCCAGTCCGATCCCCCAGATCCAGTCACACAGGAGCAGCCCAGGCAGGTTTGAAGCGTCTCCAGAGAAGGAGACTCCACAACCCCCTGGGCAGCCCGTTCCAGACAGAGCAAAACGTGCTCCCCCTGAGCTAGGCTGATGCTTGACATGACCTGTTCTCATCTCGGGTTAGAAACGAGGAGCAGCCTGACCCAGAAGCAGGAAGAACGTCCTTTCACTCATTTCCCCTGTTCTTTCCCCAGATGAGCACAACGATGTCCAGAAGAAGACCTTCACAAAATGGATCAACGCTCGATTCTCCAAGGTACCGTTGGGCTGAGGTGGCCGCGTCTTGTTCCATTAACTGTCCCCCTGCCCCAGAAGGGTCCCCTAGATGGGAAGGGATCTGGAAGGTCACCCAGCCCATTCCCCCTGCTGTGCTCCAGGGCTGGCTCGCTCTGGGTTCGCCTTGGCTCCGGTGCTTCCCGCTGGGCGCGTTCGCTCCCCCAGCTGCCTTGGACCTTGTGCACAGCCTCGTGTTGTGTTCTGGGGTGAGACAGGACGTGGTGGCTGCTGTGAGAGGCTGTTTGAAGCCCGTTTGGGTGGTCTGCTGCTGACAGTGAGGCTCCACAGTCTGCCCGGGGCACGGCGGCTGCTGTAGGGTTGAAGTGAGCCACGGGGTCGGGGCTGCTCCTGGAGAGGGTGCGCGGGTTGTTTCCAGCCAGCACGGGGCTGCGGCGGGGTGACGGCCGCTCCGCATCGTGCTCGTGACGAGGGACCATGTGTGGGGTGAGAGTCACAGAGCATCAGGTTTGGGGAGGGACCTCGAAAGTTCATCCAGTCCAGTCCCCCTGCCACAGCAGGATCCCCTAGATCCGGTCACACAGGGACACGTGTGGTTTGAAGTGTCTCCGGAGAAGGAGACTCCACAGCCCCCCTGGGCAGCCCCTGCCAGGGCTCTGGCACCCTCACTGGGAAGAAGGTCCTTCTCACACTGATGTGGAACCTCCTCTGCTCCAGCTCACACCCCCTGCCCCCTTGTCCTGTCACTGGGTGCCCCTGAGCAGAGCCTGGCTCCATCCTCCTGACACCCACCCTTCCCACATTGATCAACATCCATGGGGTCACCCCTCAGTCTCCTTTTCTCCCAGCTCCAGAGCCCCAGCTCCCTCAGCCTTTCCTCAGCAGGGAGATGCTCCCCTCCCTTCAGCATCCCTGTGGCTGGGCTCTCTACAAACCACCCCGGTTCTGATCCACCAGGGCCCATTGATGGCTCCTGGCCATCCTGCTGGCCACCAGCACCCCCGGGTTCCTCTCTCCTCCGCTGCTCTCCAGCAGCTCAAGTCCACAACCTTTACCAGTCCCTGCAGCTGAGCCACCATGAAAGTCCCTCTGGATGTGGAAGAGCGGCCGTGTCCCCTGGGCTCGTGTGTCCTCCTGAAATGAAGCGGTGACACCAGCGAGCGGCTGCGGCTGGCCGGCTGCCCCGCTGGGCTCCTGGCTGAGCGCCGCAGGAAATGGTTCCCTTCTCTTCCTTCCTGTGCAACAGGACCCCCAGCAATGCGGGGCTCGTGGCCTCGGCTGATCTGCTCTGGCTGGGGTTTGTTTTGGCTGGCAGCTGCCTCCAGCTGCTGCTGGCCTGGGTGGCTCCTTAGGACAGGTCTGTGCCCGCAGAGCTGCTGCTTCCCGCTCTGCGGCTGGCTACCGGCAGGAGGAGAGCTGGTCCTGCAGGAGGAGGGCGATCGCAGGGCACTAGGGGTTGGCAGGCTCCTCCAAAGGCCATCTTGGCCAATGTCAAGTGGCTTTTCTTTTACACCCTGTATGTAGCCAGGTCCTGCTCAGCTCCCGAGTGGCCCTGCCGCAGCGTGTGGCCAGGTGCTCGTGGGCTGGAAGTCGCTCCAGCTTCATGGCCCATTAAACCACCTGAAGCTGTAAAACCCACGTTAATGATTACAGAGACTTGTGTGCAAAGACGGGCTCCCAGCTGCTCCACACACGGCTCACCCCTGAGTGAAGAGGCACAGGGTGATGGCCACCGGCAGGGTCGGCTGGCAAGGATGTGGCTGCTGAGCTGAAGTGGCCTCCTGGAAGAGAGTCTCATGTCAACTGTGCCCGGAAAATGTCCGGGATCACATAACATCTGGGGTTGGAAGGGACCTCGAAGGATCAGCCAGTCCCATCCCCCTCCCAGGGCAGGATCCCCTAGATCCAGTCATCAGGGATTGGAAGGGACCTCAAAAGACCACCCAGTCCAGTCCCCTGCCACAGGAGGATGCCCTAGATGCAGCCACACAGGGACATCTCCAGGTGGGTTCCACGTGCCCCACGTGTGATGCCCTGTAACTCCTGCGTGTCCGTGGCAAGAGACAGGAAGAGGGTCACATTCTAAAAGCAGTTTTCTCTGACCCGTGGTTGTGGCCTTAAAATAGGAGCTGGCGGGTGGGTTGTTGACTTGGCTGTTTGCTTCTTGCGATGACCTTGTTGCTGGCCGAGTCGTTTCCCACATTGAGTTCCCATGCACTGGCCTTGTTGTGGAGAGGGCTTGTCGTGGTCCTTGCCCTCCCCTGGTCACGACGAAGTGGAGTTCACAGGACATGAGGGACTGGAAGGGACCTCCAAAGACCATCCAGTCCAACCCCCTGCCACATATCCGAACTACAGCAGCTGCTCTATCACCCAGTGACTTCTCAGTCAAAAAGGGAGATTGGGAAAAGGAGAGGAGACCTGTAGGTCAAAATGAAAATGTTTTAAGATGATGAAGGGAGAGGAGCATCTCCCTGCTGAGGAAAGGCTGAGGGAGCTGGGGCTCTGGAGCTGGGAGAAAAGGAGCCTGAGGGGTGACCCCATGGGTGTTGATCAATGTGGGAAGGGTGGGTGTCAGGAGGATGGAGCCAGGCTCTGCTCAGGGGCACCCAGTGACAGGACAAGGGGGCAGGGGGTGTGAGCTGGAACAGAGGAGGTTCCACATCAGTGTGAGAAGGATCTTCTTCCCAGTGAGGGTGCCAGAGCCCTGGCAGGGGCTGCCCAGGGGGGTTGTGAAGTCTCTTCCTCTGGAGACATTTGGAACCCTCCTGGCCATGTTCCTGTGCGACTGGATCTAGGGGATCCTGCTGTGGCAGGGGGATGGACTGGCTGGTCCCTCGAGGTCCCTTCCTGTCCCTGGTGTTCTGTGGTTGTGTGACCTGTTTAGCTCAGAATGAAAGTCAGGTCTAAGCTGAAAATGAGCGGGTGGCTTCCTCAGGAGGTTGCCCTGGGCGCTGACCCTGTGCCTGCTGTTGTCTTGCTGCAGAGCGGGAAGCCCCCCGTTAAGGACATGTTCACCGACCTGAAAGATGGAAGGAGGCTCCTGGATCTTTTGGAGGGTCTGACGGGGAAACCTCTGGTAAGGGAAACGTCTCTGCTGCCGGGCGTCGCGGGGGCTGTTGGCTCCGACGAGAACCAACGGGGCCGTTTCCTTGCAGCCCAAGGAGCGAGGATCCACGCGAGTCCACGCGCTGAACAACGTCAACCGCGTGCTGCAGGTCCTGCACCAGAACAACGTGAGTGCCGCCGCCTCCGGGGACACGCTGTCTGCTCGGTGCAGGCCACTCAAGGAGCCGGGAGTGAGGGCTTGTGGGCCCAACCCAAGAGTTCGGTGGGATGGGCAGACACCGTGAGCCAGCAACGGGCCCTGCTGGCCAAGAAGGCCAGCAGCATCCTGGTGGGGATCAGAAGGGGGTGGCTAGCAGATTGAGAGGGGTTTTCTTCCCCCTCTGCTCCACTCTGCTGGAGCACATCTGGAATCTGCTCAGGGGCACCCAGTGGCAGGACCAGGGGCAGCGGGTGTCAGCTGGAACACAGGAGGTTCCCCATCAGTGTGAGAAGGACCTTGTTCCCAGTGAGGGTGCCAGAGCCCTGGCAGGGGCTGCCCAGGGGGGTTGTGGAGCCTCCTTCTCTGGAGATGTTTCAAACCCACCTGGGCATGTTCCTGTTTGACTGGATCTGGGGGAACCTGCAGCGTCAGGGGGACTGGACTGGGTGATCTTTGGAGGTCCCTTCCAACCCCTAATGGCTGGATCCAGGGGGTCCTGCTGTGGGGCAGGCAGTGCTCTGCCCCGTTGGGTTCTCTCTCTCCAGCTGCTTTGGTGTCAGGACCCGCAGTCACACGCGGTGGCGTGGCCGGGGCCGCGGGCTGGGGTCGTGGCTTGGGGCTGCGGTGCCGGTGGTCAGTGCGGAGGTGCTCCCGCCCCTGCAGGTAGAGCTGGTGAACATCGGCGGGACCGACATCGTGGACGGGAACCACAAGCTGACGCTGGGGCTGCTCTGGAGCATCATCTTGCACTGGCAGGTGAGGGGCCCTCCTGTGCGGGAGCCGCCTGCGTGGCCCCGCTGGGCATCTGGGGGTCAGGAACCCGCGTGGCAGGGCCGTGGCGGTGCTGGTGCTCGGCCGGCTGCTCACGCTGGCCAAGCGGGTCCCCAGGCAGGAAGCCCCTGGGCGCTGGGTGGGCAGCACACGGCGGTGAGGAAGGCTCCTCCTCATTCTTGGAGGGGGGAGGATCGCGAGCGTCGTGTCGCTGCCGCTGGAGACGTGGGGTGTCACTGGGTCTTGTGGTCTGCAGAGGGGTCCCGAGGACCTCCCCGTTTGCATCGGAGGTGCTGCTGGGTTCCTCGCCTGTCCCGGGACCATCCCCTGCAAGTCGCTTGGCCCACAGGTGTCGTGAGGAGGAGGAGTGGGGAGCATGTCTGAGGTGTGGCTGCTGCTGTCCCGCAGGTCAAGGATGTCATGAAGAACATCATGTCCGATCTGCAGCAGACCAACAGCGAGAAGATCCTGCTCAGCTGGGTTCGACAGTCCACGAGGCCCTACAGTCAGGTCAACGTTCTGAACTTCACCACGAGCTGGGCGGATGGACTGGCCTTCAACGCCGTCATCCACAGGCACCGGTGAGTAGCTGCTTTGTGACTCGTCCTGAGCGTTTTGGGGTGGTCAGCGGGTTGAGAGAGGGTCTCGTCCCGCTCTGCTCTGCTCTGCTCTGGTGAGACCACAGCTGGACTCTCGCGTCCGGTCCACAGAATCACAGAACCATTAGGGACTGGAAGGGACCTCGAAAGATCGTCCAATCCCCCTGCCTCCCAGTCCCCTTGGACACAGAACTAGTCCAGTCCCCCTGCCAGAGCAGGATCCCCTAGATCAGGGGGTCCTGCCTGCTGGGCACGGCTGTGCAGCTGCCGGGCTCCGCGCGCGTGCTCCTGGGGAGCAGGAACCCTTGTGCCCGCAGCCTCCTGCCCTGCACCTCGCGGGTCCGTTCCTTGGCTCAGGTGCCTTGTTCCTGGTTGTGTCTTCCCTCGCAGACCGGAGCTGTTCAGCTGGGACAGAGTCACCCAGATGTCCGCGGCTGAGAGGCTGGAGCACGCGTTCAGCACGGCCAAGCACCATCTGGGGATCGAGAGGCTGCTGGATCCAGAAGGTGGGGCCTTGAGTGGAAGCTGGGCATTGGGAGGAAGTTCTCCGCAGACAGACTGGTCAAGCACTGGAAGGGGCTGCCCAGGGGGGTTGTGGAGTCTCCTTCTCTGGAGCCGTTCAAAACCCACCTGGCCGTGTGTCTGGGTGGCAGTGGGGTTGGACTGGATGATCTTTCAAGGTCTCTTCCAAGCCCTAATGACTCGGTGATGCTATGATCCCAAGGGTCTTCTCCAGCCTGAGCGGCTGTAGAAGCTCTTGAGCTGCCGCTCTACCCTGTGATGAGCCTCCAGAGGCCAGGCTCTCAGAGCTGATAGAGTCAAGCCCCACCCTCCAGCACTCATCAGCTGAGATATAAGTGAACTCGAGTTGGCCAAACTCTTCTTTGCATGAAGAGTAGGAGAAGGCATCCTGTGCTGGGAGTGGGGGTCGTAGCTCAGCGAAGCAGCTTCTCGACTGGTTTCTCCCCACGTTGTGTCTTTCTGATGCAGACGTCGCTGTGCAGCTGCCGGACAAGAAGTCCATCATTATGTACTTGACCTCCTTGTTCGAGGTCCTTCCGAAGCAGGTCACGATGGAAGACATCTGGGAGGTGGAGACCCTTCCCAGGAAGTACAAGCAGGAGTGTGAGGATGGAGACTTCAGCACGCAGCAGGTGCGTTGGGCATCAAAGGCCACCGGGACTTCATGGAGTTGTTCTTGCAGCTGGTCTTCGGGCTCGTAGGGTCTCTGTGGAACGAGCCGTCTGTCTTGGGCAACGTGGCTGAGAACCTCTGAAAATCCAGAGCATCTCCTCTGGGGCCAATGTTCTGTCTTCCTTTGCTTCTGAGGGTGGCAGAGCCCTGGCAGGGGCTGCCTGGGGGGGGTTGTGGAGTCCCCTTCTCTGGAGATGTTTCAAACCTTCCTGGCCATGTTCCTGTGTGACTGGATCTAGGGGTCCTCCTGTGGCAGGGGGACTGGGCTGGGTGATTTTTGGAGGTGCCCTCCCATCCCTAACGTTCTGGGATGAAGAGGGATCCTGGGAAGAGATGTTCTGTGCCCTTGGAGCCATCCCGTTTCTCTTGGCTGCCTAGGCTGGAGGCCTGGAGGAGGAGCGGGGCAGTCCCAGAGCCGAGACTCCCAGCACGGTGACAGAGGTGGACGTGGATTTGGACAGCTACCAGGTGGCCCTGGAGGAAGTCCTGACGTGGCTGCTGTCTGCTGAGGACGTGTTCCGAGAGCAGGAGGAAGTGTCTGGGGATGTCGAGGAAGTCAAGGAGCAGTTTTCCGCCCACGAGGTGAGGCCTGCCGGTGCGTCCGTGTGCGTGGGCTGCAGAGCTTCCCTCGCCGGGTGCCCTGGCCGGCCAGCTGGTCCCTCGTGGAAGCGGGCAACTGTGTGGGTTGGATGTGGTGGCCCTGCCGATTTGGCAGGCGTGGGGCACTGCTGGCGACGGCTGTGGCTGTCGGTTCCTTTGTCGTGGTTCTGCTCCCAGCTGGGAGCGCAGGGGCGGGTGGGGGTCTCGTGGGCCCCCCCAGCTGGGAGTGGGCCCCTCGTGTGCTGGACTTGCAAAGCCACAGGCACGGGCAGAGCTGGGAGCTACTAGTCACAGGAGCTTTGTGGCCACAGCAACGCCCCGCGGCGCCACAGGCTGGCACGCGGGGACCTGGGGGTTCCCATGGTCTGGCGTCTGAGGATGAGCCAGCAGGGTGCCCAGGTGGCCAAGGAGGCCAGTGGCATCCTGGCCTGGACTAGACACTGTGGCCCCAGTGGGAGCAGGGAGGTGGTTGTCCCCCTGCAGTCAGCGCTGGGGAGGCCGAGTTCCTTGTGGCCCTGAGAGGAACAGGCTCCCCGGTGGGAGCGCGGTGACGGGGCTGCCTGCGCTGTCTGCAGGCTTTCATGATGGAGCTGACCGCGCACCAGAGCAGCGTGGGCAGCGTTCTGCAGGCGGGGAACCAGCTGGTGACCCAGGGCAACCTGTCGCCCGAAGAGGAGTTTGAGATCCAGGAGCAGATGCTGCTGCTGAACTCGCGTTGGGAGGAGCTCAGGGTGGAGAGCATGGACAGGCAGTCGCGGTGAGTCCTGCTGCGCACCCTTGCCTGGGGCTGCTGCTCTCGGGAGTCCGTCGGTCTGCTGAGGAGAGAGGGAGAGCTGGGGCTGTTGAGGTTGAGGAAGAGGAGGCTGAGGGGAGCCCTCAGCGCTCTCCACAGCTCTCTGAAAGGACCCTGCAGAGATGCTGCTGCTGGGCTCTTCTCACACATCATTAGTGACAGAAGCAGAGGGAAGGGCTTCAGTCTTCACCAGGGGAGGGTCAGACTGGCCATCAGGAAGAGATGCTTCCTGGAGAGAGTGGGCAGGCCCTGGGATGGGCTGCCCATGGTGGTTGAGTCCCCATCCCTGGATGAGTTTGGAAGTGGCTGAGATGTGGTGCTGGGGGATCTGGTTTAGGGAAGTGACCTCGTAGAATGGGGTTGATGGTTGGACTCAGTGGTTCCAAGGGTCTTTTCCAACCTGAACGATGAATGAGCACTGGCCCAGGGGGTCTGTGCAGTCTCCTTCTCTGGAGACATTTCAAACCCATCTGGAGACGTTCCTGTGCAAATGGATCTAGGGGATCCTGCTGTGGCAGGGGGTTGGACTGGGTGAGCTTCGGAGGTCCCTCCCAGTCCTTCGTGTTGTGCGATGCTGTGATTTTTCACTGAGGAGGAAACAAAGAGACTGAGTGTCCTCCTTAGCGTGGTGGTGGCCGTGGTGTTCGGTCGCAGCCGGCTGGCTTGTGAGAGCCGTTTCTGAAGCAGCTCTCCTGTGCCTCCCTGCAGCCTGCACGACCTGCTCACGGAGCTGCAGAAGCAGCAGCTGCAGCAGCTCTCCGACTGGCTGGCGGTCACCGAAGAGCGCATCCGGAAGATGGAATCTCAGCCCGTAGCCGAGGACCTCGAGTCCCTTCGGGGCCAGCTGGAGGAGCACAAGGTGAGCCTCCCTGACCTGTGGGCTCGGGCGGGCTCCTCGCGGGGACGCGTGTGAGGCTGGACGCTGAGCACCGGCGGCGAGGTGGAGAGGAGCGAGAAGCCTCCCTCAAGTGGGCAGCTGGGGGCTGTGGTGGGACCCTCACCCTCACTTGTCTGTGGGAAATGAGGGCTCTGGAGGAGCCTGCTGGGAACAGTCTCTGATGCCCAGAGGCTGCGGTCCAGGAGCTCGTTTGCCGGCACCACTCCAACGTTGATGGCGTTTTGGGAGCGGTTTGAGCCGTTCCAGCCCTCAGGCTGTCGTGGGGTCGGTTTGGAGGACAGAGGAGGGCTTTTGCTTTGGGTTTTGCGCGCTAGCCCCCTCTCCTCTGTCTTCACAGCCCGCGGGGCCTGGGCACGGGGCCGTTTGGAGCGGCCCGGGGCTCTGCCGCAGCAGCAGGCTCCCCGCTCGCTGGAGTCGGTGACCTCCCCTTTGCTCTTCTAGAACCTGCAGAGCGACCTGGAGGCAGAGCAGGTGAAGGTGAACTCCCTGACACACATGGTCGTCATCGTCGACGAGAGCAGCGGGGAGGGGGCCACGGCTGTTCTGGAGGAGCAGCTGCAGGTATGGGGCCGACACCTCTCCCTTCCAGCTGTGGTAGCAGCCTCGACAGCCTGGCATGGAGTTGGCTGGGCTCCTCGAGAGCGGGTCAGAGCAAACGTGCTTCAGGAGCCGATAGTGGTGTGAATAGCTTGTTCACGATGGAACTGCCTGGAGGTGCTCCTGTGCTGCCGCGTCTGGGGGACCCTGCCCTTCCTGGGGTCACTGGGGAGGGTGCAGCTTGCTGCAGGCAGGTGCTGCTGCGGCGGAAGTCCTGCTGGCAGACGTGCTCTGCTCGCTTCCCGCGAGGCTCACGCGTGTTCACCAGGGCGTCCTGCTTTTGCAGAGGCTGGGCGAGCGGTGGACGGCGGTGTGTCGCTGGACGGAGGAGCGACGGGCCAGGCTGCAGGAAATACAGCTGCTGTGGCAGGAGCTGCTGGAAGAGCAGGTCGGTGGCCCTTCGGCTGTCCAGCGCGACCGGTCGATCTGCGGAGGGGAGAGAGGCACAAACCAAAGAGACCTCGGCCCTCGGAGGCTGCCAGCAGCCCTGTTGTTTCTGACCTCCGGGGAGCAGCGCCTGCAGGAGAGAGGGGCCCGGGCTGCGGGTGGCCAGCGGCCGGCAGAGGCGCCCTCTTGTGGCCAACACGGCCAACTGCAGTGGGGTGGCTGGCAGATCAAGAGAGGGTCTCCTCCCCCTCTGCTCTGCACTGGGGAGACCCCAGCTGGAATCTGGTGTCCAGCTGTGGGCCCCTCAGCTCCAGAAGGACACAGAGCTGCTGGAGAGAGCCCAGCACAGAGCCACAGGGATGGTGGAGGGAGGGGAGCCTCTCCCTGCTGAGGAGAGGCTGAGGGAGCTGGGAGAAAAGGAGGCTGAGGGGTGACTCCATGGATGTTGATCGATATGTGAAGGGTGGGTGTCAGGGGGATGGAGCCAGGCTCTGCACAGGGGCACCCAGTGACGGGACAAGGGGCCAGACAGAGAGATGAGCAGCAGCAGCGCCTCAGCCCCTCTCTGGCTGCCTAGAAGAGTTTTGGAAGCTGCATTGTGCCAAGTCCACACAAGTGTCACTGCTCAGGGAAGAAAGTCCTCAGTCAGTGCCAGATGCTTCTGGGCACCAAGATTGTTGCGTTCCAGTCTTCTGGGGAGGGTTCCCTCCGACTGCTGAGCCAGCAGGAACCAAGTGCACACACTGGGGGGTTTTTAAGTCTCTCGTAGGCATAAAATACGTTGGCTGGGATACCAGCGTGGTTCCCCTGAGGGTATCTGGTCACCCTTCAGGCTCCTTCCACTGAGAAGGACTGGTTCACTGGCTCTGCGATCCGCTGGCCCTCGTGCCCTCTGCTCTGCTCTTTCTGGCCAGGGCTCCTACGGGTGAACCTGCAGGGCTGTGTCCTGCTCTTGAGGAGCTGTCGGGGGCTGCTCCTCAAACGCGGTGCTCTCTTCCCCCGGTGCCCTGCAGTGCTTGTTGAAGGCCTGGCTCACTGAGAAGGAGGAGGCTCTGAGCAGGGTCCAGACGGGCAACTTCAGAGATCCAGCAGAGCTGACCGTGAACGTTCGGAAACTGGCCGTGAGTACCGCCGCCCAGCGGGGTCCTGCCGGCGCACCCGCAGGGGATGGGCAGCAAATCCCCAGGTTGATCCCGTTGGAAAAGACCCCCGGGACCATCGAGTCCACCCATCAACCCTGCTCTGCAGGGTCACCCCCAAACCAGATCCCCAGCACCGCAGCTAAGTGACTGTTGTTCTCACCCAGGGACAGGGACTCAGCAGTAGGAGTGGAGTTTGCTGCAAGTCCCCAGCCAGCTCTGTTTTCCCACTGTGGGGCTGGGTTTTTAGGTTTAAGATGTTGGGGCAGAGCCACAGAGAGGGCAGAGGGAGGGAAGCATCTCCCTGATGAGGAAGGGCTGAGGGAGCTGGGGCTCTTCAGCCCGGGGACTGAGGGGGGACCTCATTCATGTGAGTGTCAGGCGCTGGGCTGGGCTCCCCAGGGTGGGGGTTGAGTCTTCATCCCTGGATGAGTTTAAAAGTCACTTAGATGTGGTGTTGGGGGGGGTCTGGTTTAGCGGTGACCTTGTAGAGTGGGGTTGATGGTTGAACTCAGTGGTTCCAAGGGTCTTTTCCAAGCTGAATGATGAAGGGGCTGCCCAGGGGGGGTTGTGGATTCTCCTTCTCTGGAGACTTTTCAAACACTCCTGGACATGCGTTTAGGGGATCCTGCTGTGGCAGGGGATTGGGCTGGATGATCTCTCGAGGTCCCTTCCAACCCCTAATGACTGGATCTACCGGGTCCTGCTGTGGCAGGAGGACTGGGCTGGCTGACCTCTCGAGGTCCCTTCCAACCCTGATGCTCGGCGACGCCGTGTGGCAGAGCGCTCGGTGTCTTCTCTCAGCGCCCTCTTTTCCCTTCAGATTTTGAGAGAGGACATGGGGATGAAGCGGCCGACGCTCGACCAGCTGAACGAGCTGGGTCAGGACGTGGCCCAAGTCCTCGGGAGCAGCGGGGCCGCCAGCAGGATCGACGAGGATCAGGAGGAGCTGACGCAGCGCTGGGACAGCTTGGTTCAGAAGCTGGAGGATTACTCCAACGAGGTGCGCGGTGAGCTCCACCGACTCGGGCCGCGCCGCGAGCGGGTGCCGGAAGCGTCGCGTAACCCTGGTGCTCGATGGCGTCCGCAGATCACTCAAGCGGTGGGAGGCACAGGAGCGCAGACGGCCGCTGCCGAAGCGGCGCCGCCGAGGGAGCCGGCAGTGGCTGAGCGGTGCGGGCAGGAGGCGCCGCCGCCGCCCCCAAAGAGAAGGCAGAGCCCAGGGGACAGCGAGGCCAAGAAAAGGTGGGTGGCTCTCGGTGCCCATCGTCCCTGCTCGCTGGGGGTGGCACTGAGACTTAGGGCTGCCCTTCCTGAGGTTCATTTAGCTTCCTCAGAGCTCTTGGCAGCGGGAGAGGCCGTTGATGGCTCCCGGGGGTTCTGACGGCGCCAGGGTTCACGCGTCTGTGTCTCACTGGCCACGAAAATGCAGGACGTGGCCCTTGGGTGCCGCCTCTCTGCTCTGCGGTCGAGCAACAGGGTTCTGGCTTTGAAGAGGGAGCAAGGACCAACAGAAGCTGTCTGACCCTTTGAACCAGGTTTGACACTGCCAGCGCCGAGCTCCTGGGCTGGATTTCCACGGCCAAGTCTGCGGTTCAGGCCGCGGACATCGGGGGCTACAGGAAGATGAGGGACACTTCAGACCTGAAGGAGAGGTTGGAGGTAGGATGGGGAGATGGAGAGTGCTAGGGGAGGGGCGTCTGAGGGCAGAGCGGGGCAACGGAGCTGGGGAGGGGCCTGGGGAATCAGTGTGATGGGGAGAGCTGGAGAGAGCTGGGGCTGGTTAGTTTGAGGAGGAGGCTGGGGGGAGCCCTCATTGCTTTCCACAGCTCTCTGAAGGGACCCTGCAGAGATGTTGGTGCCGGGCTCCTCTCACAGGTCATTGGTGACAGAAGCTGAAGGAAGGGCTTCCAGCTCCACCAGGGGAGGGTTAGACTGGCCATCAGGAAGAAATTCTTCCTGGAGAGAGTGGTCAGGGACTGGGATGGGCTGCCCAGGGTGGTGGTTGAGTCCCCACCCCTGGATGAGTTTGGAAGATGCTCAGCTGTGGTGCTGGGGGATCTGCTTTAGGGGAGTGACCTTGTGGAGTGGGGTTGGTGGTTGGACTCAGTGATCCTGGGGCTCTTTTCCAACCTGAATGATCCTGTGTAATACAGATCATGGGGATGATAAGATGGGAGGGAGTCAAGAAAAACAACCTTCTCTGAAGCTGTGCTCCCTTGGGCTTCACTTGCAGGTGGTGGAAAAAGAAAGGCTTGAGGCAAGTCAAAAATTAGATGAGTTGAAGCGAAGTGGGCAGGTCCTTCTGGATCAAATGGGCAAGGGTAAGGAACCTCAGGTGTCCTCTGCTTGGCTGTTTTCATTAGATGTGGTCCTGCTGTGTCGGGGGGACTGGACTGGATGGTCTCTTAAGGTCCCTTCCACCCCCTGATGACTGGATCTAGGGGATCCTGCTGGGGCAGGGGATGGGAGTGGATGATCTCTCGAGGTCCCTTCCAGTCCTGAATGTGCTGTGATTCTGTGACCAGAAGACATTGCAGTTGTCTCAGCAGCTTCCATGATCTTTCTAGAAGGACTCTCTGCAGCGGATGTAAAAGCTGTGATGGAGAAGGTATCGTCAGGGTGGAAGGACGTAGCTCAACACCTGGAAGAGGTGTCCAGAAAGATCCAGTGCCAGGATGACATCAACGTGTATTTTGAGGAGATGGGGCAGCTGGAGAGGGCTGTAGCCCAGAAGGACGACTGGCTTCGGAGCGCCGCTTCCTCAGCAGCGCAGCCCGCGGCTGTGCTGAGGGACCTGTGTCAGGTAGGTCTGGTGAGACCCTCAGCTGTGGCTGGTGCAGGGCTGGAGCTTAGCCCGGTGGCCTGTGGAGCTCGGCGTCCAGGGCACCTGAGTGAGTGGAAGCTGGTGGCTGCTGTGTGCTGGGACCGCCCTGGCGCTGCTGCGCCGGCGCTCTGTGCCGAAGCCCGGGTGCCGGCAGGGCAGGGCTGAGACGCGTCCCTGCTCTTCGTCTCCCACAGCAGGAGCTGTCGCATCTCGCGAGCCTGAGCCCGGGGCTGGAGCGCTTGCGGGCCACCTGCGGGGCGCTCGCCTCTCGGCCCGCGGCCCCCGGCTTCGTTGGGGACAGCCTGGCTGCGCTCCTCGACCACTTCCAGGCCACTCGCCAGAGGCTGGAGGAGCATCACCAGCAGCTGCAGAAAGGTGGGTGTGCGGCACACGCCGGGGTCCGGGCTTAGCCTGAGCGCCCCGGCACGTCTGCTCTGCTCTGAGCTGTTGGTGTGGCTGCTCTTCTGGGCTGAGGGCAAGCTCAGCGAGGTCCCCTTGGGTTTGTCATTGATTGCAGCTTGCTCTAATGGTTCTCCATCATCCTCACTGATTAGTTTTCTCTAATGATTCTCAGTGATCCTCATTGATTAGAGCTTTCTCTAATGATCCTCATTGATTAGAGCTTTCTATAATGGTTCTGGATGATCCTTATTGATTAGAGGTTTCTCTAATGATCCTCATTGATTAGTTTTCTCATAGGATTCTCAGTGATCCTCATTGATTAGAGCTTGCTCTAATGGTTCTGGATGATTGTCATTGATTAGAGTTTTTGTAGACTCATGGGATCACTAGGCATTGGAAGGGACCTCAAGAGATCATCCAGCCCAATCCCCCAGCCACAGCAGGACCCCCAGACCAAGTCACACAGCCAGTCAGGGTTAAAAGGGACTCTTCCTCGCCCTCCTGCCTGGGTTTTCGTTGCGGTAAAGATCTCACGACTAGCATTTGGACCGCTCCACAGAGTCACAGAAGATCAGGGGTTGGAAGGGGCCTCCAGAGATCATCCACTCCAGTCCCTGCCCAGTTTCCAAACGATTCGGGTACCATCGGATACGTTGGCCTCTCTTATAATTCACTTTCTTGTCTCCTGTCCGTTTGCTCTTCCCGTGGTGCCGGCGGCAGAGAGCCAGCCGAGCCCGGAGTACGTGGAGTCCTTGCAGCAGCTGAAGGACGAGCTGGACCGGCTGGAGCGCGAGCAGCAGTGTGGCACCAGCGGGCTCGGCGATCCCAGTCAAGTGGAGAGGGCTCTGCAGCAGGCGAAGGTGACTGGCCTGGGTGCTGGGGCTGCTCGTTCAGCTGCTGCCGTTGTCCTGCTGAGATGTTACTCGAGGGGAGAGGGGCAGGTACCCGTCGTAGGGGCAGGTACTGGAAACAGAGTCTCTTCTCACTCCCTCTCTCGCAGCTGCTTTGTGAGTCGCTGGAAGCCCAGAAGCCCCGCGTAGATAAACTGGCCGAGGAGACAAAGGCTCTGGAGAGGCTCGCTGCAGGCGATGTGAAGGAGGTCTACGTGCCGGAGCTCCAGCGTGTGCAGGGGCGCTGGGACAGGCTGAAGGTGAAGAGTTCCAGGGACGTTAAACTACTGGAGGAAATTGCTTCCAAGCTGAGAACGTTTGAGGTAAAATGGAAGGGGGGGTTTTCTGGGCTCCCTAACTGCAGGGGTTTTCTGAGCCTTTTCTCTGTGTCCTGCTAGCAGGAGCTGCCCCGGAGCAGAGCCCTACTAGCAGGAGCTGCCCCGGAGCAGAGCCCTGCTAGCAGTAGCTGCCCTGGAGCAGAGCCCTGCTAGCAGTAGCTGCCCTGGAGCAGAGCCCTGCTAGCAGGAGCTGCCCTGGAGCAGAGCCCTGCTAGCAGTAGCTGCCCTGGAGCAGAGCCCTGCTAGCAGTAGCTGCCCTGGAGCAGAGCTGTACTAGCAGTAGCTGCCCTGGAGCAGAGCCCTGCTAGCAGTAGCTGCCCTGGAGCAGAGCCCTACTAGCAGGAGCTGCCTTTTGTGCTGCCGAGACGCAGCAGCCCCCAAGACCCCGTAACCACCCGTCGCTGCTCGTTTGGTTTAGAGCGGCGTGCAAGTCGTCCAGAAGTGGCTGGATGGGGTGAAGGACCTCTTGGCGAGCGAGAGGGCTCTTCAGGGAGATGCCGACGGGCTTCAGAGGCAGCTGGACCAGTGCACGGTGAGTTCTGCTCCCTGGAGGAGCCTTTTGCAGTAGGAGTGGTTCATGACTTCGCGTCAGCTGTTGATGAGCTAGAAGGCACGAGGCTGCCGGCATCGTGCGGGTCTGCCCCTGCTGAAGAGGGACCCTGGTTTCCCTGGGCCCAGGCACTTGTCAGCGAGATGGAGGCGGTGGAGCCATCACTGAAGGAGATGAAGGAGGTGGAGGCTGCGCTGAGAGCCCAGCCGGTGGCCAGCGTTGGCACATGGGCGAAGTCGAGGCTCCTGGACTGCCAGGCCCAGTGGGAGAGGCTGGGCAAGCAGGTGAGCTCCCTGCGTGCCGCTGCGGCCGTCTGCCCAGGTGGAGCACAGGGGTGAGAACGTTCTGCTGGTTCCACTGGTCAAAGTGGCTGAAGTCCAGCTTGGCCTGGTGGGGAGCCCTTCAAACAGGACGGGGGTGCCTGCAGAGCAGCAGCCGTGTGTTTCTCTAGACCGGGTTGACCTGCTGGGAAGACCCCTTGACTGAGGTTCATGTGGCCTGTGGCTAATGAGGAGCCGGAGGGTTGTGGGTCGCCACGAGCCCGGGGTGCTGGAGTAACGCGGCGGCTCTTTCTCCACTTGGGGTTCCAGCTCGTCAGCCACCGAAGCCGCCTGTCCGAAAGCCAGGAGAAGGCTGCCAACCTGCAGAAGGACTTGGCTGAGATGCAGGAGTGGATGGCCCAGGCTGAAGAGGAGTATCTGGAGAAGGACTTTGAGTACAAGTCCCCCGAAGAGCTGGAGAGCGCGGTGGAGGAAATGAAGGTCAGGATGAGCGGTGCCCTCGTGCGGACCGGTTACAGGGGAACCAGAGCTTGTGGCTCGGAGGGTTGACCTGGTGTGGAGTTACGTGTGTGGAAGGAGGTTCAGGGCCCCTCAGCTCCAGAAGGACACGGAGCTGCTGGAGAGGGTCGAGCGTGGAGGCACAGAGATGGTGAAGGGAGGGGAGCATCCCCCTGATGGGGAAAGGCTGAGGGAGCTGGGGCTCTTGAGCTGGGAGAAAAGGAGACCGAGGGGTGACCCCATGTGTGTTGATCAATATGTGAAGGGTGGGTGTCAGGAGGATGAAGCCAGGCTCTGCTCAGGGGCACCCAGTGACAGCACAAGGGGCAGCGGGTGTGAGCTGGAACAGAGGAGGTTCCACATCAGTGTGAGAAGGACCTTCTTGCCAGTGAGGGTGCCAGAGCCCTGGCAGGGGCTGCCCAGGCAGCCCTTTGGGTTTCTGCTCGGTTTGTGCGTCATGTCTGTGAGCTGGTGCCCACGGAGCTGCCGGCTGCCCCTTCCTCTGTCCCGGCTTGAGGGGTTTTGGTGAACAAGCCGTGAGTGGGAGACGTGGTTGGTTGGTGAGGAGGGTTTTCCAGCCCTCATGGAATCGCAGAACCTGAGGGATTGGAAGGAACCTCAAGAGATCGTCTGGGTCCCCACGGGCTCTGTGGCAGCAGATGCCTCTGGGGCTGAGCTGCTGGCCAGTGGCTGCGGTGGCCAGTGGCTGCTGTGGCGCGTGCCAGGGCTCTGACCGCGCGACTCGTGTCTCGGGGCAGAGGGCGAAGGAGGACGTGCTGCAGAAGGAGGTGCGCGTGAAGATCCTCAAGGACAACATCACGGTGCTGGCGGCCAAGGCGCCGCCTCGCGGGCAGGCCCTGGCCACGGAGCTGGACCTGGTGCTCGAGAACTACCAGCTGCTCTGCAACCGCATCCGGGGGAAGTGCCACACGCTGGAGGTGAGGACGGTCGCGCTCGGCGCGCTGGGATCCGCGGGTCCAGCCACCCACCCCTCCCCGCAAGGTCACCCCTAAACCAGACCCCCAGCGCCACATCTCACAGGTGGGGGCAGGCAGCACGAGAGGGTCGGGGCAGAGTGTTTTCATCACTGAACCCCTTCACTTCTGCCGCTGGCTGGGGGAGATGATGCTGAAGGTCCTTTCCAGCCCAGGGTGGTGTCCTGTAGCGTGCGGTGTGGCCCTCTCCAAGATGACCCTCCTGTGGGAGGATGCCCTAGGGGTGTCCGTGCGGCACCGTCGTGCTTTGCTGTTGTGATCCTCCTGTGACCGACGCTCGTGCGGGCCAGTAGCCTCGTCTCGTGGCTCTGCTGCCCAACCGGGTGTCACAGGTTCTTCAGGCTAGAACTTGCTGTGTCCTGAGTGTTTTCTGCCTCCCTGGTGTAGGTGAACGTCGCTGCCTGCAGCTGGCCTTGGCTTTGGGCTGCTGTTCTTGGCTAATGACTCCTTCCCACTGCTTCTAGGAGGTGTGGTCCTGTTGGATCGAGCTGCTGCAGTACCTCGACCTGGAAACAGCCTGGCTGAGCACCCTGGAGGAGAGGGTGCACGTGGCCGAGAGCCTGCCCAACACGTTGGATGCCGTCAGCGATGCTCTTGAGGTACCGCAGGCAGCGTGTCAAATCGGCGGGACATTGGACTGGGTGGTCTCTCGAGGTCCCTGCCGGTCCCTGATGAGCCCCGATACTGCGATCGGGAGCTGGCTCCTTCTAAGGAACCCAACGAAAGACACCCCACCAAGGCCACCCCTCCAGAGACACCCCACCAAAGCCTGAACTGAGGGGCCCAGAACTGGCCACAAGTTCCCCAGAGCAGAGTAGAGGGGGAGGAGAGCCCCTCTTCTGATCCACCCCACGATGCTGTTGGCCCTCTTGGCCACAACAGCACACTGATGGCTCATGGCCATCCTGCTGGCCACCAGGACCCCCTGGTCCCTTTCTCCTCCGCTGCTCTCCAGTATAGATTGGGTCAGACCCCAGCCTGTGCTGGTCCCTGGGTTGCTCCTGCCCAGATGCACTGACCCTTGTTACAGTTCATTACACCTCTCCCTGCCCAGCTCTGCAGCCGGTCCAGGTTCTGCCGGACGGCAGCCCACCCTGCAGGGTGTCGGTGACACCACCCGGCTCTGGGTCAGCAGCAGCCTCACTGGCAGTGCACCCTGACCCCCCACAGGGCTGGGTGCCGCCCCGACCCTGGCCGAGCGCGCTGGAGGCGTGTGGCAGCGCCGGGGTCTGCGCGTGCGGCCGCGTCGCTCTCCCCGCGGGGCCGAGCGCTCGGCCGCTGACGTCCGCCTCCGCTCTGCAGTCCCTGGAGTCGGTGCTGCGGCATCCGGCCGACAACCGAACCCAGATCCGGGAGCTCGGGCAGACGCTGATCGACGGCGGGATTCTCGACGACATCATCAGCGAGAAGCTGGAGGCCTTCAACGCCCGCTACGAGGAGCTCAGCCACCAGGTGAGGGCTCGGGGCAGGGGCTGGCGCTCGCTCTTCTCCGGTGGCCCCTGTTGGCTCACGGAGACAGGGTGGCCGAGGGGAAGAGCTGCCCCGGGGCTCCTGGCTGCCTCCCGTGTGGAGCGATGCCCTGAGAGTGGGCACCTTCTCCCCCTCCTCTTCACTGGGCACAGATTTTGAGAGAGTTGGGGCTGTTTAGTTTGAGGAAGAGGAAGCTGAGGGGAGCCCTCGTCGCTCTCTACAACTGTATGAAAGGAACCTGTAGAGATGCTGGTGCTGGGCTCCGCTCACAGGTCATTGGTGACAGAAGCAGAGGGAAGGGCTTCAAGCTCCAGCAGGGGAGGGTCAGACTGGCCATCAGGAAGAGATTCTTCCTGGAGAGAGTGGTCAGGGACTGGGATGGGCTGCCCAGGGTGGGGGCTGAGTCCTTACGTGGCCTTTCTGGCTCTGGAGTTACCGCTTCGTGCCGTCCGACCTTTCTGTCCCACGCAGGCAGTGAGCCGGCAGATTGTCTTGGAGCAGCAGCTTCAGACCATGAGAGAAGCCGACCACATGTTGCAGGTCCTCCAGGAGAGCTTAGCAGAGCTGGACAGGCAGCTGACGTCCTACCTGACGGACAGGATCGATGCCTTTCAGATGCCCCAGGAGGCCCAGGTATTGCAGCACCAAGTCCCGCGCCGATGCACTCAGGGGTGTCTTCAGCTGTGGTGCTGGGGGATCTGGTTTGGGGGTGGCCTTGTAGAGCAGGGCTGATGGTTGGAGTCGATGATCCCAGGGGTCTTGTCCAACCTGGTTGAATCTGTGATTCTACACTGGGGTGCACTGCCCAGGGTGGGGGTCGAGTCCCCGTCCCTGGAGGAGTTTAAAAGTCGCTGAGATGTGGTGCTGGGGGGTCTGGTTTGGAGGTGACCTTGTAGAGCAGGGTGATGCTTGGACTTAATGATCCCGGGGATCTTTTCCAACCTGAATGCTTCTATGACTTGGTGATTCCTGCCTTAGGAAGGTTGTGTTGAGGAGCAGTCTTCTGGCTGCCCCCAGAGCCACAGCGTTGACAAACCCACTTGTGTTGAGCTCGTGTGGAGGGTGTTTGCTCCCGGCAGGGAGCGGGGCGAGTTCTTCGCTCCCCGCTCCACGAGCGGTTTGGTGAGGTGGTTGTTTCTGTCCTGCTTCTGGAACGTGGCAGAAAATCCAGGCGGAGCTTGCGGCTCACGAGTCCACCTTCGAAGAGCTGAAGAGAAGCGCCCGCGTGTTGCCCCCCGCCTCTCCCGAGGGCAGGTCTCCTCGCGGGGGGTCTCCGCTGGATGCGCTGCAGGTAACAGAGACCGAGCGCTGCGCGACGTGGGGAGCTGGTGGCTCCCAGATCCACGCTGCTGTGGCCACCCTGTAGATCGCTCGGTGGGGTCAGCTGGATGACAGGACACTAGGAGCTGGAAGGGACCTCGGAAGATCCCCCAGTCCCATCCCCCTGCCCCAGCAGGATCCCCTAGATCCAGTCACACAGGAACATGGCCAGGCAGGTCTGAAACGTCTCCAGAGAAGGAGACTCCACAACCTCAGGAGTAGACAGTAAAGGGATTTTCCCTGCTGCCCTTAGGACTGAATGGATTGAATAAAGAGGCCGAAGGTCTCTGAGTGTTACGGGGTTAATGCTGACCTTCAGGAGGTTGCTCCTGCAGCAGAGGGGATTTGCTGGGTGGGTGTGAGTCCGAGTTGTCGCTGTCTGGTGTCTCGGGTGGTGATTAGGAACAGGTGATGGAGTTTGACTTGGCTGGGCAAGAACAGCCACAGGGCCAGTGCAGGGTGGGGACTGACCTGCTGGAGAGCAGCAGAGGAGAGAGGGACGCCGGGGTGCTGGTGGCCAGCAGGGTGCCAACAGCCAGCAGTGTGGCCGAGAAGGCCAACTGCATCCTGGGGTGGATCAGAAGGGGGGTCCTTAGCAGATCAGGAGAGGGTCTGCTCCCCCTCTGCTCTGCCCTGGGGAGACCCCAGCTGGAATCTTGTGCCTCATGCCCGGTGCTGCGGTGCCGTAGTGTTGCTGTGGATCCAGATTGCACTGGCTTGAGAGATGCATGAACATCTGCAGGGGAGGACACTTTAAATGCCGATTTGTTCTGGAAGAGCAGATGCTGGTTCCAAGCTGACAAGGTTCCACTATGTCCCCACCACAGCGGAAGCTCCGCGAGGTCTGTACCAAGTACCAGCTGTTCCAGAAGCCGGCCAACTTCGAGCAGCGCATGCTGGACTGCAAGCGGGTGCTGGACGGCGTGAAGGCAGAGCTTCACGTCCTGGACGTGCAGGACACCGACCCCGACGTCATCCAGGCTCACCTGGACGGCTGCATGGTGAGTGCAGGGCCGTTTCTGGCTCGTGGCTTTCTTTTGTTTCTGGTTGTTCTTGCTGCCCAAACAATCTTCTCAGGAGGTCTGGCCTGAAGCCTTAAGAGACCTGTGACAGCTCTTTGATAATGCTACAGAGCAGTTGGCAGCTGAGACCTTCCAATTCACCTGGGAGAGAATGTGGGCACTAGGTGGTCTTTCGAGGCCCCTTCCAGTTCCCGATGTTCTGTGATTCTGTCCCCTGCCGGAGCAGGATCCCCTGGATCCAGTCATTAGGGATGGGAAGGGACCTCAAGAGATGATCCAGTCCCCATGCCAGAGCAGGATTCCCTGGATCCAGCCTCGCAGGAGCACGTACGGGCAGGTCTGAAGCATCTCCAGATCATCAGCAGAGCTCGTTGTGCTTCCCTCCAGAAACTGTACAAGACCCTCAGTGAGGTGAAGCTGGAGGTGGAGACCGTCATCAAGACGGGGAGACAGATCGTGCAGAAGCAGCAGACAGACAACCCCAAGGGGATGGACGAGCAGCTGACGGCGCTGAAGTTTCTCTACAACGACCTGGGGGCACAGGTGAGGGCGGCTCAGTTGCCCGCCCCGTGTGGCCACCCGTGGGGCCGGGCTGGCAGTGAGCCGGCTGCCCCTCCGGTCCCCCGCTGACGCCGCTGCATCTCCTGCAGGTGACTGAAGGGAAGCAGGACCTGGAGAGGGCGTCCCAGCTGTCGCGCCGGCTGCGGACGGAGTCTGCCTCCCTGTCGGAGTGGCTGGCGGCCACCGAGGCCGAGCTGGTGCACAAGTCTGCCTCGGAGAGCCTGCTCTCGGACCTGCACGCGGAGATCGCCTGGGCCAAGGTGGGCGCCGCCGGACACCCGTGGGGTCGGTGTTCAGCGCTAAGGGGAGGAGAGTCAGGGAGCCACTGTGGCTGGAGAGGAGCTCCGGGGCCAGCGAGCCCGGCCCTCATCCCCTCAGCTCCCTAACCCCTGGACCACAGCCTCAAGCGCTCTGGCTACTCAGTCTTTAAACCCCTCCAGGGACAGTGGCTCCATCAGCTCCCTGGGCAGCCTGATCCAGAGCCCAACCGCTCTCTCAGGGAAGAGCTTCTTCCCAACATCCAACCCAAACCTCCCCGGTGCAACTTGGGGCCGTTTCCAGCCTGAACGATTCTGTGATTTCCCCTGGTCCTATTGTCAGGAATTTGGAGAAGAGAGCGGCAGCAGCCTCGCTCCAGCCTCCTTGGAGGCAGCTGTGGAGAGCAAGGAGCTCTCCTCCCAGCCTCTTCTCCTCTAGACTAAACTGAGGCCACACCTGGAGTCTGGTGTCCAGGTCTGGACACCTCAGCACAAGGTGCTGGGGCACGTGCAGAGGAGGGCAACGGAGCTGGGGAAGGGCCTGGAGAATCAGTCTGATGGAGAGAGTTGGGGCTGTGGAGTTTGAGAAGGAAGAGGCTGAGGGGAGCCCTCATCGCTCTCTACAACTGTCTGAAAGGACCCTGCAGAGATGCTGCAGCTGGGCTCCTCTCACAGGTCATCAGCGACAGAAGCAGAGGGAAGGGCTTCAGGCTCCACCAGGGGAGGGTCAGACTGGACACCAGGAAGAGATTCTTCTAGGGAACAGTGGTCAGGGACTGGACTGGGCTGCCCAGGGTGGGGGTTGAGTCTCCATCCCTGGATGAGTTTGGAAATCACTGAGATGTGGTGCTGGGGAACCTGGTCTGGGGGTGACCTTGCAGAGTAGGGTTGATGCTTGGACTTGCTGATCCCAGGGGTCTCTTCCTGAACGGTTCTGTGGTTCTGTGACTGTCTTGTCCAACCAGAGGTGCCATCTGCCAGGGGGAGGCCGCGCTCTGGCCTTGGGGTTGGCCGCAGGGCGCAGGGCTGACGGCTGCTCTTGTTGCAGAACGTGCTGAGGGAGCTGGAGAGGAGGAAGGCTGAGCTGAAGAGCATCACGGAAAGCTGCACCGCCCTCCAGGCCCTCGTGGAGACGAGCGAGGCCTCCCTGGAGGAGAAGCTCTGCGTCCTGAACGCCGGCTGGAGCCGCGTGCGGACCTGGACCGAGGACTGGTGCGACACCCTGCTGGTGAGCGGCGCCCGGCGGAGCTGCTGCACTCTGGGGGTCCCGTTACAACCCGTCATCTCGGTGCAGTGCGGGGCCACCCGCCTCAGATACTTCCATTGCCAGTCCTAGCCCCCAGACAGGGAAGGGTCGAAGGGTCTGGCATGAGGACTGGGTTCTGTAGGTGCTTGCTGAAGGGCAGAGGCGCAGCGCTGCTTTAAGTGGCCCTTTCCAAGGTGGCCCTTCTAGGGGGGTCCCTTCCAAGGAGTGTCCATGATGCTTGTGGACCTTTCCAAGGTGCTCCTTCTAGGGTGGTCCCTTCCAAGGAGTGTCCACGGTGCTTCGTTCCATCGGTCTCCTTCAGCCTGTAGCTTTCTGTGGGGGGTCTGTGTGGGTGGTCGTTGGGGTGGGTCCAAGCTTCTCCCTCCTTCTAGAATCACCAGAGCCAGCTGGAAATCTTCGACGAGAACGTTGCCCATATAAGCACCTGGTTGTATCAGGCGGAGGCCTTGCTGGACGAGATTGAGAAGAAGCCGGCCAGCAAGCGCGAGGAAACCGTGAAGGTGGGAGACACCGCTGCCGGGGGGCCACTGGTCGGCCCCCTGCTCCTAGCTCGCCGGGGGCAGCGTGGCATCGCGCTGTGTGTCCTTCCTCGCAGCGCCTGGCGTCGGAGCTGGACGGCGTCAGCCTGCGCGTGGACGGCGTGCGCGACCAGGCTGTCCTGCTGATGCGCGGCCGCGGCCCCTCGTGCCGGGAGCTGGTGGAACCCAAACTGGCCGAGCTGAACCGTGACTTCGAGAAGGTCTCCCAGCACATCCAGAGTGCCAAGGTGAGGGGGGAGCCAGCCCCGGCCCTGCCCGGGTGTCTGCCTTGGGCTGGTCTCCGTGCTCGCTCAGGAAAGGCTTTAAAGACTTGAAAAGGGAAGTCGCTGCCCCCACTGCTCCCCTTCCCTCTTCTGCCCCCTCAGCGGCATCTGCCTGCTCATTTGAGATGGGGGGAGTGAATTAGAAGGTCTCCACAGGATCCCAGAACATCAGGGGTTGGAAGGGACCTTGGGAGATCACCCAGTCCAGCCCAGCCACAGCAGGGTCCCTGAGATCCAGTCGCACAGGAACACCTCCAGGCAGGGTTTGTTTTGCTTTGCAGATGCTTGTTGGACAAGAACAGCTTCCTGTGATGGCTGAACCCTGTGAAGCCAGAGTGGACTTTCCAGAGCTGGACAGACTGGAGAGTGATGTACAGAACATGCTAAAAGTTGTGGATAAACATCTGGAGCTGGGTGGGGAGGATGAAAAGGTTTGTGAGAGTGTGATGCCTGTTTGCCCCTCGTGCTTGTTGTTCACATTCACTGGTCACAGAGTGTTAGGGTTGGTGGGGACCTCCAAAGATCATCCAGTCTGATCCCCCTGCCACAGCAGGATCCCCTAGATCCAGTCACACAGGAGCATGTCCAGGGGGATTTGAAACGTCTCCAGAGAAGGAGACTCCACAACCCCCCTGGGCAGCCCCTGCCAGGGCTCTGGCACCCTCACTGGCAAGAAGGTCCTTCTCACACTGATGTGGAACCTCCTCTGTTCCAGCTGACACCCGCTGCCCCTTGTCCTGTCACTGGGTGCCCCTGAGCAGAACCTGGCTCCATCCTCCTGACACCCACCCTTTGCATATTGATCAGCATCCATGGGGTCACCCCTCAGGCTCCTTCTCTCCAGCTCCAGAGCCCCAGCTCCCTCAGCCCTTCCCCATCAGGGAGCTGCTCCCCTCCCTCCATCATCCCAGTGGCCCTGCAATGACCTGAGACGGGCTGCAGGGTTTGGTGGCTGTGGAAGAGAAGCTCTGCCCCAGTTTGTTCGCTTCCCGTGGGGATGCTGAAGCAGCTGTTTGCTCCCAGAGCTGTTGGGACCCGAGCGGGCATCAACCCCCTGTGGGAAGTACAGCAGGACTTCCTGCAGTGACAGAGCCTCGTGTCCTTCCAGATGGACCAGGAAAGGGCTCAGATCGAAGACATTCTGCAGAGGGGAGGGCAGCTGCTGCAGCAGCCGCTGGAGGACCGTAGGAGAGAGAAGGTCCGCGTGCAGCTGCTGCTCCTGCAGAACAAGTACAGCAGCGTGCAGGTGGGCTTGTGGGGTCACCCTTGTGTTAGCAGCCTTCCCTTGGGCTTCTAGCCGCAGCCTGGCCGCGACACCCTCAGTGGTTGGGATCCTCTGGGCTGGGGAGTGAAATGGGGGCTCAGGTGGCGTGACTGCGTCGCTCCGGAGCTCTGGGGAGCGGGCTTGGGGCTTCTCCTTGGGGGCACTACCCTGTGTGTTCATACAGAGGCGGGTGCAGACAGGGGGTCTTTGCTTCACGGGGCCTTGCTGGCCTCCCAGCAGCAGGCTGTGAGCTGGGGCCTCTTAGACACAGTGGGCAGCTGAGGTCACAGAGCGTCAGGGCTTGGAAGGGACCTCGAGAGACCAGCCAGTCCAATCCCTCAAGTTGCACAGGGACATGCCCGGGAGGGAGACTTCACAACCCCCCTGGGCAGCCCCTGCCAGGGCTCTGGCACCCTCACTGGCAAGAAGGTCCTTCTCACACTGATGTGGAACCTCCTCTGCCCCAGCTCACACCCGCTGTCCCCTGTCCCACCATTAGGCCATCATCCTAGGGTTATCATCCTGCTGTGGCAGGGGGCTGGACTGGATGGACTTTCAAGGTCCCTTCCCATCCCTAATGACTGGATTTGGGGATCTCGAGGGTCCCTTGCAACCCCTAATCCTCTGTGATTCTTTGCTGGAGAAGTCTTTGCTTCCCCTTTTAACATGGACTGGTCCCCATTGCAATTTACTGCACTGGCTGGGGATGTTTTTCATGAAACACTTGTTCTTCCAGCCATGAAATGAACTTTGATGTTTCCAGGCAAACCCTGTCCCGCAGAGGGCGAAGGGCCGCTTCGCAGCGGGGGCGAGGACCTTGCCTTTCTCAGCTGAGTACTTGATCGACATCAACAAGCTCCTGCTGGCCATGGCCAACGTGGAGCTGCTGCTGAACGCGCCTGAGCTCAACGCTGGCGCCTACGAGGACTTCTCCACGCAGGAGGATGCACTGAAGGTACCGTGTCCCTGTCCGAGCGTCAGGGACTGGAAGGGACCCGGAGAGATCATCCAGCCCGGTCCGCCCAGCCCCAGCAGGATCCCCTGGATCCAGTCATTAGGGACTGGAAGGGACCTGGAGAGATCATCCAGCCCCGTCCGCCCAGCCCCAGCAGGATCCCCTGGATCCAGTCATTAGGGACTGGAAGGGACCTGGAGAGATCATCCAGCCCAGTCCCCCAGCCTCAGCAGGATCCCCCGGATCCAGTCACACAGGCAACAACGGGAGAAGGAAGGAGCAGAGGTGGTGACCGTACCTCTGTCCCTCTGTTTTGCCCAGGATATCCCAGGTCAGCGTGTGCTGGAAATTAAGTCCTGAGACAGTGCTGTGAGCAGCTTCTCTTTCCATACAGCTACTGGATACAAAGCGGGAGCTGGGCTGAGAACTTTTAGACTTATTTTGGAGCCATCCTGGCTGGAAAGGATCATGAAGCCCAGCCCTCATCCCAACAGCTCCCTAACCCTCAGACCAGGGGCTCCAGCTGGTTGGTTTTTAAGCTCCTCCAGGGATGGGGACTCCACCACCTCCCTGGGCAGCCTGTTCCAGAGCCCAACCACTCTCTCAGCAAAGAGCTTTTTCCTGAGATCCAACCTAAACCTCCCCTGATGCAACTTGAGGCCGTTTCCCCTCATCCTGTCATTAGGAATTTGGGAGAAGACACCAGCAGCAGCCTCACTGCAACCTCCTTTGAGGCAGCTGTGGAGAGCGATGAGGCCTCCTCTCAGCCTCCTCTTCTCTAGACTGATGACCCCCGTCTCCACCTCTGACGGGGCCTGTTCTGCAGAGCTGTCCCCAGGCTCACTGCCCTTCTCTGGAGGCTGGGCTGGACGGTCTCTGGAGGTCCCTTCCGCTCCCTGACGCGCTGTGGCTCCGCGTGGTGTCCCTCTTCTTCCACCGGTGTCGGCTGCGCTGACGCCTGGTGTCGTGGCTGTTCCTGCAGAGCATAAAAGACTCTCTGGACAAACTGGGGGAGCAGGTGGCCGTTATCCACGAGAAGCAGCCTGACGTTATCTTGGGGGCCTCTGGCCCCGAGGCGGTGCAGATCGGGGACGCCCTGACGCAGCTGAACGCCGAGTGGGACAGGGTCAATCGCATGTACAACGACCGCAGGGGGTGAGTCGGGGCCGCCGCCTCCGTGACCGCGTGGGGAAGGGTCCGAGCCCCACCGGGGACCTGCTTCAGGGATGGGCCTCAGCCATGAGGGGCTGGGGGCGCTCAGCTCCCGTGTGGTGGGCTGCAGAGTGATCGCAGAGCATCGGTGGCTGGAAGGGACCTCCAGAGGTCACCCAGCCCAGGCCCCCTGCCACAGCAGGGTTCCCTAGATCAGTCATCAGGGAATGGGAGGGACCTCGAGAGGTCACCCAGTCGCATCCCCCTGCCCCAGCAGGATCCTCGGGCACACAGGAACATGACCGGGTTCTTGGCTACTACCAGCGTGCTGCCTGCTAGCCCTTTCCCGCTTTGCAAGGCAACCTCTGCGCTGGGAACTGTAGCCTCATCACCACATCTGTTTGATTGGCAGTGCCTTAGGGCACTAATCTTAGTGTTTTCTCCCCCAAACAGCTGCTTTGACCGAGCGGTGGAGGTCTGGAGGCAGTTCCACTGCGACCTGAACGACCTCTCCCACTGGGTGACAGAAGCCGAAGGGCTGCTCGCGGATGCCCACGGACCAGGCGGCAGCCTGGAGCTGCATCAGCAGGTGCGTGGGGCTGGTGCGGAGGGCGACCAGGTCCTCGTCTGGGTGTCTGGTGTTTCCTGCAGACACAGGAGCTTCAGGGATTGGAGGGGACCTCCAAAGGTCATTCAGTCCCATCCCCCTGACCCAGCAGGATCCCCTAGATCCAGTCATTAGGGATTGGAAGGGACCTCCAAAGGTCATTCAGTCCCATCCCCCTGACCCAGCAGGATCCCCTAGATCCAGTCATTAGGGATTGGAAGGGACCTCCAAAGGTCATTCAGTCCCATCCCCCTGACCCAGCAGGATCCCCTAGATCCAGTCATTAGGGATTGGAAGGGACCTCCAAAGGTCATTCAGTCCCATCCCCCTGACCCAGCAGGATCCCCTAGATCCAGTCATTAGGGATTGGAAGGGACCTCCAAAGGTCATTCAGTCCCATCCCCCTGACCCAGCAGGATCCCCTAGATCCAGTCATTAGGGATTGGAAGGGACCTCCAAAGGTCATTCAGTCCCATCCCCCTGACCCAGCAGGATCCCCTAGATCCAGTCATTAGGGATTGGAAGGGACCTCCAAAGGTCATCCAGTCCAGTCCGCCTGACACAGCAGGGTCCCCTAACCACCCGCTTTCTGATCCCTCTCCCAGGATGCCATTAGCCTTCACTCCTTTGAGGTCCCTTCCCATCCCTAGTGATTCTATGAGTCTTGGCCACCTTTTCATTAGAAAATGGGCTCAGCCACAGACTCTTAGTGACTTAAATCCAGGAGGATCCACTGTCCAGTGAGACGGCTTGAAGCGCCAGCTCGAGGCCAGCAGCTTGTGGCCAGGGCTTGCCCCACGCGTTCAGGTCAGCGCTGCAGCTCCGCGTGGCTCTTCTCCTGACAGGAGCTTGAAGAGGGGGTCAGCAGCCATCAGGCCAGCGTTGTGGCACTGAACAGGACCGGGGAAGGCATCATACAGAAACTGACTGCTGCCGACGGGAGCTTCCTCCGGGAGAAGCTGGCCGGGCTGAACAGGCGCTGGAAAGCGGTCACTGCAGAGGTCCTGGACAGGCAGCAGAGGTAACGGGGTCCTGAGGAGTTTGGGGGTCTGACTGGACGGGGTGAGGCTCTCGTCTCGAGTCTGGCTGCACACACACACGTGGGTTCTTTGCTTTGACCTTCTAAGGCTGCGAGGGGAGAAGCAGCCGCTGACAGAGTACGGACGGAGGCTGGAAGAGCTCCGGCGCTGGCTGGAAGGCGCAGAGCGCACTCTGGACGCGAGACTGGCCGTCAGCCACGAAGAGAGCTTGCGGGACTTGCAGGCAAGATGGGTGGAGGGTGGGT
>VXBP01006782.1:50546-86621 GCA_013400115.1 Rhinopomastus cyanomelas
TGGGTGGGTGTGCGGTGGCTGTGCAAAGTGCGAACCACCTGGAATTCAGGGAGGGGGCTTCATACAGCAAACAGCCAACAAATGTTATGGTAGAGTCTGCCTTCTGGGCAAGAACAACCCCAGGGACCAGGATCGGGTGGGGACTGACCTGTGGGAGAGCAGCACCTGTAGGAGGAACGGACCTGGGGGTGCTGGTGGCCGGCAGGATGGCCAGGAGCCTGCAATGTCGCCCTCTTGTGGTCAAGAAGGCCAACTGCATCCTGGGGTGGATCAGAACCGGGGTGGTTTGTAGCTCAAGAGAGGTTCTTCTGCCCCTCCACTCTGCTCTGGGGAGACATCGGGAATCTTGTGTCCAGTCGTGAGTCCCTCAGCTCCAGAAAGACACAGAGCTGCTGGAGAGAGCCCAGTGCAGAACCCTGGGGATGAGGAAGGGAGGGGAGCATCTCCCTGATGAGGAAGGGCTGAGGGAGCTGGGGCTCTTTAGTTGATCAATATGTGAAGGGTGGGTGTCAGGAGGATGGAGCCAGACTCTGCTCAGGGGCACCCAGTGACAGGACAGGGGGCAGCGGGTGTGAGCTGGAGCAGAGGAGGTTCCACATCAGTGTGAGAAGGACCTTCTTCCCAGTGAGGGTGCCAGAGCCCTGGCAGGGTCTGCCCAGGGGGGTTGTGCAGTCTCCTTCTCTGTGGACATTTAAAACCACACTTGGCCATGTGTGACTGGATCTAAGGGATCCTGCTGTGGCAGGGGGATGGGACTGGCTGATCTTTTGAGGTTCCTTCCAACCCCTGAGGCGATGCTGTGATGGTGAGTGGGATGAGGTGAAGCCTTGTGTGTCCCGTGGCTTCCTGAAGCTCTACAAGCCCTTTCCAGCCAGCAACATGTGTTAATTGCCCCTGGAATAGATGCTGCAGCAGTTTCTGGGTAGAGCACAGGAACAAGCACAGAAGCTTTTCTGTTATCTGCTGCCAAGGTGGTGGTCTGAGCGTTGGAGCTACAGGAGAGTTTCTGTCCCCTTCCCTCCCTCGACCGCAGCACATCTGCGTTGTGCTTCACTCTGACCCTTTTCTGTCCTGGGCAGGTCTTAAATGAAGAGCTGGAGGTGCAGAGAGACAAACTGGAGTGGCTGAACAGAACTGCCCCTGAAGTGCTTCTGGATAAGACTGTGGACCATCAGGAAAAGGAGCAGCTTTCTGACTGCCTGCAGTCCCTCAACGTGCGCTGGAATAAGGTCTGCAGGTCCTCAGCGTCGCTCTCCTACGGTTGGGAAGGGAGCGGTGTCTTCAGAGTGGGTGTTGTCCTCCCCGTGGGTCGGTGCCGGAGAGAGGGACCCGGGGGCTGGTGGCCACCAGGGTGCCAGGAGCCAGCAGTGCCGCCCTCTTGTGGCCGAGAAGGCCAACTGCATCCTGGAGAGGGTCAGAAGGGGGGTCCTTAGCAGATCGAGAGAGGGTCTTCTCCTGCTCTGCTCTGCCCTGCTGAGACCACAGCTGGGTGATCGTGTCCAGTGCTGGGCCCCTCAGCTCCACAAGGACACGGAGCTGCTGGAGAGAGCCCAGCGCAGAGCCACGAAGATGATGGAGGGCGGGGAGCATCTCCCTGCTGAGGAAAGGCTGAGGGAGCTGGGAACAAAGGAGCCTGAGGGGTGACCTCATTAATGTCGATCAATATGTGAAGGGTGGGTGTCAGGAGGATGGAGCCAGGCTCTGCTCAGGGGCACCCAGTGACAGGACAAGGGACAACAGGTGTCAGCTGGAGCAGAGGAGGTTCCACATCAGTGTGAGAAGGACCTTCTTCCCAGTGAAGGTGACAGAGCCCTGGCAGGGGCTGCCCAGGGAGGCTGTGGAGTCTCCTTCTCTGGAGACGTTTCAAACCCTCCTGGCCATGTTCCTGTGCGACTGGATCTAGGGGATCCTGCTGTGGCATGGGGATGGGACTGGCTGGTCTGTGGAGGCCCCTTCCAATCCTTAAAGACTGGATCTAGTGGATCCTGCTGTAGTGGGTTGATTGGACTGGATGGTCTTCCAAGGTCCCTTCCGATCCCCAATGTTCTGTGGTTCCATCTGTTTCTCTCCAAGGTGTAGCTGAGGTGCTGGGACACGCTGAAGCGCCGCCGGGTACCTCTGGGCATCTTTGCTGTTTTCAGTTGATGCCTTGGACAAGTACCATGGAGGTCTCCCTGCCAAGCAGGATGTGTTCTGGCCCCGCATGAGCGGTGACAGCTTCTGCTGCTCCCGTGGGTTGTCTGACCGTGTCTGTTTCTGTCCTCTGGGCTCTAGGTGTTGAGAGAAGTGCCCGGTGGATCCAGGGAGCTGGAGGCGTGTGTTGGGCAGCCTCGTGTTGTCGCACAGGCAGAGCCCTCTGGTGAGTCCCCCGTGGGCTGCCCTCGCGCCCAGTTGCCCCGAGTCCCGTCCTGTTTGCAGCCAAAGCCCACCCCAGAAGGAAGCCCCGCTCTGTGAAGCTTAGTGGGGTGGAAGGGAGAACCACCCCGGGTGCCAGTGTAGTTGGGCACTGACCTGCCCGAGAGCAGTGCAGGAGACAGTGGCCTGTTGAGGTCCCTCCCATCCCTCTGTGTGACTCTGTGACCCGGCCACTCTCCCCTTCTTTCACCGAGCCTCCCCATCTCTGTTCCAGATGTGCCAAAGGTGCTGCTGGCGCCTCCTGCTCTGGAAGGTCCTGCTCAGCCTGCGGAGCGCCCGGCGCCCGCCGACCTGGACAGAACGACGACCGAGCTGGCCGACTGGCTGCTGTTGATCGACCAGATGCTCAGGTCCAACATCGTCACTGTGGGGAGCGCCGAGGACATCAGTCGCACCATCACGCGGATGAAGGTGCGCGCGCTCCTCAGGGCTAGTGGATTGGGACACGGGCTTGTGCTTTGGGGCCTTGGGCACCCCGTCAAGAGAGTCACTCGTGCTCAAGGGAAGATCAGCAGGGAAACCCAGTGAAGTCTTTGTTCAGCAAGTGTTTAACTTGAAAACCCCCTTGCAATGCTGCGGGTGTTTCCGCTCCTGCTAGCTCCGGGGTCCCGCCGTGCGCTGGGCGCTGCTGCTGTCGTGTTTAAAGGCAGCAGCTGGACAGCACCTCGGGGAAGCGTGTCTCTGGGAGCGTTTCCAGAGCTTCTGCCAACGGCTTTGGGGAGCAGCCTGGCACCTCCGTGGAGCGTGGCTTGGGGCTCCCTTCCAGCCCCCGGAGCTCTCTGACTGTGTGGCTGCGGTTTCCAACAGATCACGAAGGCAGATCTGGACCAGCGGCACCCTCAGCTCGACTCCGTGTTCACGCTGGCTCAGAACCTGAAGAACAAAACTTCCAGTTCAGACATCAGGACGGTGATCACGGAGAAGTGTAAGTGTCCCCAGGCTCTCTCCTGCGAGTGCAGCGGGAAGGTCTGCAGGTGCCTTCCTTTGAGAAGCACCTTCTTCCCAGTGAGGGTGCCAGCGGCTGCCCAGGGGGTTGTGGAGTCTCCTTCTCTGGAGACATTTCAAACCCTCCTGGAGATGTTCCTCAGCCTCTCCTCATCAGGGAGGTGCTCCCCTCCCTCCATCTTCTCTGTGGCTCTGCGCTGGGCTCTCCCCAGCAGCTCTGTGTCCAGGGGCCCAGCGCTGGACGCAGACTCCAGCTAGGGTCTCCCCAGGGCAGTGCTGGTACCGGTTCAAGCCGCAGAGGCACGGAGGCGACACCTGTGTCGCAGGCAGCCCGAGCGTGTGTCCCCCGGGGCTGTGCTGCCGGAGCTCTCTGCGCTGCAGCGGCCGCAGACCCGGCCCCTCACGCCTGCCCTGCAGAAGCCAACCAGCAGCTATGAGGTGCCCCTGGAGCAGGAGCCACTGCCTGCCTGCTGACCCACTGCTCCCGTCACCGGGGTTCACCTGTGAGCTCTGCGGGGGCCCAGGAAACTCGCTCTGGGTTTACCAGGGGACCCGGAAGACTTTGCTGTGGGCTAGAAGGGATCGTGGTCTCTTGCCCTGAGGGCTCAGGGCCGTTAGCCGCCTGCCTTGTCGCCCGCAGTGGAGAAGGTGAAGAGCCAGTGGGACAGCACCCAGCATGGGGTGGAGGTGCGGCAGCAGCAGCTCAGGCACATGCTGGCGGACAGCCTGCAGTGGGACGAGCGGCGCCGCGCGATGGAGCTGCTCACGGAGCAGTGCGAGGGCCGCCTGCGCGCGCTCCTGCAGGCGCCGAGGGAGACGCTCCTCAGGCAGGTCTCGGACAACAAGGTGAGACCTCCCCGCTTCTCGTGCCCCGCGCTCGCCCCCCGTCTCCCCGTGCTGCTGCTGGGCAGAGGTGATGTGTGAAGGTGCAGTTGTGCAAGCGATGGGGCTACTGTTTCTCCTTGGGGCACGATGTGCTCTGTGATACCTCTGTTCTCTGTATCGGGTCCCTCAGAGCTGCTTTTGGGGGGGCCAGCAGCAGGCAGCTCTGCTTCTGGGGTTGTTGGCCACTGCAGCTGAGGTGAGTGGAGTGGTGGCATCAAAGAAACAAACAGCTGGAAGCCCAGACTGACAGACAGCTGGCCACACAGGGGCACAGAACATTAAGGATGGGAAGGGACTTCGAAAGGCCAAACAGTGGAAGATGGGTGTGAGCTGGAGCAGAGGAGGTGCCATATCAGTGTGAGAAGGATCTAGGGGATCCTGCTGTGGCAGGGGGACTGGACCAGATGATCTTTTGGAGTCCCTTCCAATCCCTAATGACTGCATCTAGGGGATCCTGCTGTGGCGGGGGAACTGGACCAGATGATCTTTTGGAGTCCCTTCCAATCCCTAATGACTGCATCTAGGGGATCCTGCTGTGGCGGGGGGTTGGACTGGATGATTCCAGCCCCTAACGTTCTGTGATCCTGAGGACACGTCCCTGTGTGGTCATTTCTTTACAGCCCTTGGCTGTTACGGAAGAGAAAGTCTTCCCTCACCTGTTTGCGCATCGATTGGTTCGTTGATAGAGAACCTGGTGTCTGCAGATGCGTCCTCTGAAGTTCTCTCCCCTAGATGAGAAACGTGTCAATGATGTTGTTTTGAAAAGCATTCAAGGGAGGGGTTTACAGTGATAAAATGCATCGTGTGGTGTGGGGGGTCTGGTTTGGGGGTGACCTTGTACAGTAGGGCTGGTGGTTGGCCTCCCAGGGGCCTTTTCCAAGCTGAGTGGTTCTGTGATGATCACGTGAAGAGCAGCCTCGTTCTCGCTGTGCTCTGTCTCATCCTGGGGTTGCTTTCCAGCTGTTGATACAGGACCTGCACAGAGGTGACATCACGGTCGCTGCCTTCAATGACCTCTCCAACAAACTCCTCCGGGAGTATCGTGACGACGACACACGGAGGGTGAAGGAGACCACGGACCAAATGAACACTTGCTGGATTAATCTCAACCAAAGGTAGTTACCAGGCCTCTCTCTCTTACCTACCTGTTTGCTCCTGACCTGTGCCCGGCGTGTCCTCGTGTCTCCAGGCTCTCTGTCGCCTGCTGATGGAGGGCAAAGCTCAGGCCCTGTCTCCGTTGCCGTCGAGTGCAGCAGGACTTGGAGATCTGGGTCGCTCAAAGTGCTTCATCCTCTGGGGCTTTGAAAGTCACCCTTATTATCAGCTCCTGCCTCCTCCTGGCATTGCTGTTCTTCTGCCTTAGGCCTGAACCCCCTGCTAGGGAAGAGGATCCCTGCGGGGTGGGCAGGTGAGGTTTCCCCAGGGCAGAGTAGAGGGGCAGGAGAACCTCTCCGTGCACGGCCAGCCCGGAACGTCTGTGGGCAGCTGCAGATAAAATCTCCAGAGAAGCAGTTACGAGCAGCGACCAAGCGAGCTGCTCCAGATGTGTCGTCTCTTCACAGAGAGGACTTTCAGATTCCCTTTGAGCAGTTTCGTTCTGATGTCTGCAGAGCTGTCTGTTACCGGGGAGCCTTCTAACCGTCGTCTTGCTTTCAGAGCCGTCGATCGGCAGAACTTCTTGGAGACAGAGCTGAAGGCAGTCCAGGCCTCACACAAGGACCTGGAGGGCTTCCTCAAGTGGCTTCAAGAGGCTGAGACAACAGTCAATGTCCTAGCAGATGCATCCCAGCGGGAGAACACCGCGCGGGACAGTGCCTGCGCGAGGGAGCTCGGGAAGCAGATGCAGGTGAGCGCCTGAACGTGGCTGGTAGTGACGGCTGCTCTTCGTGGCAGATGTTCTAGAGGAAGGGTGGCTGTTGGAGTGGGGCCGGGGGATGCGACTCGGTCTAGGGGATGCGACGTGGGCTAGGGGATCCTGCTGTGGCAAGGAGGCTGGACTTGGATGATCTTCCGAGGTCCCTGGTGTTGGGTGATTCTGTGAAACAGACCAAATGGGGACTGTTGCTGCATCTCCTTTGGGACAGGAGAGAGAGGAGCTGGGTTGGGTCTGTGTTGGGGATCCTGTGACTTGAGGGAAAATAGGAAGAGAGGGTGTGGAGATGTGACAGCTCGTGGGTTGTCTTCCTCCTGAACGTGTTACAGTACCTTCCCCTTCAGTCAGACAGCCTCGTTTAGCACGGTTCTAGGCACAGGGCTGGATGGCCGGGTCAGTTATCAAGGGGGCTGTGGAGTCTCCTTCTCTGGAGATATTTCAAACCCCCTCCGGCCATGTTCCTGTGTGACTGGACCTAGGGGATCCTGCTGTGGTGGGGGGATTGGGCTGGATGATCTTCTGAGGTCCCTTCCCGTCCCTAACGCTCTGTGGTTCTGTGAAATGAGTGATGGAGATGAGGAAAGAAGCTGAACCTGGCAATGTTGGGGGTACAGGTGGTGGGGTGTTTGTATAGAGAGTGGAAGGAAGTCTCTGCTTCGACGCAACGATGCTGCTGCCTGTGCTGGGCGCATCAGAAGCAAGGCAGAACGCGGGTGAGAGGGGTTTGTCTGAGGGCTGGCAGAAACACTGACTGAGTGCTAAAAATAAGTATGAAAACCTCGTGTTAGCAGAATTGAGTGAGAAGAGTTTCAGAATGTCCTGTGTGAAGAAGGTGACCTTCCTGACGAGGAAAGTGTCCCAGAAGAGGCAAAGCATCGTATAACCTGCTGGGCATTATCTGGGGTGATGGGAAAGGCTGGGGGAGCCGGGTCTCTCTAGCTTGGAAAAAAGGAGCCTGAGGGGTGACCCCATGGATGTTGAAGGGTGGGTGTCAGGAGAATGGAGCCAGGCTCTGCTCAGGGGCACCCAGTGACAGGACAAGGGGCAGCGGGTGTGAGCTGGAACAGAGGAGGTTCCACATCAGTGTGAGAAGGACCTTCTTCCCAGTGAGGGTGCAAGAGCCCTGGCAGGGGCTGCCCATGGGGGGTTGTGGAGTCTCCTTCTCTGGAGACGTTTCAAACCCTCCTGGCCATGTTCCTGTGCGACTGGATCTAGGGGATCCTGCTGTGGCAGGGGGATGGGACTGTGATCATTTGAGGTCCCTTCCAATCCCTAAAGTTCTGTCAGTCTTGATCCTGCCAAGGCAGGGGGATTGGGCTGGGTGATCTTTTGAGGTCCCTTTCAATCCCTAACATTCTGTGGTTCTGTGACTGCATCTAGGGGATCCTGCTGTGGCAGGGAGACAGGACTGAATGATCTTTTGAGGTCCATTCCAATCCCTAGTCCTCTGTGGTTCTGTGACTGGATCTAGGGGATCCAGCTGTGTCAGGGGGACGTGACTGGATGATCTTTTGAGGTGCCTTCGAGTCCCTAATGACTGGATCTAGGGGATCCTGCTCTGGTAGGGGGTTGGACCGGGTGATTGTTCGAGGTCCCTTCCAATCCCTAATGCTCCGTGGTTCTGTGATTCCCGCTGTCTAGGAGCAGAGGGAATCCTCTGGGGTCCCTTTGGCTCAGTCAGCTGGCAGAGACGTTTGCCCCCGCTGTTCCCCCTCTTGTGTTGGGGGCTCCCGCTGTGAGAAGCGCCTTGACTGCATCGCCGCTCTAAGTAGGGCAGGTGTCCCTCTGCTCCTCTGCCAAGCTCCCCGGCACAGCCTGTTGTTCCCTCGCTCCACAGCCCTGCCAGAGCTGCGCTGGGGCTGACAGCGAGCGCATCCCTGGGAGCCAGGGCGCCGGAGCTGCTGGCTGGCAGAAGGCAGCGGCCGGGGGCAGCGCGACTGCTCGGATCCGCCGGAGCCGCCTCCCGAAGGGACCCCTTCTCCGTTCGCGCAGCTTTCGGGCTGGAACTAATCACCGCCGGGGCTGGCGGGAGCCCTCCCGGATGGTGGCCGGCGCTCGGCTGCCGGGCGCCCCCGGTCCGCGCAGGCAGCGCTGAGCGCTCCCGGCAGGAGGCTCCGCGGCGGCTGCCGTCGGCCGGCGCTCGCCGGTCCCCGTGGGCTCTGCGGGGGGACCTCATGCGGGATCCGCCGCCCTCGCAGCGCAGGAAGCCAGCGGCTCGCAGAAGGCAGCCCGGAGCAGGGAGCATGCTCAGAGAGCCGGCGGAGCCCGGGCCGGCGGCCGGGGGCCAGTGACCGCGGCTCCTGGCGTGTGATGCGAATGCTGAGGCGCCTCCGGGAGCGAGGCAAACTTAGGATGATGGCTGTGGTGAGGACGTCGCTGCAGAAAGTTGTGCTGCTGTTGCATCGCCTGCAGAGGATGGCAGCCTCGTCGCCCCGCTACCAGAAGCTGTGCAAGGTAGGGAGGAGCGCCGGACCCCTGCGTCTCGAGCATCTGTGCGGCCGGCGCTGCCTCCCCGGGCCAGGAGAGCAGAGGCAGCGGGGATGGGGCGAGTGCCCGACATGTCTGGGCGGCGGAGGGTGTTTCTGGAGCCGCCCCGGTGCGTGTTTTGCTCACGTAGCGCAGCAGCCCTCGGTGCTGCCCTGCCGAGAAGTGCCCTCCCGCCTGTCGGTGCAGCGTCCAGGAGCAGGCTGCTAGTATTGGGGAGCAGACGCATCCAGCCGCGTGAAACCGGCCGGGGCTGGGGCGGTGCAGCCCTTGAAGCCCCCGGTGGCCGCTGTGGGGAGCAGCTGCAGTCCTCCGGGGCTTTGTGAAACTTTTAATTGGGAGCCAGTTCAGCAGGGTGGTGGTGCGGGGTCTGGGGGCGGCGGAGCCTGCTCCTCCGGGGACCAGGCTCCTCCAGGGACGTTTCCAGCCCGCCTGGATCTGGGGCGTCCTGCTGTGGCGGGGGCACTGGGCTGGGTGGTCTTTGGAGGTCCCTCCCAATCCCCGATGCTCTGTGATTCTCTGAATACGCTAGCACTTGGTCTGGGGGACCAAGTGACGTGGTTTAGGGGATCCTGCTGTGGCAGGAGGGGACTGGACTGGATGGTCTCTTGAGGTCCAGCTGTGGCAGGGGATTGGGCTGAGTGGTCTTTCAAGGTGCCTTCCAATCCCTGATGCTCTGCGATGCTGCGGCATCACCTGCCTGTGTTTACAAAGTTGTTCCAGAGGTCAAAACTGAGGAAGAGTTGGAGGAGAAGCTGGTTGACACAGACTGCCAGCTCCTGGAGGTGTTTGGTTTTGTGGCAGTTTCTGCTTTCACTGAGGCTGTTTGTTTGCTAGTTGTCCTAGCAGGGTGTTTTCTGGTGGAGAACCCAGGTGATGAGAGGTCGTCACACAGTAGGGGGGGGGTTTGGAGGGGGGTTAGGTGTCTCTGCTTAATTTACTGGTAGTGGAATTGTTAGTCTGCCTGTAGAGGTGACAATGGGCTGCTCCTCGGGGGGGTGTCAGGAGGATGGAGCCAGGCTCTGCTCAGGGGCACCCAATGATGGGACAAGGGACAGCGGGTGTCAGCTGGAGCAGAGGAGGTTCCACATCAGTGTGAGAAGGACCTTCTTCATGGTGAGGGTGATGGAGCCCTGGCAGGGGCTGCCCGGGGGGGGTTGTGGAGTCTCCTCCTCCGGAGACGTTTCACACCCCCCTGGAGATGTTCCTGTGTGACTGGATCTGGTGATCCTGCTGTGGCAGGGGGATGGGACTGGCAGATCTTTGGAGGTCCCTTCCAGTCCCGGATGGTCTGTGATGCTGAGGTTCTGTGCAATAGAGCCCAGATGGAAGATCAAGGGCTGGTTCCCCGTCTCAGTGGCTCCCAGCAGGTGTCAGTGTAAGGCAGCGATACCGTGATGGATGGGAGTGTGGGCAGGGGGATGCTAGCACCCGATGGGAAGGACAGCGTGTGGGGAAGGATTCCTGGTGGTGCCCTGTCGTGGGGGTGTCACGAGTGTGGCTGTGTCTGCAGAGCTCTCTGCCTGCACTGATCCAGCTCTGTTCTGCTCGGGAGAAGTTGCTTTCTGGAGAGCAAGGGGGGTTGTGGAGCCTCCTTCTCTGGAGGCATTTCAACCCCCCTGCCCATGTTCCTGTGTGACTGGGTCTAGGTGATCCTGCTGTGGCAGGGGATGGGACTGAGTGATCTCTCGAGGTCCCTTCCAGTCCCCAGGGTGCTGTGATTAGGGGTCACACAGGCACCAACAGCCCAGCAGTTGGCTGGGTCTTTCGCGGTCCCTTCCTTTCCCCGGCAGGGGTTGGACTGGGTGACCCTTGGAGCTCCCTTCCAACCCCTAGTGTCCTGTGGCTCTGTGATTATTCACAGAGCTCTCCAGCTTGGAACCAGCCTCTCTTTCCATCAGTACATCTCAGCCCCACTGCATTTCAGCCAAAGCCAGTCGTGGTACCCAAGGCTCCCTTAGCCCCTCCTCTAGAGCTTCCTGGCAGCAGATCCATCAATTAGAATGTCCCCTGTATGACTAGAACAGCATCAAGCAGCCCAGACTCAACATTCTCCTCTAAAAAAGGAAGGTGCCTGCATAATTCAGTGGAGGCTCTTGACGACAGAGGTGCTGCCTCATTTTCCAACCAACAACCAGCACGATACAGCAGCCTCCCCCAGGACAGGCTTCCAGCACCAACCTCTGCGCTCGCTCTGACTGCTCCATCAGCCTGTGCCGTGTCCCTGCCGCACGGCCTCCTCTGCACCCACACCCGGGGTGGTCCAGCGCCAGCGGTCTCGTCTCTAAGTCAACCCGAGGCCACGTCAACGCAAGGAACCCCGATCTCTGTTGAGCTCATTCACCTTCACTGCTGCTCTCCAAATTCAGCGGGGTGCAAACGTCCTCTGGGATGCGGGCACCAGCGTGGATGATTTTTCGAGGTCCCCTCCAATCCCTAATGTTCTGTGACTCTGTGAAGAGAAGGTGGTGACCCTGGATGGGAAGGTCAGGGATGGGACTGGATGATCTTTCGAGGTCCCCTCCAATCCCTAATGTTCTGTGAAGAGAAGGTGGTGACCCTGGATGGGAAGGTCACATCAGTTGGTGTCGGAGGTTATCTAACCTCCCCTCATCTCTTGCATCTTCAGCCGACGTTTCCCAGGCTGCAGCAGATCTGAGCCCCAGCCTCCCCCCGAGTGGGGCCGCACACGTCTGGAGCGATGGGGTGACCTACTTGTGGCCCTTTGTCTGATGACCACCAGCCAGATGAAGCTGGGTCATCAATGGCTGCTTTGTCCTGACCCCTTCCTTGCTGAAGGCGCCGCTCAGCCGCGCTCTGCCCGCGCACCCGGCTGCTCCAGCAGCGAGATGGTTTCTCCAGGGGAGAATTAAAAGGGGAGAAGCACAGGGCCTCCTCAGTCTGGGGGTCCACCTGCTGCCCCAGCCCCTCCTGCTCGCGGGCAGGGTGCTGGCCAGCCTCCCTGTGGCCTTGCCCCTCTGTTTTCACTCGAGACAGACAACTGGGAGACCTGGTGCTCCCGAGCTGCCCTGCAGGGCTCCTGCTCCGCTGCTGCAGAGCTGCGCTTGCCGTGCCGGCTGCCCCGCGGCGCTTCGTTGCCACAAAGCAGCTCACTTGAGAGCCTGGAGTGACTCTCGTGGTCCTGCCTCGGGTGGGAAGGGAACGTGGGTGGAGGATGTCAGCGGCAGCCCTGAGAATTGATGTCCTGCGCTGCACTGCAGGCGGCGGCTCCTTGCAGCCAGAGCGGGTCTGTGTTTCCCGGTGGCTGCTGGCGCGCAGTAAATACGGTCGGTGCTGCAGGTGCAGAGACAAATCACCTCGGTGCTGGGGCTCAGGGTGCTCCCCGGCGCCTGATGAGCTGGGCCAGTACCTGTGGGGGCTGGCTTGTGCTGCTGGACCAGTGCTTCAGATCGCGGGCTCACAGAACATCAGGGACTGGAAGGGACCCTTCTGGAAGGATCAGCCAGTCTAGTGCCCCTGCCGCAGCTGGATCCCCTGGATCCAGTCATTAGGGACTGGAAGGGACCTCAGAAGATCATCCAGTCCCATCCCCCTGCCGCAGCAGGGTCCCCTAGATTCTATCACACAGGAACACGTTCAAGTGGGTTTGTAATGTCTCCAGAGAAGGAGACTCCACAACCACCCGGGCAGCCCCTGCCAGTGCCCCGTCACCCTCACCGGGAAGAAGCATCACCTAGATCCAGTCACTCAGGAGAACTTTGGACCAGGAGAGAGGGTTCTTCCTTGGGGAGAGGTGGACACTGGTCCCCAGTGCTTGCTGGAGCCTTTGCATTTCTGCTGAGGCTACTGACCAATTAGTGCTGATTGTGCTGGGCAGTGGGACGTGGTCCTAGAACAGTCATCTGAGGTCGCTGCTGGCTGCCACCTGCCAGCTTCGGGCAGTCTGAACTCTGCTCTCTTCTTTCCCCTTGTTTTCTTTCAGTGAAGGAGGCATCACTGATCCTGAGCTTAGTGGCCCCCTTGGTGTCTAGATGTGAACGTTCCCTGTCAAGTACCATGACTGTCTTGCTGCAGCTGGATCCAGGGGATCCTGCTGGGGCAGGGGGACTGGACCGGGTGATCTTTGGAGGTCCCTACCAACCCCTAATGACTGGATCTAGGGGATCCAGCTCTGGCAGGGGAACTGGACCGGGTGATCTTTGGAGGTCCCTTCCAACCCCTAATGACTGGATCTAGAGGACCCAGCTCTGGCAGGGGGTTGGACTGGATGATGTTTCGAGGTCCCTTCACATCCCTGAAGCTCTGTGATGCCGTGAGGACGCTGATCTTTGACTCTTTCCTGCATCTGTAAGGAGCTGCAGGTCCTGGTGGTGCAGAGCAAGCAGCGTCAGTCTGTGTGTCCTGCTCTGTTCCAAGGGAGGAAGAAGAACCACCCTTGGTCCCTCCGTGGCTCCGTTTCCTCTGCCGGTGTCAGGGTTTCACCGAACTCAGCACAAATGGGTCTCTCTTGGGCAGTGACTTTGTTTTCCCTGGAGGCTCCCTAAAGCCCCAGTGGCTGCTCCGTTTGCAGGAGCTTCCAGCAGCAGAGGTGGTTGAACAGGGAGGGGGTGCCAAGGCTGCTTCTCCTCTGCGCAGCTGCCTGGCTGCCAAGCTGCGTCCGTCGCAGCTGGGACCGGCGAGCGGCTGGTTCGCTGCCAGCTTGCGTCTCCGCGGAGTCGCCGGAGGTGAGGAGCTGTCAGAGCCACGGGGGGTTTTTCTGCTGCTCGTGTAATCACAGAGTCACAGAGCGTTGGGGGTGGGCTGGAAGGGACCTCGGAAGATCTGCTGGGCAGCCCCTTCTGGTGCTCCATCACCCTCACTGGGAAGAAGGTCCTTCTCACACTGATGTGGAACCTCCTCTGCTCCAGCTCACACCCACTGCCCCTTGTCCTGTCACTGGGTGCCCCTGAGCAGAGCCTGGCTCCATCCTCCTGACACCCACCCTTCACATCTTGATCAACACCCATGGGGTCACCCTTCAGGCTCCTTTTTCCCAGCTCCCTCAGCCTCTCCTCAGCAGGGAGATGCTCCCTTGCCTTGATCATCTTCATGGCTCTTCAGAGCCTCCAGGGTTAAACTGCAGCTGCTGAGGAGGCAGGTGCTTCCGGTTGGGAGCCCAATCGAGCCCCTCTGTAGGTGCCACTGGATCAGGGCTTCAAACACTCCCTTCTTCTGGAACGTGCTCTGCGCTGGGCTTTAGCATCTCACATCCAGGGATGGGATCTGGGCTGGAAGGGACTCCAGAGGTCATCGAGTCCAAGCTCCTGCACAGGGAGAGCTCCACCCTAGGGCAGGCTGCTCAGAGCATCATCCAGGCTGACCCCCAATGCCTCCAGGGATGGGGCCCCCACCACCTCCCCAGGCAGCCCCTTCCACCCATCAACCACCCTCACGTTGAAGAGCCTTTCCCTAGTCTCGAGCCTCCACCTGTCCTTTCCCAGCTGGAAAAGCCCCCTCGAAAAGCCCTTCCCCTCCCCTCACGTCGGCCCCACGGGGGTCCTGGGAGGCCCAGGGCCAGCACTCACTCTCTCTAGGAAGACACCACGTCCTGCTGCTGTCGGGGATCTAGAGCTGACCCTTCAAGCTGGGGCGTCCCGTCCAGCACCCGCTGCGGCTGTGGCCGTTCTCACAGCAGCTCTGACAGACTGGTCCAGTTCCTTCGGGGCGGCAAACGCGGCTGGAATGGGAAGCACTGGTTTCATTAATTAAAAAAGTCAGGTTTAATGCTTCTCCTTTAATTAGCTTTAATGCTCCTTGTTTAATTAGGTTTAATGCTCCTCGCACCCTTCCAGTCTCACTTTACTCCAGAGAGGTTCCACAGCCGTTTCCAGTAAGAGCTTCCCTCTTCCAGTCCGCCTGGCAGCTTCCGCGTCCTCGGAGAGGGCTGCTTGCTGGAGGCCGTTCAAAGCGACGGCCGTGAGCGCGGCGGGTTCAGCCTCTCTCGGGGATGAGGCCGCCGCCTGCGCCTGCTGACAGCGTGAGTTGGCCTCCATCCCTCGAACGGTGGCGAGCGGTGTCTGCCTCGCGCGGGACGTCGGTGTCCGACTGGAGAGGCGGACGGGGCTGGTTGGCAGTGGGTCTGGGGGGTCCTGCTGGGGCAGTGGGATGGCACTGGATGGTCTGTGGAGGTCCCTTCCAGTCCCTAATGACTGGATCTAGGGGATCCTGCTGTGGCAGGGGCGTGGGACTGGGGGATCTTGGGAGGTCCCTTCCCCACCCGCGGTCCGGAGGCTGGACGGTGCAGGAGCAAGGGGGGAGTTTTGAAGCAGAGAAACTAGAGCATCGCCTGGGGCGCCTGCTGCCGGGGGACCAGCGTGGCCTCCCCACAACAAGGCTCCTCTAAACAGAGACACGACCCTAGAAGCAGGAGGAGCCTCTCTTGGGAGTGATTGAAAGGATTGTGCCCAAACGAGGCGGTGATTGAACCTCAGATGAGATCTGAGGATGTTGCACTTCAAAGGGATGAAGGACTTGGGAAGAGTTATCCCTTTAATCCCCCCAGAGCCCTGGCGGCTGCTCGCAGCGTGAGAGAGGCTCTGTACAGATCACAGCCTCACACAACACGAGGGGTTGGATGGGGCCCCGAACGATCAGACGGTCTGTAGGTTCCTTGATCATTTCCTGTTCGATGGCATTGTGGGCTGGGGCTCTGGAGCTGGGAGAAGAGGAGCCTAAGGGGGACCCCGTGGGTGTTGATCAGTATGAAAGGGTGGGTGGCAGGGGGATGGAGCCAGGCTCTGCTCAGGGGCACCCAGTGACAGGACAAGGGGCAACCGGTGTGAGCTGGAGCAGAGGAGGTTCCACATCAACTGAGAAGGACCCTCTTCCCAGTGAGGGTGACGGAGCCCTGGCAGGGGCTGGAGTCTCCTTCTCTGGAGAAGTTTCAAACCCACTTGGACTGTTCCTGAGAGACTGGATCTAGGGGATCCTGCTGTGGCAGGGGGATGGGACTGGGTGATCTTTCGAGGTCACTTCCAATCCCTAAAGACTGGATCTAGGGGATCCTGCTGTGGCAGGTGGACAGGACTGGATGATCTCTCGAGGTCCCTTCCCATCCCTCATGCTCTGTGATGCTGTGAACTGGAGCACAGGCAGTCTAGGCTGGAGTAGAGATGACTGGTGGAAAGCTCTAGCACAGGCAAGATAGGAGGTTGAAGAAAGCTTGGTCTTAGGTGGCAAACAGAGGCCCCAGGAACACGAGTGAATCCCTGGGAACCCAAGTGGAAGCTCGAGCTGGTCGAGGTTGGCTGGCAGACACGCGCCGCCGGGTCCAGGACGCACAGGTCACTGCTGCGCCCAACGCATCCGTCTGCAGATGAAGCAGAACTTCATCCGTTCAGCCGTCAGTAGACTTGAGACTTTGTGGAGAGGAGCTTCGTGAGGGAGAGGATCTGCCCGAGCTCAGCTCTTTGTTCTCGGTTTCCCTCCGCTCAAGGTGATGCGAAACGCGGTTTGGAGGGCGCCGGGCGCTGCAGCCATCAGTCCTTGTCAAGTTTATGGCCACCTGATGATTTGCATCGTCCGAAGGAGGCCAAGATGGATGGCAGCTCTTTTGTGTTAACGCTGGAGCTTCGTTTTGTCCCTGTCAGGGACCTGATTTCCCTCCCCAGCTGCTGCTGTCAGAGGAAGGCAGAGCTTGTGGTCCTGTGTGATGGGATCTAGGGGATCCTGCTGGGGCAGGGGATTGGGCTGGATGGTCTTTGGAGGTCACTTCCAATCCCTGATGACTGGATCTAGGGGATGCTGCTGTGGCGGGGGATTGGGCTGGATGGTCTCTTGAGGTCCCTTCCCATCCCTGATGTTCTGTGACTCCAGGGCTCGGGAGTCCTGGTGGGAAGCAGCTCCCTGTCTGTAGGAAGCTAAAAGCTTTGGCCTTGCTGATGTTTCAGGACATCCAAGCTGAGATCGACGCCCACAACGACATCTTCAGGAGCATCGATGGGAACAGGCAGAAGCTGGTGAAGGCCTTGGGAAACTCGGAGGAAGCTGCTGTGCTCCAGCACCGGCTCGATGACATGAACCAGCGCTGGGGCGACCTGAAGGCGAAGTCGGCGAACATCAGGTATGTGATGGAGACGCTCAGCCCTGAGCAGGGCACCGCTGCTGTCTTGGGGAAGGGCTGAGAGCCACAGCCACTGGGCTGGAGCGGAACCTCCATCTTCTCCAGCTGAGCGAGCCCTGAGCACAAGCAGGAGGTGACACTTGCTTCCCACCCAGGCTGAACCTCTTCCTCCCGCAGAGCTGGGCGGTTGTAGCCTGCGATCCGCACTGGGCCTGCCAAGGGTGTTGTGCCTGCCCTCCTCGTGCACTGAAGGCACAGGGTGCTAGAATGGCCCTGGTTGGAGGGGACCTCCAGAGGTCACCCAGGACGGGCAGCAGTGTGATGGAGCCGGCTGGCTCACTCCTTGCAGCCCCATGCTGGCCTTGCTGGCCAGGGCTCTAAGGTTGCCTTCTGCTGTTTCCCAGGGCCCACCTGGAGGCCAGTGCGGAGAAGTGGAGCAGGCTGCTGGCCTCCCTGGAAGAGCTGGTCAAGTGGCTGAACGTGAAGGATGAGGAACTGAAGAAGCAGATGCCCGTTGGAGGGGATGTTCCCACCTTGCAGCAGCAGTACGACCACTGCAAGGTAAGATGCTCGTGTTCTGCAGGCAAAAACCCCCCTGGATGTGCCCCTGTGTGGTGGGATCTGGGGGATCCTGCTGTGGCAGGGGGATGGGACTGGCTGATCTTTGGAGGTCCCTTCCCACCCCTGATGCTCTGTGATGCTGTGGTCCTTGCTGCTGCAGGCAGACCAGTTAGGAGAGAAGATTCACTCCAGTACCCTCTCGAGCTGCTGGATTCTCCATCCCTTGCTGCTGCAGCCAGTCTCCCACCCCGGGAACATCAGCAATAAACTGGGAGAAGTGCGTTGCCATGGCAGCCGCCCACTCCTGTAGTCGTGCGGCTTCTGACGCTGGAAGGGTCTGGAAGTGTTTGTTCAAAACACAGGAAGGGCTGGGGTTCTGCTCTTTCTCCTCTGTTCTCAGTTTGGTCTCTTTTGGTTTGTTGCTGTGTTGCAGTGGAGAACAAAGAGAAGGGTGGGAGTGGGTCCAGTGGGCTTTTGCTTTGTTTAGAAGCATTCCTGACCCAACAGCTGCCTGGGTGTTCCTCAAGAACCATCTCAGCATCCGTGGGGTCACCCCTCAGGCTCCCTTCTCCCAGCTCCCTCAGTCTTTCCTCAGCAGGGAGGTGCTCCCCTGGGACTGGGCGCTCTGTGGCTCCGCTCTGGCCTCTCTGCAGCAGCTCTGTGTCCTTCTGGAGATGAGGGGTCCACAACAAGACTCCAGGACCCTTCCAATGCAGCGAGAGGCAGTTCAGGTCTCGGTACCGCGGAGCTGAGCAGAGAGGAGGTGCAGGTCAGGAGCCTGAAGCCACAAGGCGGTCGTGCTGGGTTGGGTTCGCGCGTTCTCACAGGTCGGTCTCCTCTGGGCTGCTTGGCGAAGGATTTGGAGTGCTCTGCACACCCTGCCTTTTCTGGCTGCTCGGAGAGCCTCGCCCTGCTCCGTCTCAGCTCTTAGCCACCTGCCCTCAAACCCACTTTTCTCCTGAGTCATCCTGCTCAGCTGCTCGTGGCCGCGGTGCCGCCGCAGCGCTGGGAGAGGAGGGAGCTGAGGAAAAGAGACCCAGGGGTGTTTAATTAACAGTGATGAATATGTGGGGGGGGGTGTCAGGGGGATGGAGCCAGGCTCTGCTCAGGGGCACCCAATAGTAGGACAAGGGGCAGCAGGTGTGAGGTGGAACAGAGGAGGTTCCACACCAATATGAGAAGGACTTTCTTCATGGTGAGGGTGACAGAGCCCTGGCAGGGGCTGCCCAGGGGGGCTGTGGAGTCTCCTTCTCTGGAGATGTTTAAAACCCTCCTGGCCATGTTCCTGTGCGACTGGATCTAGGGGATCCTGCTGTGGCAGAGGGATTGGACTGGGTGATCTTTGGAGGCCTCTTCCAATCCCTAATGACTGGATCTGGGGGATCCTCCTGTGGCAAGATGGGATTGGACTGGGTGATCTTTGGAGGTCCCTTCCAATCCCTAATGACTGGATCTAGGGGATCCTGCTGTGTTGGGGGGATTGGACTGGGTGATCTTTGGAGGTCCCTTCCAATCCCTAATGACTGGATCTAGGGGATCCTGCTGTGGCAGGGGGATTGGACTGGGTGATCTTTGGAGGTCCCTTCCAATCCCTAATGACTGGATCTAGGGGATCCTGCTGTGTTGGGGGGATTGGACTGGGTGATCTTTGGAGGTCCCTTCCAACCCTCAGTGTTCTGTGATTCCGTGAATCACAGGTTGAGCTCTAGGTGATAAGTCTTTTCTCTTCCTCCTACTTGCAGCATCACTTGGTTGGTCCAACCTGTGCAGCCTCTGTTGCTGACACCAGACCTTGGTTTGGAGCCGGTGTAGCTGCCCCTCTGCTGCTGCCCCTCTGCTGCTGCCCCTCTGCTGCTGCCCCTCTGCTGCTGCCCCTCTGCTGCTGCCCCTCTGCTGCTGCCCCTCTGCTGCTGCCCCTCTGCTGCTGCCCCTCTGCTGCTGCCCCTCTGCTGCTGCCCCTCTGCTGCTGCCCCTCTGCTGCTGCCCCTCTGCTGCTGCCCCTCTGCTGCTGCCCCTCTGCTGCTGCCCCTCTGCTGCTGCCCCTCTGCTGCTGCCCCTCTGCTGCTGCCCCTCTGCTGCTGCCCCTCTGCTGCTGCCCCTCTGCTGCTGCCCCTCTGCTGCTGCCCCTCTGCTGCTGCCCCTCTGCTGCTGCCCCTCTGCTGCTGCCCCTCTGCTGCTGCCCCTCTGCTGCTGCCCCTCTGCTGCTGCCCCTCTGCTGCTGCCCCTCTGCTGCTGCCCCTCTGCTGCTGCCCCTCTGCTGCTGCCCCTCTGCTGCTGCCCCTCTGCTGCTGCCCCTCTGCTGCTGCCCCTCTGCTGCTGCCCCTCTGCTGCTGCCCCTCTGCTGCTGCCCCTCTGCTGCTGCCCCTCTGCTGCTGCCCCTCTGCTGCTGCCCCTCTGCTGCTGCCCCTCTGCTGCTGCCCCTCTGCTGCTGCCCCTCTGCTGCTGCCCCTCTGCTGCTGCCCCTCTGCTGCTGCCCCTCTGCTGCTGCCCCTCTGCTGCTGCCCCTCTGCTGCTGCCCCTCTGCTGCTGCCCCTCTGCTGCTGCCCCTCTGCTGCTGCCCCTGGCTCTCTGCAGTCTGCTGCACCGGGACGAACCGTCAGCAGCAGGCAGCTAGCGGGATGCTCAGCAGCTCTTCCCTGGTCTGTCCAGAGCTGGCTGTGAAGAGAACACACAGCGACTGCTTCCTGGCAGCGCAGTAATTAGCTCTGACAGCACCTCTCCTCCTGCCAGCTTCCAGGACCAGTCACCTGCCACGTCCTCCCGAGCAGGCGCTGTGGTCTCAGCAGGGCAGAGCAGAGCAGGAGAACCTCTCTCCATCTACTGACCCCCCTTGTCCTGATCCACCCCCGGGTGCCGTTGGCCTCCCTGGTTTTATTCTGTTTTGTCTGTAGGATGCTTCTCACTCTTCTTTGGTGGCAGAAAACTAGGGCACAGGAACGCCGGCATTCTGGAGGAGGGCTCTGTTTGTGAGGCTGTCAGGAGTTCATTTGATCACAGAGTCACAGCCATCAGGGATGGGGAGATGACCCCAGAAGATGACCCAGTCCAACCCCCCGCCCCCAGCAGCAGTTCCCAGCATTTCAGGACAACCAGGGGACTTGGTTGTCGTTGACCTAGAAACACAAAGTCTCCCTTCAGTGGGCTGGCAAATACAAAACCTCGTTACGTAAGTTCATGGCTGCTGGAGGATGCAGTAACTGACTTCACTGCGCCTCCGTTTGGGAACCTCTTCTCAGTTCAGCAGTGTCTCCCTTCATCCCTGCTTGAGTTGTAGCATCTCTGGGGAGCGCAGGACTTCACAACAGCTCTTCCTTCAGGAGGGGCTTCCTGTGCCACTGGATCCAGGGGATCCTGCTGTGGTGAGGGGGTGGGACTGGATGGTCTTTGGATCATCCCTTCATGACTGGATCTAGGGGATCCTGCTGTGGCAGAGGGACTGGGCTGGATGAGCTCTCCAGGTCCCTTCCAACCCTTAATGACTGGATCTAGGGGATCCTGCTGTGGCAGAGGGACTGGGCTGGATGAGCTCTCCAGGTCCCTTCCAACCCTTAATGACTGGATCTAGGGGATCCTGCTGTGGCAGAGGGACTGGGCTGGATGAGCTCTCCAGGTCCCTTCCAACCCTTAATGACTGGATCTAGGGGATCCTGCTGTGGCAGAGGGACTGGGCTGGATGAGCTCTCCAGGTCCCTTCCAACCCTTAATGACTGGATCTAGGGGATCCTGCCGTGGCAGGGGGACTGGACTGGATGGTCTTTCGCAGTCCCTTCCCATCGCTGCTGCTCTGTGGGGCTGACAGCTGGCAGAGACTCGGTTACAGCCTCGATCCTCCCTGTTGCCACCCTTCAGGACTCGTCAGTCGCCCTGCTTGCTCGCCCCATCCCCGTTTCGGTGTCTGACGGAGCGGCAGCTGTTCCAGCACCGGCTGCGGAGCGAGGGCGGCCGAGTGATTAGATGTGCGGAGCTGCTGACTGGCAGGTGGAGCTGCCAGGGGCTGAGCTCATCTCGGGAACAATAACTGCATCTTTGCTTCCTTGAAAGAGCCCGTGATGAGACCTGCTCTCGGTGCTTGTGGGGACCATCGCCCCTGTTCCTGTGCAATCAGCCTTGTCTTCTGCTGGAGCCACACAGCCAGCTGCTCCTTCCCGGAGTCTCAGAACGTTCGGGGTGGGAAGGGACCTCCCTAAGTGCTCCGAGCAAGCCTGCACGGTTCAGAAGGAGGGGAGGAAGAGGGGGTGAATCAACAGCTCGTGATTCTGGAAGCCCATGTGCTGGGAGAGCGTCTTCTAGGTGCAGCTGAAGGATGGAGATGCTTCCAGGGGCTGTGAGCATTGAGTGGCCAGTACTTGCAGCTTTCACAGAGTCACAGAGCATTCAGGATTGAAAGGGACCTTGAAAGATCATCCAGTCCAGTCCCTCTGCCACAGTAGGAACATGAGATTCACTGTCAGTATAAGGAGGACCTGCTTCCCAGTGAGGGTGACTGGCAGGGGCTGCCCAGGGGGGCTGTGGAGTCTCCTTCTCTGGAGACGTTCAAGACCCTCCTGGTAGTGTTCCTGTGCACCTGGATCTAGGGGATCCTGCTGTGGCAGGGGGATAGGGCAGGATGATCTCTCGAGGTCCCTCCCAGTCCCCACTGCTCTGTGATCTGCACTGGATCCCAGGGACCCTCCTGTAGCAGTTGAACAGAACATCCCGCAGGGTGCTGGTGGCTGCAGAAGAGGAGGTCCCGACGTTCAGCTCCTTTAGCACGAGGACACCCCCAGGAATTCTGAGGACAGGCGTTTGCTGTGCAAAGGGCTCGATCCCCTCCGCGTGGGGCGGCTCAGAGCACAGGAGATGGTCCCGTCTGTTGCTCACCAGGTCCAGCCCTAACCCCCTTCCCTCCCTGGCAGGCGCTGAGGCGGGAGCTGAAGGACAAGGAGCAGACCGTGCTCGCTGCTGTGGACCAGGCGCGCGTGTTCCTCGCTGACCAGCCCATTGAGGCGCCCGAGGAGCCCAGAAGGAGCTTGCAGTCGAAAGCAGGTTAGACGACAATCTCTTCTGGCACTGCTGGGAAGGAAAGAAGCAGGACTGACCTGGATGCAGAACACAGCAGCCATCACCTCTGTTCTTGTTCTTGGCCTGACAGCAGACTGGCCTGGGACGTGGTTGAGCGGTGGTTGGGGACACTTGGAGCTGCTGGGGAGAGCCCAGCGCAGAGCCACAGAGGTGATGGAGGGAGGGCAGCATCTCCCTGCCGAGGAAAGGCTGGGGGAGCTGGGAAAAAAGGAGCCTGAGGGGTGACCCCATGAGTGTTGATCAATACGTGAAGGGTGGGTGTCAGGAGGATGGAGCCAGGCTCTGCGCAGGGGCATCTAGTGATAGGACAAGGGGCAGCGGGTGTGAGCTGGAGCAGAGGAGGTTCCACATCAATGTGAGAAGGACCTTGTTCCCAGTGAGGGTGACAGAGCCCTGGCAGGGGCTGCTCCAAGGGGTTTGTGGAGTCTGCTTCTCTGTAGATGTTCAAAACCTTCCTGGCCATGTTCCTGTGACTGGATCCAGGGGACCCTGCTGTGGCAGGGGGTTGGATCCAGTCAGATGGTGCCTGGAGCACGCCCCGGGGCAGGGGGACCAAATCAGAGAAGAAATGGGCCGTGTTCACTTGTCCCCCCCTCTGCAGAGCTGACTCCCGAGGAGAAGGCCACGCGGGTGGCCCGAGCCGTGCGCAAGCAGTCGTCGGAGGTCAGAGAGAAGTGGGAGAGCCTGAACGCCAGCGCCAGCGGCTGGCAGAAGCAAGTGGACAAAGCCCTGGAGAAGCTGCGAGACCTGCAGTGTGCCATGGATGAGCTCGACGCTGACCTCAAGGAGGCTGAAAACGTGAGGAGCGGCTGGAAGGCGGTGGGAGACCTGCTCATAGACGCGTTACCAGACCACATGGAGAAGACCACGGTAAGTGTGGAGCTCCGTTCTCCTCCCGCAGCCGCCCCTTCGCGCCCGCTCTAACCCGCAGCCTGAAGCGCTTTGGGGGGGCTGGGTCTGAGGGCCCAGGGGGAGCCTGGAGGGTGTCGCTCTTCTGGCAGAGCCTCCCTGCAGAAGGGAGCCCACCCCTAGTTAGTGATTCAGTGCTGGCAACAGCTCGACTGAACGTCATGAAACAAGCTCAGTACAGCTGGAGAACAGATCCTGAGCTGGAGAAGAGGAGCCTGAGGGGTGGCCCCGTGGGTGTGGATCAGTGTGTGAAGGGGGGTGTCAGGAGGATGGAGCCAGGCTCTGCTCAGGGGCACCCAGTGGCGGGACGAGGGGCAGCGGGTGGTCCTGCGCTGGCAGAGGGGTTGGACGAGATGATCTTTGGAGGTCCCTTCCAATCCCTGCTGCTCTGTGATCCTGGCAGTAAGTGACCTGAAGAAGTGCATGAAGGAGCACGGGAGAGAGTTGAGGCCACTGGACTCTTGGCCGGTTGTTCAGCGCGAGCTGCGGTGCCGGGCGGCTCAGCACCGCGTTGCTCTCATGGGGGTTTGTGCTGCCCAGCCCTCTGCTGAACGCGGTCCTGTGCTTCTTCCTCTTCCAGGCTTTCAGAGAAGAAATTGCCCCCATCAACCTGAAGGTTAAAGCAGTGAATGACCTGTCCAGCCAGCTGTCCCCACTCGACCTCTGTCCGTCGTTGCGGATGTCCCGGCAGCTGGACGATCTCAACATGCGGTGGAAGCTTCTGCAGGTGCTGTCCTGGGTGCCTGCTGCAGGTGGTGGGGCAGGGGGGGATGCTTCTCACGCCCTTCTGCTCCCAGCAGAGCTGCAGCTCGACCTCTCCTCTGTCAGCTTTGCGTGCGAGGTGTTCCCTGCAGTGGTACCAGAGCTGCAGAGGCAGCTCTGCGCTGCCTTTCCTTGTGTGCGTTGGCCAAGAGCCTCTCCTGTCTATCACGCATCTCCGCAGCTCCCTCCCTCCTCCTCCCTCCCTCTGGAGGCTGCGTTAATCTCTGGGGACTAGTGGGAGCTGGTGCTCAAGAAGTCACCGTGTGAGAAGGTGGTGACACGTTCCTGCACGACTGGGTCTAGGGGATCCTGCTGTGACCAGGGGATGAGACTGGGTGATCTTTGGAGGTTCCCTTCCAGTCCCTGATGACTGGGTCTAGGGGATCCTGCTGTGACCAGGGGATGAGACTGGGTGATCTTTGGAGGTTCCCTTCCAATCCCCAAAGACTGGATCTAGGGGATCCTGCTGTGGCCAGGGGATGGGACTGGGTGATCCTTGGAGGTTCCCTTCCAGTCCCCGAAGCTTTGAGCCTCTGTGAGACAGGAGAGCACAGCCGTGTGCTCGTGGCCCGGGCTGCCCTCCCGGAGCCAGCGCGGCGTGTTCTCTGTGCCCGTGTTCCTCGCAGGTGTCGGCAGAGGACCGCCTGAGGCAGCTGCAGGAGGCGCACCGGGACTTCGGGCCGGCGTCGCAGCACTTCCTTTCCAGTGAGTTCTGTGAGTCACCGGACGCGTGTGGGACACGTGGGCTTTCCCAAGCACTGGAGACGCTTAAACCCTCCCGGCCGTGTTCCTCTGCGACTGGATCACTGGGTACCAGTCGACCGCTAGGATCAATACCCAGAGCTGGCTGTGGGTGTTTCCCTGACAGCTGCTCTCTGGTAACCGAGCGCCTCCTTGTCTCCTCAGCCTCGGTGCAGTTCCCCTGGCAGAGGTCGGTGTCGCAGAACAAGGTGCCCTACTACATCAAGTGAGTCTGCGCGGGTCCCTTCTCCCTCCAGCACCACGCAGGCGGGCGGTAGAACAGGGCTGCTGAGTGGCATCTGGGAGTCTCCTTCTCTGGAGACGTTCAAGACCCTCCTGGAGATGTCCTGTGTGACTGGATCGAGGGGATCCTGCTGTGGCTGGGGGATTGGACTGGGTGGTCTCTGGAGGGCCCTTCCAGTCCCCAGCATCTTTTAAACCCACTCAGGGATGGGGACTCAACTCCCACCCTGAGCAGCCCATCCCAGGGGCTGACCACTCTCTGCGGGAAGAATCTCTTCCTGATGGCCAGTGTGACCCTCCCCTGGTGGATCTGGAAGCCCTTCCCTCTGCTTCTGTGGCTAATGACCTGTGAGCAGAGCCCAGCAGCAGCATCTCTGCAGGGTCCTTTCAGGCAGCTGTAGAGAGCGATGAGGGCTTCCCTCAGCCTCCTTCTCCTCAAACTAAACAGCCCCAACTCTCTGCATCTCTCCCCATCAGACTGATTGTCCAGGCCCTTCCCCAGCTTCGTTGCCCTCCTCTGCCCTCGCTGCAGCCCCTCGATGTCTCCCTTGTGCTGAGGTGCCCAGAACTGCACCCACAGTCTTTGTTCTGTGTGAACATGTCCGTGTGTCGCCCACAACGTTGACCTCCTCATTCCTTTGCAGTCACGAGACACAGACAACCTGCTGGGACCACCCTAAGATGACGGATCTCTTCCAGTCCTTAGGTGGGTGACCCCTCACCGTCAGCCACCGCGCGATGCTCGTGCCACGAGTAGCAGCTGCTCTGGGCTGGGCACGCGGGGCGGCCGTGGCCCGCGTGTAGCAGAGCATCTCCCGCTGTGCTGCGGGTCCTTCAGGAGCAGCTCCCCAGCGGTGTTCCCTGGCTCTGCGCTGGAGCGCAGGGGTTGTCCCTGCAGCGCGGGGGGGTTGGGCTGGGGGGTCCTCCGCGGTCCCTCATGGGCTGCGCGACGCGTGCAGGGAGGGGCTGCTGACGTCTCTGCTCTGCCCTTCCAGCCGACCTCAACAACGTCCGCTTCTCCGCGTACCGGACGGCCCTCAAGATCCGCAGGCTGCAGAAGGCGCTGTGCTGTGAGTCCGCGCCGTGCCGCAGGCGGGACTCGCAGCGCCTGCCGGGGGGCTAGTGGCGCTGGCGCGTGGCCAGGGCCGGGCACAGCCCTGGCACCAGCACGGCAGGGATGCTCTTGTTGCCAGGCGATAGCGTGGCAGGGAAACGACCTCCAGAGGTCACCCAGTGCAGTCCCCCTGCCCCAGCAGGAGCCCCTAAAGCCAGTCATCGGGGATGGGAAGGGACCCCAAAAGGTCACCCAGTGCCATCCTCTGGCCACAGCAGGATCCCTAGATCCAGTCACACCCATGGGGTCACCCCTCAGGCTGCTTTTCACCTTCATGGTGACTGTGAAGAACCCTCAAAGCCTGGTGGACTCCCAGTGCACACATGATCATAGGATCATTAGGGACTGGAAGGGACCTCGAAAGACCATCCGGTCCAATCGGTGGGCAACTCCCAGCCAGTTTAGGGTCCTTTACTCAGGCAGTGGGTGTGGAAGGGCTCTTTGGGGCACACAGAGGGTTCTGGTTGAGCCTGATTCCAAAGTGCTGCTCCTCACAGGGACGTTCTCCACTGCCCTGTGAGTGGACAAAGCTAAGTCCTGTCGGTAGTTCTAAATCCAACCGGCTGAAGCTGCTGCTTGGCTGCTGGTCTGCACTCACGGCTTCCTTCTGTCTCCTGTTCTGTCTGGTCGCCTGCTGTTAGTGGACCTCTTGGACCTGAGCGCGACGAGTGACGTCTTCAGGCAGCACAAGCTGAGTCAGAACGACCAGCTGGTTGGTGTCCAGGACGTGGTCAGCTGTCTCACCACTGTCTACAGCGGGCTCGAGGAGAAGCACCAGGATATGGTGAACGTCCCCCTCTGCGTGGACATGTGTCTTAACTGGCTGCTCAACGTGTACGACAGGTGAGAGCCAGGCCTGCACTGGCACTGGGGCCTCCCCACCCTCCTTGAGCAGAGGTGTTGCAGACACACAGAGCCACAGGGCATCAGGGATTGGGAGGGACCTTCAGAGATCACCCAGCCCCATCCCCCTGCCACAGCAGGATCCCCAGATCCGGTCGTTAGGGTCTGGAAGGGACCTCCGAGGATCATTAGATGCCCCTGAGCAGAGCCTGCACGAAGCTGTCCGACCTTTGTCGTTTCAGCGGCCGAACTGGCAAGATCCGAGTGCAGTCCCTGAAGATCGGCCTCGTGTCCCTCTCCAAGGGCCTTCTGGAGGAGAAGTACAGATGTGAGTATCTGTCTGGTGGGGTCACGGCACCGTGTCCTTGGGTCCCGTGTCCTTGGGTCCCGTGCGGCAGCGGGGCTCCGAGCGCAGCCGGAGCTGGAGGAGTCCCCGGCTGGGCTGCTCCTGTTCTCCTGTGTGCTTGTTGGCCACTGCGTGTCTTGCCTAGGCAAACATCAGCCACGCCAGCGCTGGCTGGGACACGTTGACGTGTCCGATAAAGTGAGGAAGTCATGGAAGGAGTGGATGCTCTAGGCTGGAAGGGACCTCTGGAGGTCATCTGCTCCAGCCCCCCTGCACAGGGACAGCTCCACCTGGGGCAGGTTGCTCAGAGCCTCATCAAGCCTGACCTTCAGTGGCTGCAGGGACGGGCTCTCCACCGCCTCCCTGGGTGGCCCCTTCCAGCCATCATCCAGCCTCACACTGAAGAACTTCCTTCCAATATCCAGCCTAAAAATGCATCGAAACCCCACAACTGGGGCTGCCCAGGGGGTTGTGGAGTCTCCTTCCCTGGAGACGTTTCAGACCCTCCCATGCAGCTGGGTCTAGGGGATCCTGCTGTGGCGGGGGGCCAGGGCCGGGTGATGTTTGGAGGTCCCTGGCGATCCCTGACGACGTGCGCTGCGGCACCGCGAGGAGGAGGGCGGCCCGGCGGCGCGCAGCTGAGCCTCTCGCGGGTTGCAGGTCTCTTCAGGGAGGTGGCAGGCCCCTCGGAGATGTGCGACCAGCGGCAGCTGGGGCTGCTGCTGCACGACGCCATCCAGATCCCGCGGCAGCTCGGGGAGGTGGCGGCCTTCGGGGGCAGCAACATCGAGCCCAGCGTGCGCAGCTGCTTCCAGCAGGTAGGGCAGCCCTCGTGCAGGTTCTTCCTGGAGAGAGTGGTCAGGGACTGGGATGGGCTGCCCGGGGTGCGGGTTGAGCCGCTGAGATGTGCTGCGGGGGGATCTGGTTTGGGGGTGACCTTGTAGAGTGGGGTTGGTGGTTGGACTTGAGGATCCCAACTGGACTTCCACAGAAAACAGACTTGCTCAGGCCCATGTGTGGTTCTGTTGTCGGTTGGACTTGGGCTTCTGTTGTCTCCACAGAACCACAACAGGCTGGAAATCACCGTCAAGCAGTTTATAGACTGGATGCGCCTGGAGCCGCAGTCGATGGTCTGGCTGCCGGTCCTGCACCGCGTGGCCGCTGCCGAAACAGCCAAGCATCAGGCCAAGTGCAACATCTGCAAAGAGTGTCCCATTGTTGGCTTCAGGTGAGAGGGGGAGAGCGGGCTTGCAAGGCTCCTCTGGAGGTAGCCACACGTCCAGACCTTCCGACGAGCTTGTTATGGGTGTTGCTCCACTCTTCTCCTGCTTCAAACCCCCCTGGACCTGTTCCTGCGCAGCTGGATCTCGGGGATCGTGCTGTGGCAGGGGGATGGACTGGGTGGTCTCTCGAGGTCCCTCCCAGTCCCTGATGTCCCGTGATGCCATGACACCGACTCAGAAGACGCTCTGCCTTGTGGAGCTCAGTGCCCAGCAAAGCTGGAGCTGAGCTGGCCGAGCACCGACCGCTGTGTCCGATGCCCCCGCAGGTACCGCAGCCTGAAGCACTTCAACTACGACGTGTGCCAGAGCTGCTTCTTCTCGGGCCGCACAGCCAAGGGGCACAAGCTGCACTACCCGATGGTGGAGTACTGCATCCCCGTGAGTACCGCTGCGCCCGCGCCCCGGGGAGTCGCTTTGGCATCGGGGGGCTGCGTCTTCCTGTGGTCTTCCTCCTGCCTGGATATTCTGAAGGGACCCTGCGGAGATGCTGCTGCTGGTCCCTTCTCACAGGTCACTAGTGACAGAACCGGGGGGAAGGGCTTCCAGCTCCAACAGGGAAGGGACAGACTGGCCATCAGGAAGAGATTCTTCCTGGTCAGGCCCTGGGATGGGCTGCCCAGGGTGGGGGCTGAGTCCCCATCCCTGGGTGAGTTTAAAAGTTGCTGAGATGTGGTGCTGGGGGATGTGGTTTAGGGCTGACCTTGTAGAGTGGGGTTGATGGTTGGACTTGATGACCCCAGGGGTCTTTTCCAACCTGAATGACTCTGTGGACTCTCAGGATCTGGAGGTCTGTCATAGCTGGAAAAAAGGAGCCTGAGGAGTGACCCCATGAAGGGTGTCAGGAGGATGGAGCCAGGCTCTGCTCAGGGGCACCCAGTGACAGGACAAGGGGCAGCAGGTGTGAGCTGGAGCAGAGGAGGTTCCACATCAGTGCGAGAAGGACCTTCTTCCCAGTGAGGGTGACAGAGCCCTGGCAGGGGCTGCCCAGGGGGGGTTGTGGAGTCTCCTTCTCTGGAGACATTTCAAACCCTCCTGGACATGTTCCTGTGCGACTGGATCTAGGGGATCCTGCTGTGGCAGGGGGATGGGACTGGATGGTCTTTGGAGGTCCCTTCCAACCCCTAATGACCGGATCCAGGGGATCCTGCTGTGGCAGGGGCATGGGACTGGATGATCTCTCGAGGTCCCTTCCAACCCCTAATGACCGGATCCAGGGGACCCTGCTGTGGCAGGGGGATGGACTGGCTGCTCTGCCGAGGTCCCTTCCAGCCCCCGAGCTCTGTGACCCTGAGGTCTGGGTGCTGCTCAGCGGCGCTCAGCGCGCTCCTTCTGCCTGTCGCAGACCACCTCCGGGGAGGATGTGCGGGACTTCACCAAGGTGCTGAAGAACAAGTTCCGCTCCAAGAAGTACTTCGCCAAGCACCCCCGCCTCGGCTACCTGCCCGTGCAGACGGTGCTGGAGGGCGACAACCTGGAGACGTAAGCTGCCTCCTCGGCTCCTTGCCCCTAGAGCCTCTGGCCCCTTCTGTCGGGGGAAAGAAGGGAGACTGATGGACCGGCAGCGGCTGTGGAGCCTCCCTGTTGCTGGTCGCACAGTACTTGTGGATGTTTGGAACCAGCTTGAGGTTCCACAGGCCACGGCAGGGTCCCCTAGGTGCAGTCATTAGGGATGGGGAAGGGCCCTGGAGAGCTCACCCAGCGCAGTCCCCCTGCCACAGCAGGGTCCCCTGTAAGCTGGGTGGGCTGGTGGTCAGAACCTCCTGTGTTTTCCAGCTTCTCTTGCTCGGAGGTGTTTGTTTCACAGCCCCTCCCTGTCTCTCTCCCTCTCTTGTTTCTGTTGTCTTCCCTGCAGCCCCATCACTCTCATCAGTATGTGGCCGGAGCAATACGAGTGAGTACGGGGACGCCGCTGCCCGGGAAGCTCAGGGTGCTGCTCGTGGTCTCCTGGCTCGGCTGCGGCTGGCCCGCTCTGCATGAGCCGTAGGGCTGGGCTGGACCCAGCGCTGTGACCACTGGGCTTGTGGTGGGCTTGTGGTGGGCTCTGGCTGCCGAGCCCGGCTTGGAGACGCTGCCGTCTGCGCTGCGCGTCGCTTCCACTTACCTCCTTACTTAAAGAGCATCTTTGTCTTTGAATGGAAGGTGATGATGAGGTTCTGCTTTGACGAGAAGATCAGTCGCTCGCTGACCTCTTTGTTTTGTCTCCCTTTCACACTAGTCCTGCCCAGTCTCCGCAGCTGTTCCACGACGACACACACTCCAGGATAGAGCAGTATGCGACCAGGTGGGGCTGCGCTGTGGGCTGCGTTCCTGGGCAGCTGGATCTGGGGCATCTGGCTGTGGTGGGGGTGGGACTGGGTGGTCTCTCGAGGTCCCTTCCAGTCCCTAATGACTGGATCCAGGGGATGCTGCCCTGGCAGGGGGGTTGGACTGGGTGATCTTTTGAGGTCCCTTCCCATCCCTGATGGTCTGGGATTGATTCCTGTAGATCTGAATGTCCTCTGCTGCCCCGGTGTTATTTGAGGTTGAGGGAGCTGGGTCTCTTGAGCCGAGAGAAAAGGAGACTGAGGGGTGACCTCACTGGTGTGTTCAGAGCTCTGCTGCAGAGCTGGGTGCCTTTGAAGCCGGTGGTGCAACAAAGGACACAGAGCTGCTGGAGAGCCCAGCGCAGAGCTAATATGATGGAGGGAGGGGGGCGTCTCCCTGATGAGGAGAGGCTGAGGGAGCTGGGGCTCTTTGGCTTGGAAAAAGGAGCCTGAGGGGTGACCCCACGGATGTTGATCAGTTTGTGAAGGGTGGGTGTCGGGAGGATGGAGCCAGGCTCTGCTCAGGGGCACCCAGTGACCACCGGGCTCCAGGTGCAGCCTCACCACAGCTGAGCGGAGGGATGTGATCCCCTCCCTGCCCCTGCTGGCAGCAGCACCCCTGATCCAGGCCACGGTGCCGTGGGCCAAGGTTGCCACGCCAGGGCTGGCTGAAGTGGGGTTGGCCTTGCCGCTGCCCCTGCCGCGGCCGCCCTCTGCAGCTCTGCCCTTTCCCCGCCCGCCAGGCTCGCGCAGGTGGAGAGGACCAACGGCTCCTTCCTCACGGACAGCAGCTCCACCACGGGCAGCGTGTAGGTACCTCGCACGGCCGGGGGCCCTGCTCACGGAGGGGTGGTCGTCCTGCGCGGGGGCGCCGGACGCAGCCTGAGTGCAGGCGGTGACCCTCGAGGGCGCCGGCTTGGACTTCGCTGGGGGCACTGGGGATGTCTGTTTGCTGGTGCAAGGGGGCTCTGGGCTGCCCAGGGGGGTGGACAAGAGGAGAACACTGAGGGTGCTGGATCACTGGAACAAGGTGTCCGCAGCGATGGTGGAGGCCCCGTCCCTGGGGCCAGTCGAGGTCAGGCTGGACGGGGTCGGAGCAGCCTGTTCTAGCAAGAGATGGCCCTGCTTGCAGTCAGGGGTTTGGACGAGGTGGCCTGTGGAGGTCCCTTCCACCCCAGCAGAGCCTAGGCTCTGGAGGATGTTCCGTTGACTGTCGGGAGACAGCGACTGCAAGACAGAGCCTCTGCAGAGCGTGGCCCTGACGTCTCTGCCTTCGCTTGTCGTCTGTTCCTCTCCAGAGAAGATGAGCACGTCCTCATCCAGCAGTACTGCCAGACCCTGGGCGGAGAGTCGCCCGCGAGCCAGCCGCAGAGCCCTGCCCAGATCCTCAAGTCGGTGGAAAGGGAAGAGCGAGGCGAGCTGGAGCGCGTCATCGCGCGCCTGGAGGAGGAGCAAAGGTCTCGGCATCACCCCGAGCCGTCGCCTCGTTGCGGTCGGAGCCACGCGCGTGCTGCGCAGGGAGCGTGCTTGTGTTGGAGGTGGTGGAGAGCAGCCCAGGAGAAGGGGACCCGGGGGTCCTGGTGGCCTCCGAGGGTCCTGGTGGCCCCCAGGGTGGCCGGGAGCCAGCAGTGTCATCCTCTTGTGGCCAAGAAGGCCAACAGCACCCTGGGGTGGATCAGAAAGGGAGTGATTAGGAGATGGAGAGAGGTTCTGCTCCTCCTCCACTCTGCCCTGGAATCTTGTGTCCAGTGCTGGGCCCCTCAGCTCCACAAGGACACAGAGCTGCTGCAGAGAGCCCAGCACAGGGCCTCAGGGATGGTGGAGAGAGGGGAGCATCTCCCTGCTGAGGACCTGGGAGTCACGAGTTTAGCCCCAGCCAAGGTGACCAAGGCGTGTAGGTCACTGCCCGACTCTGTGGGATGGAAGAGGCTGGTCAGGGATTAAATACGTTGGTTTCACCCTACTGGACCGGTTCCTGTTTGTTCCTCACAAGCGCTGCCCGTTCAGCGAGCTACTTGTGCTCTTGGCTGGAGATGATGATGGAGTTGGATGGAAGAAGGGGCTTGTTTCCGCTTGCTTATCGCTCTCCTCCTGTCTCAACATCCCAGGGGCCTGCAGCTGGAATATGAGCAGCTGAGGGAGCAGCACCTTCGGAGAGGAGTAAACCCCCTTGCGTCCCCTCCCGAGTCCGTGGTGCCGCCCCAGCAGCCCTCCGAGGACGCCGAGCTCATCGCTGAAGCTAAACTCCTGAGGCAGCACAAGGGCCGCCTGGAAGCCAGGATGCAGATCCTGGAAGATCACAACAAGCAGCTGGAGTCTCAGCTGCACCGGCTGCGGCAGCTGCTCGAGCAGGTAGACGCTCGGCCTGCTGCTCCCAGTCGCCCCAGCACAGAGAGGGGGCTTTGCCCTGCCTTCTCCCGTGAGCCGCGGTGCCAGCTCTGCGGCCCTGGGCTCTCTCCCTGCTCCCTGCAGGCCAGTTGGGCCGGATGCCCTCGGGAGGTCCCGTCCAGCCTGGGCTGCTGCGCGATCCTGCCCTTCAGTCCAAACATTCTCCCCTCGAGCTGCTCTGGGCTCCCCGGGCCCCGCAGTGGTTTCTCACCCCGCAGCCGGGCTCCGGTGCTGGAGGGCAGGAGAGGAGTGGCCGCGCACAAGCCCCCCGAAGTCCTGCCAACACGCTGTCTCTCAGCTTGGGTCTCTGTCTGTCTTTGACGCAGCCTGAGGCAGACTCCCGGGTCAACGGTGCCTCCCCGTGTGCTTCGCCCAGGCACCATGCCCCGGGCTCCCCGCGGGAGCAGGACAGCAGTGCCCAGCTTCACCAGGCAGGTGAGCGTGCCAGCGCGTCCTCGTGTTGGACGGATTCTCAGGGGGTCTGCGATGAAGAGGAGCTGAGCTGAAGGGGCAGCGCGTGTGAGACCTGGTCTGGGGGATCCTGCTGAGGCAGGGGGCTGGACTGGTGGTCTGTCGAGGTCCCTTCCAGTCCCTGATGTCCTGGGGCTCTGAGTGTTTAACTGGGAGGTTGAGTGATGCTGACTTTCCAACTGCTCTTCTGCCTCTTCTCCTCCTGCTGTTGCTGAACCGGTGGCTCTGGTTTGCCCCTGCAGACGACTTGTTGGCTCCCCCCCACGACACCAGCACTGATCTGACCGACGTGATGGAGCAGCTCAACAGCACCTTTTCAGCCTCCTGCTGTAAGTACCACGAGCCCAGTGCCTGAGCCTGGGGTTCAGCAGAGAAAGACGTGACGGTTCCCCCCGAGATCAGAGGCTCCAGCTGCTCCCAGTGTCCTTGGCGATGCGGCTGCAGCAGCAGTCAGGGCAGCTCTGCTCTGGGTGCAGGGGGGTCTTTGCTCACGGTGCCTCTGCTCCTTGTTTATGAGGTTGGTTGCAGAACCAGGGGCTGTGCAGCAGCCTCGCTGCAGAGCCCTGTGGTTCCCTAAGTGTCTTCTGTTTCTGTTTGCAGCGGGTTTCGCCGGCAGCCCACAGGTAAGAGACGCCCTCCGGGGCTTTCACTGTCGTCAGAAGCAAAGTGAGGCCAGTGGGAAGGTTCCATGGCAGCAGAGTGGCTTTTTAACCTCCCCTAGAGGTCTAGGGGAGAAGGGTCTGTGTGGAAGCCAGACCCATGTCACTGGAAGACTAGTTTGGGGATGCTCCTGTTTGACTTGGTCTAGGGGACCCTGCTGTGGCAGAGGGATGGGACTGGCTGGTCTGTCGAGGTCCTTTCCAGTCCCTCATGACTGGATCCAGGGGATCAGAAGGGAGCCATGGGATGGGAGTGGATGATCTTCCGAGGTCCCTTCCAGTCCCTNAGGGGAGAAGGGTCTGTGTGGAAGCCAGACCCATGTCACTGGAAGACTAGTTTGGGGATGCTCCTGTTTGACTTGGTCTAGGGGACCCTGCTGTGGCAGAGGGATGGGACTGGCTGGTCTGTCGAGGTCCCTTCCAGTCCCTCATGACTGGATCCAGGGGACCCTGCTGTGGCNACTGGATCCAGGGAACCCTGCTGTGGCAGGGGGGTGGGACTGGAGGATCTTTCGAGGTCCCTTCCAGTCCCTCATGACTGGATCCAGGGAACCCTGCTGTGGCAGGGGGGTGGGACTGGGGGATCTTTTGAGGTCCCTTCCAGTCCCTCATGACTGGATCCAGGGGACCCTGCTGTGGCAGGGGGTGGGACTGGGGGATCTTTTGAGGTCCCTTCCAGTCCCTCATGACTGGATCCAGGGGACCCTGCTGGGGCAGAGGATGGCCTGGCTGACCTTTCGAGGTGCCTCCCAAGCCCTGACGCTCCGTGAGCAGCGGGCGCTCCTGCTGACGCTGCCGTGTCTCCCCCGACAGGCAATGTGAAGCGTCTGCTGGGACGTCGCCCGGTGCCTCCCGACCTGCAGGACGTCAGCGGTCGCCAGCTCCGCTTCGCCCGAGGGCTGCGCCATGACCCCGGGACCCGCTGCTGGCTGGTGCCGCCTCGGGGCCCAGGAACACACTGACCACCCAAAGACCAGGATGTAGTTTTTATTGTGTCTGGGCTCTGCTCTGTCTGTGGCTCCTCCTTCCCCTTCTATGCAAGTGAACATCACCGAGCCGGGGTCTTGTCCCTGCGTTGTCCGGACCCTCGGCCGCGGGGAGCAGGAGCAGGGCTTTGCGCGGGCTCGTTGGGGTGATCGCGGAGAGGACCTCCTGAGGGGTCTGGAGCCAGGTGTTGGCGCTCACACGCTCCTTCCAGGCCTTTGCCTTCGCCTTGTAGGACACCCCGAGGAACAGCCTCGCGCACGTGGCCACCCTGCCCCTGCTGTTGGTGCGCAGCCCTGTCCTGGGCACTGGTGCGTGAACTGCCCAGAGCCTCCTTCTCTGGAGGCGCTTCCAACCCGCCTGGAGATGTTCCCGTGCGGCTGGATCTAGGGGATCCTGCTGGGGCAGGGGGATGGGACTGGCTGATCTTTGGAGGTCCCTTCCCATCCCTAGTGACTGGATCTGGGGACCCTGCTGGGGCAGGGGGATGGGGCTGGATGGTCTGTCAAGGTCCCTTCCAGTCCCTGATGCTCTGTGATCCTGTGAATATCCAGGGGATCCTGCTTGTTCACTTAAATACTCAGCGATCTGCAGAATCACAGAGCATGGGAAGGGACCTCGAAAGGTCAGCCAGCCCAATCCCCTGGCCACAGCAGGACCCCCTAGATCCAGTCATCAGGGATCAGAAGGGACCTCAAAGACCACCCAGTCCAACCCCCTGCCCCAGCAGGACCCCCTAGGTC
>VXBP01006782.1:87771-313447 GCA_013400115.1 Rhinopomastus cyanomelas
CCTGCTGGGGCAGGGGGATGGGACTGGCTGATCTTTGGAGGTCCCTTCCCATCCCTAGTGACTGGATCTGGGGACCCTGCTGGGGCAGGGGGATGGGGCTGGATGGTCTGTCAAGGTCCCTTCCGGTCCCTGATGCTCTGTGATCCTGTGAATATCCAGGGGATCCTGCTTGTTCACTTAAATACTCAGCGATCTGCAGAATCACAGAGCATGGGAAGGGACCTCGAAAGGTCAGCCAGCCCAATCCCCTGGCCACAGCAGGACCCCCTAGATCCAGTCATCAGGGATCAGAAGGGACCTCAAAGACCACCCAGTCCAACCCCCTGCCCCAGCAGGACCCCCTAGGTCCCGTCGCACAGGAGCAGTCCACGCGGGCTGGAAGCGTCTCCGAGGGCTCTGTGCTCCGCTCTCTGCAAAGTCCTTGGCCTTGACCAAGCGCCACCATCCTCAAGGCGGAGCCCAGTCCTTGCCGCTGGCCCCTGCGCAAGCACAAAGGACTTCCAGTAGCCAAGCGGGCGCCTGGAGTTTGCTCTGGGCCCGCGGCTCTGCGACGCTGGTTTTCTGCCCGTGTTTGTCCGCGCCCCCCGTGCTCCGCTGAGGAGCCAGCGCTGCTCCGGCGCCGCCTTGTACCCCCCTTCTCTGCGACAGTAAAGTCAATAAAAGGGTTAAACTGCGGCAACGCGAGGGAGTCCCTGGGCTCGTCTCCGGCTGTGTCGGCGCCGAGGCCGGTGCTGCCACCGGCCCTTCCTCCAGCCGTGCGGGAACGTGGCCAGGCTGGGCATTGCCCCACGTGAAGCCCTGCCCGATGTCACAGCCGTGGATCCGTCGCGGTTGCTGGCTGGAGCAAACTGGCTGCTCTCAGGTGTCTGCGTTAAGCTAGTGGAGGTCATCATCAGGTCGGAAGGGACCTCCTGAGGTCATCACTGGGTTTGAAGGGACCTCCTGAGGTCATCACTGGGTTTGAAGGGACCTCCTGAGGTCATCATTGGGTTGACTGGTCAGTTTGAAGAAGAGGAGGCTGACGGGAGACCTCAGTGCCGCCTTCAGCTACCTGAAGGTCCAGTCTGGAGAGGCAAGTGCTGGTGTCTTCTCACAGGTAATCAGTGACAGAGCGAGAGGGAAGGGCCTCAAACGGCACCAGGGGAGGTCAGTCTGGACTTGGAGAGAGCAGTTTGCACAGCAAGAGCGGCCAGACGCTGCTGCCCAGGGAGGGCCTGCAGTCACCATCCCTGGAGCTGTTCAGAGGCCGTGCCGCCGGAGGATCTGCTCGAGGGGTGACCTGGAGCAGGGCTGCTGGTTGGAGCCCAGGGCTGCTGGTTGGAGCCCAGGGCTGCTGGTTGGAGCCCAGGGCTGCTGGTTGGAGCCCAGGGCTGCTGGTTGGAGCCCAGGGCTGCTGGTTGGAGCGCAGGGCTGCTGGTTGGAGCCCAGGGCTGTTTTCCCAGCTGAAGGACTCCCTGGCTCCACGTGCCGCTGCAGGGATCCAGCGGGGAACAGGCGACGCAGAGGCAGAAGCAGCAGCACGTTGAGTCAAGCTGCCGTGGTGCTGGGAGCAGTGGCTGCGTCAGACGGGCAGATTGAAGACCCCATTAAGCCCCAACATCTGTCTTTGTGAAGCAGTAAACATTTCCACTATGTGCCGGCGGGACCGACGGCGGCAGGGTGAGGGGATGGCGCCGACAGCGGTTGGTGAAGCTGCTCCATCCAGTCAGGACCGAGCAGCCAGCACCCGCTCCCCTCGCCGCACAGCACCGGGCACCTCCGAGCCTCTGCTGCTGCTGGGTGGTCAGGCGAAGCAAAGCCCCGGGGCCAGGGGCTTTATCCTGGGCCCAGAGCCCTGGTGGGTGGGCTCCATGACCCTGGGGGTCTTTTCCAGCCTGAGTCATCCTGTGACTCCCTGCAGCTCAAACTACTTCGACAGACCCCTGCTTGCTCCCGGGCCAGCGTCAGCGCTGAGCTCCTTCTTGGAGGGAGGGAATCCCCGTGGGGCAGCGTGAGCTCTGCCTCTGCTCTGGCCCCCGGGCTGCTGGCCCTGGGCCACGGAGGTGCCGGCAGTGAGGGCAGCAGGAAGCTGTTGGAGGGGGAGCTGGCAGCTGCTCACAGCAAATCCCAGCCGTGTGCCCTACATTAGCGGAACGAAGGCTTCACACTGGTGTGTTCAAGGCTCTCCTCATGAATATTTATCACCAGCAGCAGTAAGTCTTCGTACTCTGTGATCTGACTTCATCCCTCTGACTTCCTTCCCAATTAAGTGATGGTCTGGCTGGTACCAGCCCCTGAGTGCCCGGTGCACAGAGCCTTTCCGGCACCTCTGCTCCGGCTGTCACGGGGTCACACAGCATCAGGGACTGGAAGGGACCTCCAGAGCTCACCCAGCCCCATCCCTGGCCACAGCAGCATCCCCCAGATCCAGCTGCACAGGAACATGGCCAGGAGGGTTTGAAACGTCCCCCAGAGAAGGAGACTCCACAGACCCCCTGGGCAGCCCCTGCCAGGGCTCTGGCACCCTCAACATCAAGAAGTTCCTTCTCACATTGATGTGGAACCTCCTCTGCTCCAGCTCGCACCCAGTGCCCCTTGTTCAATCTGCCCCTGGCTCCATCCTCCTGACACCCACCCTTCACATATTGATCGACATCCATGGGGTCACCCCTCAGGCTCCTTTTTCCCAGCTCCAGACCCCCAGCTCCCTCAGCCTTTCCTCAGCAGGGAGACACTCCCCTCCCTCCACCATCCCTGTGGCTCTGCGCTGGGCTCTCTCCAGCAGCTCTGTGTCCCTCTGGAGCTGAGGGGCCCGCAGCTGGACACAAGATTCCAGATGTGGTCTCATCGGGGCAGAGCAGAGGGAGAGAAGAGAACCCCTCTCGACCTGCCGAGGACCCCCGTCCTGATCCACCCCGGGATGCTGTTGGCCTCCTCGGCCACTGGAGGGCGCACTGCCGGCTCCCGGCCATCCCGGTGGCTACCAGGGCCCCCAGTCCCCTGACTGTGCTGACTCAGGAAGCGGCCGGCTCCCGGCCATCCCGCATCATCCTCCCGAGAGCGAAGGCAAACGTCTGTGGCTGCTCGTGCTGACCCGTGAGACGCCGAGTGTTTGTCAGAACAGAACCCGCCCGGGAGCGGGGCTCCCTTCCAGCGCCGAGATCAGCTCCTTCATCAGCGATCGCGAGGCGAGTTCTCAGCCGCGGAGCCCCCGAGGCTGCAGCAGCCGGGCTGGAGGCTTGAGCCGAACAAACAGCAGCGCCACAGGCTGCTCCTTCGCCGGAGAGCGCCAGGCGCCGGCAGCTGCTCTCTGCCCTAGTGGGGACTGGCTTCCACGCGAGCTGCTGCACGGCCAGTCATGGAATCACAGGATCATCAGGGATGGGAAGGGACCTCCAAAGACCACCCAGTCCGACCCCCTGCCACAGCAGGACCCCCTAGATCCAGCCATTAGGATGGGAAGGGACCTCCAAAGACCACCCAGTCCGACCCCCTGCCACAGCAGGACCCCCTAGATCCAGCCATTAGGATGGGAAGGGACCTCCAAAGACCACCCAGTCCGACCCCCTGCCACAGCAGGACCCCCTAGATCCAGCCATTAGGATGGGAAGGGACCTCCAAAGATCACCCAGCCCGATCCCGGTGCTTTACTGAAGTCAAGCCAGAGCACATCCACTGCTCCACCATCCTCCCTCCACCTGGCTCTGCCCTCACAAAAGGCTCTCAGGCTGGTGGAGCAGGACTTGCCCTTGGTGAAGCTGTGCTGACTGTCCCTGATGCTCTGAGACTGAACCTTGCTCATGTCTGAGCTGGGTTTGATGGTCGCTAGTGCAGCTCCTGGCAGTGAGAGGATCAGGCTTCCGTGGGGGGCTCTTGGAAGACACTGAAGAAAGCAAGTCATCCTGTCACGAAGATCTGCCCTAGAATCTGGGGCAGACTCCGGGTGAACGTGGAGCTGGAATCCGCGCTAGGATGCCTCTCTCCCTCTCTCTCTGCAGAACACGTCACCCTTGTAATTAGTCCTTCCTCCGCTGCCACAGTAAATTAAACACTTTATGTGAGTTGTCTCCTCCGCAGTTCAGAAAGTGCTTGAAATGTGAATGAAATTAGCTTGTGAAGACAGGCTGCCCCGGGGCTGTGGAGTGTCCTTCTCTGGAGACCTTCCCAGGGCTCAGGCACACTCACAGGGCAGCTCCTTCTCGCATCCTTGTGGAACCTCCTGACACCCGCTGCCCCTTGTCCTGTCCCTGGGTGCCCCTGAGCAGAGCCTGGCTCCATCCTCCTGACACCCACCCTTCACATATTGATCAACATCCATGGGGTCACCCCTCAGGCTCCTTTTCTCCCAGCTCCCTCAGCCTCTCCTCAGCAGGGAGATGCTCCCCTCCCTCCCTCATCCCTGTGGCTCTGCGCTGGACCCTCTCCAGCAGCTCTGGGTCCTCCTGGAGCTGAGGGGCCCGGCGCTGGACACAGGACTCCAGGGCAGCGTGGAAGGGGAGGAGAACATCTCCCGATCTGCTAACGGCCCTGCTTCTGATCCACCCCAGGGTGCAGTTGGCCTTCTTGGCCACGAGAGGGCGACACCGCGGGCTCGTGGCCACCAGGCCCCCCAGGTCCCTTCCCATCGCTCTCTGATTCCAGCCTCCGGGAACGTGTTGTGATCCCTGTTCCCATGTTCTTGCAGGAGTCGTTGAACAGAGGCCTCCGGAGAGGCAGAGGAGTGCGGAAGGAGCCTTTCAGAGTCCCAGTCGAAATGAAAAACAAGTCCAGCGCAGGAGCGGCGCCGCCGGTGTTTATCACCCCACGTCCTCGTCTGACTTACGACGCCGTGCTGCAGCCCCGTCATTTCCTTCCAATGTCTTTTCAAGGTGCAGCTTGAGTGTGCTGGAAGCACGACCGTCCCTCTCGCTCTGGTGTGGCTCACGCCCGGCACCACCAGTTGCTCCTGCGCTCCGGGTCCTCAGGGGCAGGAGAGGCCGCCAGCGAAAGCAGGGAGGGCTCGTTTGCCGGGCTCGGCCATGGGCGAGAGACCAAGGACCCAGTTTAGACAGCGAAATCGTGTTCCTGTGTGGCTGGACCTAGGGGACCCTGCTGTGGCAGAGGGATGGGACTGGCTGATCTTTCGAGGTCCCTTCCAACTCTAATGACTGGATCTGGGGGATCCCGCTGTGGCAGGGGGACTGCGCTGGCTGATCTCCCCAGGTCCCGTGGTGCTTTCCAGGAACGCGCTGCAGGCAGCTGGTCCTCTGCCGTTCACAGCCCCTCAGTCCCTCCGGCAGCCCCCCGGAACCAGCCGTTTAGCCCCGTGAGCAGACGCCGGTGCCTGGCCCCGGGGCTGCCTTTCGGTTGCACCCTAACACCCGTTTATCCTGCGGTGGTGACAGCAGGGGCGGGTGTCTCTGGTGTCGGGAGCAGCCCGCTCCCCGAGTCCCTCCGATCGTCGCTGTGAGCTGCCGGCTCTGCGCTGATTTACTCGCTTGTGTTCCTCCAGGTGCAGGTAATTGCGCAGCCATTAGCAGCTAATACTAATTAATGACGGGGGTTCCAGCACAGCCATCACCAGGGGAGCCCTCCGAGGCGGCTGCGAGTTACCGAGAGGGTTGCTGCCAGCACCGCGAAACCTCCCCGCCTGACCGACTGGCTCGTCGGGGTGAGGAACGAAGCCGGTGCCGGAGGCGGCTCCGAGCAGCCCTGCGGCACACGGGCTGCCCTTCAGCCACGGGGCCACAGCGCGTTGGGGAGGGGAAGGGGGCTCGGAGAGCATCCAGCGCCATCCCCCTGCCCCAGCAGCGTCTCCGAGCCCGGTCGCACAGACACTCAAGCGGAGCCGCTGGTCTGAAGGAAGAAGGATGTCCTGTCAGACTGATGCCAGAGTGACTCAGGAGCCCCTCGTCCTCCGAAGAGCTGAGGTCTGGGCAGACTGAAGCGGGTGCCCTGTCAAATACTTCGCTTGCTCGATCCTTCTTTTTAGCTGCTCTCTATATATAGATGTGAGAGGCAGCCGAGGCTGTCACAGCTGCGTGAGGAAAGTCACCTTCCCTGGTGCTCGGCTTCACTCTCCTCGAGCAACAGAAATCAGAGGAGCAGAGTCATGCAGGCTGGAAAAGACCCCGGGGATCAGATCGAGTCTGCACTGGCTTTGCTCCGGTCTTCTCCCCTCCCTTCTCCCTGGGGGCAAAGACGCTCGAGGTGAGGGGTCTGGGTGACCAGCACCCACAGCACCACTGTGCCAGGCACTCACCAGCTCGGGCTCGAGGTAGCCAGTCCGCTCTCTGCTGCGAGGCTGCGTCAGGTCTGCTCCTCCCGGACCCTTCCCACCACGAACTCCCACAGCAACAGAAGAACCCTCCCCAACCTTGACAGGCGCTTCAAGGTCAGGATCCTGCTTGTCCTGCTCTTCACCAGCACGTCTCCTGAGGGGCTTCAGCCTCGTTCAGAACCGGCCCCGCGGCCACACAAGCTGCTTGAGCGCAGCACAGCCAAGCTGCACGGGCAGGTGCCCTTTCGCTTCCCTTCTGGCCCGTGTGGCCACCAGGTTTTCTGGGAAGGCTTCGGCAAAGCGGTGCCTCCTGTGAGCGCTCTGCAGCCGGAGGCACCCGTTGCCCTTCAAAAATCCATTTCAGTGCCTGGGGTGTTTGGGGACAAGCAGTGAAGGACAACGGGGCAGCCAAGCTCTTCCCCTAACCCCTGCAGGCTTCACCCAGACGTTAGATGGCCTTTTGGGGTCCCTTCTGATCCATGATGGTCTGTGACCCCTAATGGCTGGCTCTAGGGACCCTGCTGGGGCAGGGGGACGGGACTGGGTGACCTTCGGAGGTCCCTTCCCATCCCTGATGCCCTGGGATGCTGGGGGGTGCCTGGGTCTCCTTCCTTTGCGACTGAAAGACGCCCCGAGCCCGCGGCCCTTGAGGGAAGCGGCGCCAGCCGCGCTCACGGCTACAGCGAAGCTGCTGGCTCCTGTCCCATGAGCAGGAGCCCGCGAACAGCCGAGCTCAGCGCTTCCCCGTCATGTCCTCAGCAATCAAGAAGGAGCTAATCAAATCGTGCCCTCTCAGAACTGATGATGCTGGCCGGCTTCGCTGCAGAGCTGGCCAGGCTCTGCTGTTCCTGTGGCCATCCCGTGCTCTGGGTGGGTGCTGGGAGCCAAGGTGGGTTTGTGCCTCACGCTGCTGCAGCTCCTCCGTCCCTGCACTTGTGTCTGGGAGCTGCTGAGCGAGACAGGGCCAAGGGCACCCCAGAGAGAGAGAGGGAGGATGTGGCTGGTGGGGAGAGGCTGAGGGAGCTGCCAGGGGTGTTCACACTGGAGAAGAGGAGACTCGGGGGGAGCCTTCTCCCTCTCTGCAGCTCCCTGAAGGGAGGTTGTAGTCAGCCAGGACGAGAGGGCAGGGCCTGAAGCTGCACCAGGGACGTTAGGAAGCCCTTCCTCAGGGAAAGGGGGATTAGAGCCTGGACTGGACTGCCCAGGGCAGCGGGGGAGTCCCCATCCCTGGAGGTGCTGAAGAGCGCTCACAGGAGGCACCGCTTTGCTGAAGCCTTCCCAGAAAACCTGGTGGCCACAGGGGCCAGAAGGGAAGCAAAAGGGCACCTGCTTCTTCCCAAAGAAGACGACGAAGAACAAGGGGCTGGATGCTCGCAGCCCCCGCGGATCACGCACCTCGAGCGGGGACGGGACCTGCTCTCGGCTGCCTTGTCCCCGGGCGACCCAGCTGGTGACAAAGGGCCAGTAAACGCTCATCTGTGCAGAGGCGGCCAGTTGTAGCCGCAGAAATGGTTCCAAACCAGCCACGTCTGGAACGAAGATCTTGAGAAAGAACAAATCACAGAATCACAGGGCATCAGGGACTGGGAGGGACCTCAAAAGATTGCCCAGTCCCACCCCCCTGCCCCAGCAGGATCCCCCAGATCCAGTCATTAGGGATGGGAAGGGACCTCGAGAGACCGTCCAGTCCCATCCCTCTGCCATAGCAGGGTCCCCTAGATCCAGTCGCACAGGAACCTGGCCAGGTGGGTTTGAAATGTCTCCAGAGAACGAGACTCCACAGCCCCCTGGGCAGCCCCTTCCAGGGCTCTGTCACCCTCACTGGGAAGAAGGTCCTTCTCACACTGATGTGGAACCTCTTTTATTGCGACTGATGAAGTTGGGAGCAGGAGCCTTGTGACAGAAGGGGCTGGTGGAACCGCCACGGGTTGTGCTCACGAGAGGACCTTTCTCATTCACCTTCCAAACAGGCAGCGCTACTTCAAGTAAAGAACCAGCAATAAAACTCTCCTGGCCAATGGAGCTCACTCTGCACAAGCCACAAGGGCAAAAGGCATCACACACACGTGTGGCCCACGTCACACCACGGTGCAGCCACCCAAAACCACTGAGCAGCTTTGACAATGGCCAGCTACACACTGACCTGGACCTTCACCCTGCCGAGCAGACTGTCTGAGAACCATGGAATCAGTAGGGGTGGGAAGGGACCTCAGAAGATCATCTAGTCCAACCCCCTGCCACCTCCTCCTCACCAGTGAAGCCCTGCCAACCCTACTGCACCTCACCCCTTCCTCAGTGCCCACCCTGAACCCGTGCTCCTGCAGGAAGTGGGGCAGAAGGAAGCCTCAGCTCCCCTTTGCAGCAAACCCTGAGCCACAGCAGCAAAGAAAACCCTCCGAGGCACCGCTCTAACACGACTCTCACACCTTCCACAAGCTGAGGGGGAGAAGCAGGTGTCAGGCACGACGCAGAGTCCTTGGCGCTCAAACGCAAGGTTCCTCTTCCCCTCCTCCTTCCTCTGCTGCTCTCCTACTCCTGTATTTTGCAGGAGGAACGAAGACGCCCGAACTTCTGGTAGAAGTCGCCTTCGGCGCAGTTCAGAGCCTCCTCGTCGATGTAGACGGCTGCTCGCCGGGAAACCAAGAAGTACTGCACCTTGCGGAGGCTCCACCCCACCACGTACCTCAGCCACCCGCTGACGGCGGCCGTGGACCTGCCGACGCCGGCGTTGCAGTGCACATAGACGGTGTGGCCGTTCTCCAGCAGCCCGTGCAGCAGGCACACAGCTTGGGGCAGCATCTGCGTCCTCCCTGCGGCCAAGAGCAGAGCAGCCTCACTCGCACCTCAGACACGCCAGGCTCACGGACGGCCTTGGGATCACAGAGCATCAGGGGCTGGAGGGGACCAGTGCTCCTGCCACAGCAGGATCCCCCAGATCCAGTCATTAGGGATGGGAAGGGACCCTGAGAGACCATCCAGCCCAACCCCCTGGCCACAGCAGCACGCCCTAGATCCAGTCACACAGGAACATGGCCAGGTGAGTTTGAAATGTCTCCAGGGAAGGAGACTCCACAACCCCCATCTGGGCAGCCTCTTCCAGGGCTCTGGCACCCTCACTGGGAAGAAGGTCCTTCTCACACTGATGTGGAACCTCCTCTGCTCCAGCTCACACCCGCTGCCCCTTGTCCTGTCACTGGGTGCCCCTGAGCAGAGCCTGGCTCCATCCTCCTGACACCCACCCTTCACATATTTATAAACATTAATAAGGTCACCCCTCAGCCTCCTTTTCTCCCAGCTCCAGAGCCCCAGCTCCCTCAGCCTCTCCTCAGCAGGGAGATGCTCCCCTCCCTCCATCATCCCTGTGGCTCTGCGCTGGGGTCTCTGCAGCAGCTCTGTGTCCTTCTGGAGCTGAGGGCCCCAGAGCTGGACACAAGATCCCAGCTGTGGTCCCCCCAGGGCAGAGCAGAGGGGCAGCAGACCCTCTCTCGATCTGCTAAGCACCTCCCTTCTGATCCACCCCAGGGTGCAGTTGGCCCTCTTGGCCACGAGAGGGCGACACTGCTGGCTCCCGCCCACCCTGACAGCCACCAGCACCCCCAGGTCCCTTCCTCCTCCCCGGCTGCTCCCCAGCAGGTCAGTCCCCCCCCCGCACTGGTCCCTGGGGTTGTTCCTGCCTGGATGCCAGACCCTACGCTGCCCTTGTTCTAGCTCCTTCAGTGTGTCCCCGCCCCGCAGCCTGCCCAGGTCCTGCTGGATGGCAGCAGTAACTCACAGGGTTTGTTGCTGCTGATTTACAGCCAGAGTCCCCCCGGCAGTACCTTCAGTGCTCATGTCCGGGGTTGGCATCCAGACGTAGGCGAGACCTTCCTCTTTGTAGAGCTTCATGAGGGTCTCGGGGCTCATGGGTTCCGGGTAGCGGTTGCAGCCCCAGGAATTCTGAACGATGTCCCATTCGGTCTGGAAGTTCATCACAGCTGTAACCCCCAGCTCATGCTTCAGCTTGACCGTGACGTGCTCCAGCTGCCGAGGGCAACTTCCCAGCCACAGGTTTGGCAGGATCCTGGCATCAAGAAAACGTTGCAGTGGGACCGGTTAAAACACATCGATAAGGAAACCGCAGCACCCACAGAACTGCAGAGCACGAGGGGCTGGAAGGGACCTCGAGACATCAGCTGGTCCAGTGCCCCCGGCACAGCAGGCTCCCTTCAGCACCTCCAGGGATGGGGGCTCCCCCACTGCCCTGGGCAGCCCAGTCCAGTTCTGATCCCCCTCTCCCTGAGGAAGGGCTCCCTGATTCCTAAGTGGCTCCTGCATTACTTTGTTGATGACCTGAGGCACAAAACTGAGATCTGAAACTGCTGCCAGCTGGGACTGGAGACGTTCAAGACCCTCCTGGACCTGTTCCTGGGTGGCTGGATCTAGGGGACCCTGCCGTGGCGGGGGGATGGACTGAGTGATCTCTCGAGGTCCCTCCCAGTCCCTAATGGCTGGATCTAGGGGATCCTGCTGTGGCAGGGGGGTGGGACTGGGTGACCCTTCAAGGTCCCTTCCCATCCCTAATGTCTGTATCTAGGGGACCCTGCTGTGGCAGGGGTGTTGGACTGGGTGATCTCTCGAGGTCCCTTCCAGTCCCTAATGTCTGGATCTAGGGGATCCTGCTGTGGCAGGGGGGTGGGACTGGGTGATCTCTCGAGGTCCCTTCCAGTCCCTAATGTCTGGATCTAGGGGATCCTGCTGTGGCAGGGGGGTGGGACTGGGTGATCTCTCGAGGTCCCTTCCCGTCCCTAATGTCTGGATCTAGGGGATCCTGCTGTGGCAGGGGGGTTGGACTGGGTGATCTCTCGAGGTCCCTTCCCGTCCCTAATGTCTGGATCTAGGGGATCCTGCTGTGGCAGGGGGATGGGACTGGCTGATCTCTCGAGGTCCCTTCCAGTCCTGCGATTCTGCGAGCACACTGCAGACCCAAGGTTGTTCTTTGATTGTCTCCTTATCTGGCACGGCGACGGGAAGCAATTAAGCTCTGGCAGATCTTCCTCGTGGATGCAATTTGGGCTGCTGATGCAGCCTCTCACCTGGGAGCAGCCTTGGCAACTGAGCAGCACCACCTGCTTCATCGCTTTGGAGCAACGCTGTGCCAGCTCAGCGCTGTGCACTTCCTCAGGCTCTTGAAGCCCCAGCGTTCAGCCTGGCAGCATCCTCCTCGCTCCGCGTTCAGGACTTCATGCCCCAGCCTGGCCTCCAGCCCCCCATCTGCTGCTCTGGGGAGGACGAGGGCCCCTAAGGGCTGGCCTCAGGCTGACAGGGTGCTAAAGGGAAAGCAGGTGAGGACAGCAGCGGATCAGTGACTGAACTCGAGGGGTATCCAGCTGGGGAGCAGCGCAGGAGAGAGGGACGCGGGGCTCCTGGTGGCCAGCGGGGCGGCCACGAGCCAGCCGTGTCGCCCTCTTGTGGCCACGAAGGCCAACAGCGTCCTGGGGTGGATCAGAAGCGGGGGGGTTAGGAGATGGAGAGAGGGTCTCCTCCCGCTCTGCCCTGCCCTGGGGAGACCACCGCTGGAATCTTCTGTCCAGCTCTGGGCCCCTCAGCTCCAGAAGGACACAGAGAGCGAGCCCAGCGATGCAGAAGGGAGGGGAGCATCTCCCTGCTGAGAACAGGCTGAGGGAGCTGGGGCTCTTGAGCTGGAGGAGACTGAGGGGTGACCCCATTAATCCTGAGAAATCCATACAGGGTGGGTGTCAGGAGGACAGAGCCAGGCTCCTGGATATGATCCTGTAGGGGATCCTGCTGTGGTGGGGGGACTGGACTGGATGATCTTTCGAGGTCCCTTCCAATCCCTGATGATTCTGTGAAGTGCTCTGTGATTCTAGGGAAAAAAGCCCGGGAGCTTCCAAGCCCCTGAGAACTGGCTCTAAAGGGGCAGGGCACCAATTTGCTCTCCAAGTCTGCTGCACATTTAAGATCAGGCTGGATAAACCTGGAACGATTTCAGCGTTAATTGAGACTAATACAGAGCGAGGGAACGGAGCTGATGCCTTTTGATGTCTCTTGGAGCCTGTGATCTATGATACTATCATAATGAACTTCAATTTCCATCTCTGGGATCGCTACTTGCATTAATTTATTAAGTCCCTTCTTGAAAGAATTTGGGGGCCTCGTCCTCCCAGCCCCGCTGAGGGGTCACGGCAGAGCTCAGACGCGGCTCCCCTGAAGCCAGAGACCTCGTTCTCATTCACGCTCGGCCATCAGCGCGAAGCAATTAACATCCGTTTGATCTCCAGGCAGGTTCCATTTCAATAACTCCTCTTTCACACCAGTTCCTGAGCGTCTTCTCCAACAGCAGCAGACCCTCCCTCTCAGCCTTCGTTTGGCTGTGCTGTCTGCCTCAGACACCAGGGGTGGGTGGCTCTGCTGTGCTGCAGCTGGGCCCCATCCACTCCGTGATAGCCCAGGGCTCTTGGCTCGTGAGAGCTGGGTTCCGCAAGAGGCAGCAGCAGGCGGCCTGGGCTGGGCTGCCCCAGGAGCTGTGCCTGTGGGAGCCCCAGGAAGGGCACCCCACAACAGTCCCAGTGCCCCCACAACAGCCTGAGCGGCTGGAGGCGATGGCCCCTCTGTGAGAGCTTCCCACAGAGGGCAGGGACCTGAACGCGCTCCTCCCGGCGAAGCAGGCAGCAGTGAGGCTGAGAGCAGCACCCCTGCTCCTGGGGAGCAGCTTCTGCGGCGCCAGGGACCGACAGCGGTCGCAGGGCACCCAGTGACGGCGCGTGACAGCGGGAGCCAGGAGCACTTCCAGGCAGCTGGAGCATCCTCTTGGGTGAGGGAGCGCTCGTGCCCCTTCCCCACCCCCGGCTGAGCGCTGAGTCGCTCAGGATCTCACAGCCTCAGCCAGTTCCATTCACAGCTGGCAACAGCAGCAAATTGCTTCTCAGCGGAGGCAGAACTCCACTCCCTGAATGTTAAGGAGTGAGGAGCCAGAAGAAGGGCTGGAGATGGCCAGAAGACACACGGACCACAGGCAGGGAGGCGCAGTGAAGCAGCAAGGGTTTGCCTCACTTACAGGGATGCTGGTCCAGTGCCCCTGCACAGCAGGATCCACAGAGTCACAGGGCATGAGGGGCTGGAAGGGACCTCCAGAGATCAGCCAGTCCAATCCTGTCCCCCTGCCACAGCAGGATCCCCTACAGCCAGTCACACAGCAGCATGGCCAGGTGGGTGTTAAATGTCCCCAGAGAAGGAGACTCCACAACACCCCTGGGCAGCCCCTTCCCAGGGCTCTCTGCCACCCTCACTGGGAAGAAGGTCCTTCTCACACTGATGTGGAACCTCCTCACACCCACTGCTCCTTGTCCTGTCACTGGGTGCCCCTGAGCAGAGCCTGGCTCCATCCTCCTGACACCCACCCTTCCCATCTTGATCAACACCCGTGGGGCCACCCCTCAGTCTCCTTTTCTCCCAGCTCAAGGGCCCCAGCTCCCTCAGCCTGTCCTCAGCAGGGAGATGCTCCCCTCCCTCCATCATCTCAGTGGCTCTGTGCTGGGCTCTCCCCAGCAGCTCTGGAGAGAGGGGCCCAGGCCTGGAGGCAAGATTCCAGCTGTGGTCTCCCCAGGGCAGAGCAGAGGGGGAGCGAAGATCAGTCCCTGTAGCTTGATGACAACTACCTGCTCACGGACGGAGCTTTCACGGGCACAGGCAGGGGGATGGCTCGTGGCTCCTGGTGTGGGTTGGAGGGGAGGTGGGGTTGTGGGCTCTTTTTCCTTTCCTCTCCAGATGACTCTTCTGAATCAATAGACCCATCACAAGATGAGCTCCTGCGGCCGCTCTGCCCAAACCACCCTCGTCTCAACCCGCCGGTGTTTTGGGCTGCTTTGCTCTAACCAGCAGAGCCTGAACTGGCCCCCAGCTGTTAATAACTAGGAGTCACCTGAGGCTGCAGCTCTTCAAAGCAGTCACGCGGCAGGACGGCTCTGGGACGCCGCTCACTGAGCACAGCTCAGACTCGGAATGCCCTGCTGCAGGCGCGCGCAGCCGGCCGCTCCCCACGGGACGCGCGTGCCCGAGAGACGGGGCGGCGGAGGAGCTCAGGACCACCCCGCTCAGGAAGCCTTCTCCAGGCCGTCCGAGCTGGAGTCTGCAGCCCTCTGCTTTGTCTGGGAAGCACAGAGCGGCGCAGGCAAGGCGGCGCGAGAGGGATCACTGCTGCCTCTGGGAAGGGAGATAAGTCAGTCTTTGGTGCTGAGACAGTCACCCCGTGACAGCTGTTCCGGCTCAGAAACACCCTCTGCCAAGCACAGCTTGGTTGGGACTGACAGGTCTGTGCTTTGGAGCGGGCAGGAGCCTCTCTCTGACAGATGCTGGGGAGGGATGCCCCAGACACCGGCGCCAGAGCAGTCTGCCAGGGGCACTGCACAGCTCGAGGCAGCTCCAGCAGAGAGCACCCACCCACACGGACCCCTGCACGCGTCTGCCGGTGTTTCTGAAGCTCTGCTGCTTCAAAAGGTACCGAGAGAAGGAACAGGCTGCCCGGGGGGGCTGTGGAGTCTCCTCTGGGGACGTTTCAAACCCGCCTGGACATGTTCCTAATGACTGGATCCAGGGGATCCTGCTGTGGTGGGGAGGCTGGACAGGATGATGTTTCGAGGCCCCTTCCAGTCCCTAATGACTGGATCCAGGGGATCCTGCTGTGGTGGGGAGGCTGGACAGGATGATGTTTCGAGGCCCCTTCCAGTCCCTAATGACTGGATCCAGGGGATCCTGCTGTGGTGGGGAGACTGGACAGGATGATGTTTCGAGGCCCCTTCCAGTCCCTAATGACTGGATCCAGGGGATCCTGCTGTGGCAGGGGGAAGGCACTGTGTGACCTCTCAAGGTCATCTGTAGCTGCTGTCACCAACTGCCGCAGCACAGGAGCTGTGACAGGATGCCCTCTGGTTCTTACACTGGAGCACCCTTGTTGTTTCCCACTGGTACCTGGAGTAGTGGATGGCTTGATGTCCTGCTATGTTGAAGTAGAAGTCCGTCGTGTGCTTCATCTCATCAGTGTGTCCAGAGACTTCGATCCAGTGCGCGACGGGGAGGCAGTAAACACCATCCACCAGGTTGCTCTGGTCGTAGACACAGCAGCGGTCGTGGTGGGGCCCGTTACCTAGAACAGAAGGAAGGATGATCACAGAGTCTGCACCCAGAGATCTTCCAGAAGACCTGCAGAAGGCATGAACTGAGTTACTCACGGGCAAGGGCTGCGTCTGCTGCCTGTTCAAACTGCATCTCTGGAGGCGAGTTGTGATCACAGAATCACAGAGCATGAGGGATGGGAAGGGACCTCCAAAGATCAGCCAGTCCAGTCCCCCTGCCGCAGCAGGACCCCCTAGATCCAGCCACGCGGGACACATGGCCAAGAGGGTTTGAAACATCTCCAGAGAAGGAGACTCCACAAGCCCCCTGGGCAGCCCCTGCCAGGGCTCTGCCACCCTCACCAGGAAGAAGGTCCTCTGGTCCAGCTCACACCCCCTGCCCCCTTGTTCTGTCACTGGGTGCCCCTGAGCAGAGCCTGGCTCCATCCTCCTGGCACCCACCCTTCACACACTGATCAACATCCCTCAGGCTCCTTTTCTCCCAGCTCCCCCAGCCTCTCCCCATCAGGGAGATGCTCCCCTCCCTCCATCATCTTCGCAGCAGAGCTGCAGGGAGCTGGCTGCACAACCAACCAAACAGAAGACTGAGAACACCCTTCTCCACGTGACTGATGTGGGGCAAGGACGGAGGCAAGAGCGAAACAAAGGCAACACAGATGGAGTGAGCAAGAAAAAGGTGCTCAAAGATCAGGGACTGGAATGAGAAGAGCAGGGACCACCACAGGATCTTCCGAACTGTGAGGACAGGAGCGGAGAGCAAAGAGACCAATGCAGTTACTGTTTGAGTGCAGCTGTGCTGCAAGATGAGAAGGGAGGGATCCAACGGCCTGCCGACGGCACAGGCTCATCTGGATGCGGTTGGCAACCCAACCGCACGCGGGTTGCACAGTGGTCTGGAAGGAAGAGTCGGGCTGCTCATGCAACTATCAGCTTGGTCCTCACGGAGAACGGCCCAAATCTGGGTCAGTGAAATTTCTCAGCACCATTAAGTGCCAACAAAAGAAACCCTCCTCCAAGAATGAATGAGAAAAAAGAAGCCACAGGGCTGCGTCTTCCACTGTCCCTGCAGAGCAATTGTCAGCAACTGAGCTGGGAGAAAGGGAGCCTGAGGAGTGACCCCATGGGTATTGATCAATATGTGAAGGGAGGGTGTCAGGGGGATGGAGCCAGGCTCTGCTCAGGGGCACCCAGTGACAGGACAAGGGGCAGTGGGTGTGAGCTGGAACAGAGGAGGTTCCACATCAGTGTGAGAAGGACCTTCTTCCCAGTGAGGGTGGCAGAGCCCTGGGAAGGGGCTGCCCAGGGGATTGTGGAGTCTCCTTCTCTGGAGACGTTTCAAGCCCACCTGGCCGTGTTCCTGTGTGACTGGATCTAGGGGATCCTGCTGTGGCAGGGGGTTGGTCTGGATGAGTGAGAAAATCAGCATTTTCACAGGCAGCTTCAACCCCACGTCTCGTCCCTCCCCCAGGTCTGCCCAGGCACAGGTGCTCCTCAGCGGGAGCTGGGATCACGCGAAGTTTAAACCAAACGCCCGACTACTGACGCAGATGAAGCAACTCAAAGGGATTCAGCTCCTGTGAAACAGAGGCTCCTCTCAGACAGATGGTGGAAGTAGGAATAAAGGAAATGCAGATGATGGGATAATGGCTGAGAGCAACAAAATGCAGAACCTCCTGCAGCCCTCCCCAGCGCTCTGCACGTCTCTGCGGCACCGCGCTCTGCGCTCCTGACTGACCCTAACACATCACACAATCACAGACACTACAGATTCGAAGGCACCTCGAGAGATCACCCAGCCCAATCCCCCCACCACAGCAGGATCCCCTAGATCCAGTCACACAGGAACAGTCCAGGCAGGTTTTAAACGTTTCCAGAGGAGAGTCCACAACCCTCCTGGGCAGCCCCTGCCAGGGCTCTGTCACCCTCACTGGGAAGAAAGTCCTTCTGATATTTACGTGGAAGAGACTCCACAACCCCCCGGGCAGCCCCTTCCAGTACTCCCACCCTGATCACGAAGAAGGTCCTTCTCACACTGATCTGGAACCTCCTCTGTCCCAGCTCACACCCAGTGCCCCTGTCCCATCACTGGGTGCCCCTGAGCAGAGCCTGGCTCCATCCTCCTGACACCCACCCTTCACATCTTGATCAACACCCACAGGGTCACCCCTCAGGCTCCTTTTCTCCCAGCTCCCTCAGCCTGTCCTCAGCAGGGAGATGCTCCCCTCCCTCCATCACCCCTGCAGCTCTGTGCTGGGCTCTCCGCAGCAGCTCCATGTCCTTGTGGAACAGAGGAGCCCAGAGGTGGACATGAGATTCCAGCTGTGGTCCCCCCTGTGCAGGGCAGAGGAGGAGGAGAACCTCACGTAAAACGAGCCTGTGCACAGCTATGCACCTGCACTCTGCGCTCCTTCCCAGCCACTAGGCAGGAGACCGAGGCAGCAAGGGAAGCCCTGGGCGAACAGCCGACAGCACCGAGGGGCGACCGGCTGCAGGCGCTGAGGCAGCCGCTGGCCATCGGCAGGTGAAGTGGCGCCACCCGGTGGGAACCCTGCTGCACTGCAAGAGGTGTGAGGCCACGTCCTCTCCAGTTTGGGGCTTTGGTTTGGGGGCTTTGGTTTGGGGGCTTTTAGACTCCTTTTTAACACTAGAACTGCCGCCGAATTTGGGGAGGTCCGTAGCTAAAGCCTGGGAAAGAAAAGGAGATCACAGAACATGAGGGATTGGAAGGGACCTCGGAAGATCACCCAGTCCAACCCCTCTGCCACAGCAGGATCCCCTAGAGCCAGTCACACAGGAACGTGGCCAGGTGCGTTTGAAACGTCTCCGGAGGAGGAGACTACACAACCCTCCTGGGCAGCCCCTCACCAGGAAGAAGGTCCTTCTCATATTGATGTGGAACCTCCTCTGCTCCAGCTCACACCCAGTGCCCCTTGTCCTATCAGTTAGACAACACTGGCTCCATCCTCCTGACACCCACCTTTCACGTGTTTACCACCATTAATGAGGCCAGACTCATTTTGAGGCACACCTCCAGCAGCTCCCCTGCCCTTCTACAGCACATGTCCCGCTCAGAACCTGCAGTTTGCTGGGCACAAATCAGAGCACACAAAGGCAGAGGTGAGTGTCCACGCAGAAGCTCACAAAAACAAACTCAAGCGTAAGTTTCACCTTGTGTTTATTTAGGTTTGACAGCAAGCACAGTGCACTCCGAGTTTCCAAGCTGCAGGACAGACACAGACCCACCTCTGAAGAAGCTACGTCACGAACGAAGCACAGAGAGACACGCGGGCTGCAGCTGAGAGATTAAAAAGGGGTTATGGACAGTCACCGATTTTATTCTCTGCGTTCCAAAGGTTCCTCAGCACAAGCTCAGCACAAGCTGTGTTCCACAAATGCTGCAGCACAGTTAAAACCCTCCTGGATGGCCTCCCTTTCCGCTGAGCTCATGGCAGGCAAGCAAAGCACCAGCCCTGCGGAGGTGTCACTTGTGCCAGAGCACGTACAGACATCCCATGATTGAAGCCAGAAGAGCCCAACAGCTCTGAGTGACAGGCCCTGGGTACAGGCCAGCAGCAGCACAAGCGAGTTCCCTCGCTGCCTCACTCTCCTAGAGAGAGCAATGAGTTCCCTCCAGACACAAGCAACAAGCCAGGCCAACCCTTCCATGAAGGCCTCCTACGAGACCACCCAGCAGAGCCCAAAAGCCACAGAACAGCACGTGGGCCCATGACTTCGACTCCTGCAGCCCACAGAAACAATTCCCCTCTCTTTGTATTCCAGTGCAAAGCACAGCACTGAAGAAGCAGCTCTCACAGAGGATCCCCTAGAACTGCACCGGGAGCACTACTGGCAGAGCAGAGTGTGTTTGCTCCTGTGCTTGCAGCTACCAACTGCGCTCCCAGCTCTGGGCAAACACCCCGAGACATCACCGCTCCCACACCAGACAGTAACCACCACCCTTCAGCTGCAGACCAGACCCCCTACAGACCGGAACACTCCACGGTGATTAGGTCTACACCCTGCGCCTTGAGGACCTCTTTACACACCAGAGTCACCGGCTCATCGCGCACAACTCGGCACCTTCCAACGCGCCCAAACTCTGTCCTCGGGCAGATGCGGAGGTTTCTGTCCCACACCCTCACTGTTGCTGCTTTTCTGCAAAAGAAAGACGCGGTTAAAACAGCCAGCACACACTGCTCCTCGGCGCCGCCAGCACAACAATCACACCGCCGGTGCCTTAACCTGCGCGGACGCGCTACCCGCAGCAGCCTTCTGTCAGCGTAAAGGAAAGGCTAACGCAACCCTTGCGATGGCAAGTGCCCTTCAGCCTGTGTGACCGCAGGGCCGATCGACAGCGCTGGCTCGTGCTCTTACAAGGGCTGAAGAGCAGCTGCTCTGCCCTGCGTCCCTTGGGTACACGGGGGGGGATGCTCGCCACGCAGTCCTCTGTCTTCCCGACACAAGTCAGACCCGCTCCTCAGCGACAAGAGGTGTGTTTAGTGCTTTGTTGGACTTAAGCCTACTAGAAGAACACGTGGAGACCTTCCTGTGCAACCGGATCTAGGGGATCCCACTGTGGCAGGGGGACTGGACTGGATGATCTCTCGAGGCCCCTTGCTGTCCCTAATGTCCTGTGATTCTGTGACTGGGTGCAGGAAAAAACACATGGAGCTGAGAACCTTGCCCCAAGCCAGCAGAGCAGCTTCCTCCAGCACAGAGGCACAAACCATAGGAGCAACAAGGCTGGGGAAGGGACTGGAGGGAAAGCGTGATGGGGAGAGGCTGAGGGAGCTGGGGGTGTTTAGCCTGGAGGAGGCTCGGGGGGACCTTCTCCGGCTGCGTGAAGGGAGGCTGTAGTGCCGTGGGGGCCGGGCTCTTCTCCCAGGCACCCAGCACCAGGACGGCCTGAAGCTGCACCAGGGGAGGGTTAGGCTGGGTGTCAGGAAGCCCGTCCCCCTGGAAAGGGTGATCAGGGCCTGGGCTGGGCTGCCCAGGACAGCGGGGGAGCCCCCATCCCCGGAGCTGCTGAAGGGCAGCCTGGCTGTGNGCCGCGGGCTGCGCGTCCGGGCGCCGCCACAGCCCTTCCGGGGCACCGGGGCAGCGCTGCCGGGGCACGGCCGCCGCCCGCCGCTCTGGGCCCCGCTTCCGCGGCCCGGGAGGGCAGCCAGGCCAACCCCCCCCCGCAGGGAGCAGGGACCCCCTCGGCTAGAGCAGGTGCCCAGAGCCTTCCCTCGAAGACCTCCAGGGCTGGGGCTCAGCTCCCTCCCTGGGCAGGCTGTGCCGCTCCGCTCCTGCTCAGGCGCTCCTTCCCGACAGCCCGCTGCAGTCTGCCCTTCTCTCATGGGAAACCGCTGCCTCTCGTCCTGTCACTCCAGGCCTTGGTAGGCAGCTCCTCTGCAGCCTTCTTGTAGCCTCCTTCGGGGACCGGAAGGTCGCTCTCAGGTCCCCCCGATGGAGCCTTCTCTTCTCCAGGCTGAACAGCCCCAGCTCCCTCAGCCTGTCCTTGTAGCAGAGGGGCTGCAGCCTCCAGCTAATTTCAGTGGCCTCCTCCGGACCTGCTCCATCTGAGCAGAGGTCGGTCCCTACACAGCGACTGGGAGTTCAACCTACCCCTCCGTGGCCCCCTGACATTAGGGCTGCTGTGGGGAAAGCAATCCCCTAATGACTGGATCTAGGGGATCCTGCTGTGGCAGGGGGATTGGACTGGATGATCTCTCAAGGTCCCTTCCAATCCCTGATGGTCTGTGACAATGACAAAAGTGCTAATCCCCAAGTCTGACAGTAAACAACATCCACGACTCAGCTTTGCAAGTGGAGAGTCGTCTTTTCCTTCACGACTTCCCTATTAGAGAAGCGTCCATGAAGCAGAGAGCCAGCACACAGTGACCCGCTGAAGCAACAGAGGANTGAGCAGCCCGCTCGCCCCCGCACGGGAGGCTCTGCCCGGGCCCACCCCGCCCCGGCCCCTCGCCCAGCCGCCCGTTACCTTCCCAGAGGAGCTGCCCGCCCCGCCGGCGGAGAAACTTGTACCAGAAGGGGCTGGCGGCGGCCTCGTCCGGCAGCTCCACCTCGGCCAACCACAGCGACGGCTCCTGCGCGGGCAGCGGGGCGCCGGGCCGCGCCGCCCTCATGGGCACCGCCCGCTGCGGCTCCCANTAGGTCCCCCCGATGGAGCCTTCTCTTCTCCAGGCTGAACAGCCCCAGCTCCCTCAGCCTGTCCTTGTAGCAGAAGGGCTGCAGCCTCCAGCTAATTTCAGTGGCCTCCTCCGGACCTGCTCCATCTGAGCAGAGGTCGGTCCCTACACAGCGACTGGGAGTTCAACCTACCCCTCCGTGGCCCCCTGACATTAGGGCTGCTGTGGGGAAAGCAATCCCCTAATGACTGGATCTAGGGGATCCTGCTGTGGCAGGGGGATTGGACTGGATGATCTCTCAAGGTCCCTTCCAATCCCTGATGGTCTGTGACAATGACAAAAGTGCTAATCCCCAAGTCTGACAGTAAACAACATCCACGACTCAGCTTTGCAAGTGGAGAGTCGTCTTTTCCTTCACGACTTCCCTATTAGAGAAGCGTCCATGAAGCAGAGAGCCAGCACACAGTGACCCGCTGAAGCAACAGAGGACCTCACTGCTTCCTCCCCACTGGGCTGGCCGGTGCGGCAGCGTCCGTGTTCTTTACTGCCGGCAACGCCCGCCACACGGGCTGCTCTGCTACTTGGCACAGCTTCGTCTGTGTTCGCCCCACAGCCATCTCACACGACAGTATTTCCAAGTAGGGAAATCTGTAGTGAAGACAGAGCTTGAAAACAAAAACAAAACACAAGCAGCAAAAGGCTCTGCTTGGAGAGGGAAGAGGAGGGGTGAGGGCTGCCCCGAGTGCGAGTTGTGAGCGATGTGGAGATCAGCTCTGCTCCTTCCTGGACTGGCCTCCCTTCCCTTTTTAGGTTATTTGCTTTCTCGCAGCGATGCTGAGAAAACGCTACGGCCTGTCCCAAACGTGTGTGCTAATCATAGATGAGAGAGAGGCAGCCCGCGGCACAGCCCTGGCCGCAGCCGGGACGCGCGCTGCAGCCAGCTGATGCAGGTGTGCTGGTGGCCGGAGCAGCACCGTCCTCACTGACAAAGGCGGGCGGGCTGTGCTCCCGCAGAGACTGCACCAGAGGCGAGGAATAACTACTCCAGCGCAAGCGGTTCAAGCCCACTGCATTCAGTGAAAGCTGACGTGGAGGAATCAGAACTGTTCTGTGACTTACACAGCCAAACCCGCCTGGAGATGCTCCTGTGCGACTGGATCTGGGTGATCCTGCTGTGGTGGGGGGGCTGGACTGGATGGTCTTTCGATCCCCTTTGGATCCCCTAGATCCAGTCGCACAGGAGCACGTCCAAGCGGGTTTGTTGGAGCTGCTGATCTCCTAACCCTGTTACTCCTTCAGAATGGGTGAAAAAAAACCAAGAAGTGACTTAGTGGCCAGGTCCAGCTCTTGAGGAGCCAGCCGTGGCTTCTGTGCAATCAAGGGATTACCTTGAGGGACTGGCTGTGCTAATGGGAAGGCATCTGTGGGAGAACTTGAGCTCAGGTGGAAAGAGGTCACTGTGGTGCACAGCAACACACACCCCAAATTAAGCAGGAGGAGTCCCCTGCCTGTGAGCTAGTCTCCAAAATATGTCAGACACATCTTCTGGCTCTCGGCTGACCTGCACAAGGTTGCCACACTGCAGGCTGTTTACACTCTCCTTCCAGACAGCAACTCCTGTTTTCTGGGGTGTCCCTGTGGCTGGATGAAAACAGCGTTTGCTCCTCGGGAAGGAGAATGCTCTGGGGTGGAAGTGCCATCTAGCCCAACCTCCTACATTGAGCAGGGACATCTTCAGCTACTTCAGGTTGCTCAGAGCCCCATCCAGCCTGATCTTGAATGACACCAGGGATGGAGCATCTACCACCTCACTGTGCTCACTGCAAACGACTCTTTACAGCTCAAAGCCATCAGGCCTGGTGGAAAAGCCTGTCCCCATTACACTTACTATGACCATCTGCATCTTGCTGGCTTCCTTGGCAGCAAACACAGCACGAAGGTTGGGTTTCATTCCAAAGCAGAGAGAAAACACAGGTGAAACCCTTTCTCCTTCTCGCTGCAGAACATAATTACAGCTTTGCCATTGACTGATACTGCTGAGCCACACTGCGGCGCACAGCCACCCACTCTACTCCATCATTAACGCTGCAACCACGATGACAGATCTAATTAAGGTTTCAACACCTACTCTGGATCAAAACCCCAAGTCAAAACTGTTCAACTGCTTGAAAACAAGGAATTTGTCTATTAAGCAGAACCTTGGGTGTTGCAGTTGCTGCAGTTCGCGCTGTTGGGACCTGCTGTCTAACAATTTAATACCAAATACTCTTGAATTGTGACCAGGCCCTTCCCAATGTGGTCAGGCTTTTCCCTCTCTCGCAGTGCAGGAGTGGTGCTCACCTATCTAGCAGAGTCACAGGAGCTCATCTTCTCAAGTACTGTGCTAATCAGAACAGCAGGGACTGGAAGGGACCTCCAAAGATCATCCACTGCAATCCCCCTGCCACAGCAGGATCCCCTAGACCAAGCTGCACAGGAACATGTCCAGGTGGGTCTTAAACGTCTCCAGAGAAGGAGACTCCACAGCCTCCCTGGGCAGCCCCTGCCAGGACTCTGTCACCCTCACCGGGAAGAGGGTCCTTCTCAGATTGATGGGCAACCTTCTACATACCAGCTCACACTCACTGGCCCTTGTCCTGTCACTGGGTGCCCCTGAGCAGAGCCTGGCTCCATCCTCCTCAAACCCACACTTCACATCTTGATCAACACTCATGGGGTCACCCCTCAGGCTCCTTCTTTCCCAGCTCCTGTTTGTTTTCATTTCAACACACGGGTCCCATATCAGCCCTTGGGTCCCATGTCTCCTCCTCCTCAGCTTGGAAGGGAATCACTGGGTGACAGAGCACAGACAGGAGCTAAACACAGACACTCCCACTGCTCGTGTTTGCTTTGTCCACGCAGCAGAGGTGTGGCTGTCACAGTCCACAGCGCACCCAACGATTAATGATGTTTTCTGGAGCGCCGCTCAGCAAGTTGCAGTGACAGCTCTCGCGTTGCTCCTCGCGTTCCCCGACTGACTTCCCTTAAACCACCTTCCTGAGGCTGCAGCAAGCATCTGACTCTCCAGTGAACTCGTATCTCACCTTAGGAAGGCACACTGAGCAGGGAAGAGCCTGTTAAGAGAGGTTTGGCAGCAGCACCGTGTCGCTCCGTGCGCCTCAGACACATTTATTATCAGCTGGAAGTGGAACAGGTACACTTCCATGTGCAAAGACTGCTAACAGGCTCTGGTTAGCAAACAGAGGGCAAAAGGGCACTTNGTCTGACTCTCCAGTGAAATCGTATCTCACCTCAGGAAGGCACACTGAGCAGGGAAGAGCCTGTCAAGAGAGGTTTGGCAGCAGCACCGCGTCGCTCCGTGCGCCTCAGACGCGTTTATTATCAGCTGGAACAGGTACACTTCCATGTGCAAAGACTGCTAACAGGCTCTGGTTAGCAAACAGAGGGCAAAAGGGCACTTCTGCACAGCCTTTCATTTTCAGGAGGCCTTGGGTTCTGCTGTGCCCTTCCACAAACAGCCTGAGCTACAGCTGCTACCTGCCAAGTGCCCTGGAGTTTTCTTTGCTGCACCAAGTTTCCGCAGAGCACTTGACACGCTGCAAAGGGCCTTTACAAGCCAGCAGCATGTGACCAGATAATCTTCCCAAATCATTACTGATTAGACTGACGAGGTACAATGCGAGTCCTTCCGTGTGAGGGAGACCCCTCTGCTGCCAAACCGACCACAGCAACAGGAGCAACTGCGCAGCCCAGAAAGGAAGGACTGATCCTCACACGGAAGCAAATGTGGAAGTGCCTTAACCTCTTCCCAGTTAACCTGCAGTGGCTGAATGACAGATTCCAACAGTTAATGATAGATGAAGAGGCAGTTAAAATAGATTGCGCCCTGTACCCTGATTTCTTGGAGTACTTACAGGTATAACCTGGGCAAGAGCAACCCCAGGGACCAGTACACAGTGGGGACTGACCTGTTGGAGAGCAGTGGAGGAGAAAGGGAGCTGGGGGTGCTGGTGGCCAGCAGGATAGTCAGGAGCCAGCAATGGGCCCTGGTGGCCAAGAAGGCCAAGGGCATCCTGAGGTGGATCAAAAAGAGAGGTGGTTAGCAGACTGAGAGGTTCTCCTCCCCCTCTACAGTGCCCTGGTGAGACCACAGCTGGAATCTTGTGTCCAGTTCTGGGCCCCTCAGCTCCAGAAGGACACAGAGCTGCTGCAGAGCGCAGAACCACAGAGATGATGGAGGGAGGGGAGCATCTCCCTGCTGAGGAAAGGCTGAAGGAGCTGGGGTTCTTGAGTTGGGAGAAAAGGAGACACAGGGGAGACCCCATGGATGTTGATAAATATGTGAAGGGTGGGTGTCAGGAGGCTGGAGCCAGGCTCTGCTCAGGGGCATCTAATGATAGGACAAGGGGCAGTGGGTGTGAGCTGGAACACAGGAGGTTCCACAGCAATAAGAGAAGGATCTTCTTCCCAGTGAAGGTCACAGAGGCCTGGCAGGGGCTGCCCAGGGGGGTTGTGGAGTCTCTGGAGACGTTTCAAGCCTACCTGGACGTGTTCCTGGAATCTTTTGAGGTCCCTTCTAATCCCTGACGTTCTGTGACTCTGATAGTTAAAACAGATTCCTCCCCGTAACCTGACTTCTGGGGGCACGTACTGGTATCCCGCGGGAAGTCGCTGAGCACCGGAAGGCTGGCTCCGAGCTTTCCAAATAAGCAGAGTGACGCTAGAAGAGAAACTCCAGAAAGTTTTATTAGGATTTGAACAAGACATCGCAACGAAAAGAACATTGCATAATGATCGACAACATCGTCACTGGAGACGGCGGAGCAGCGTGGCGTCGAGAAGAGCACGACTGGAGCAGCTGCCTCCGCTTGCTGTCGGAAGACGCGCCACGAGCGGGGAGCGCCTGCCAGACTCGCGGGCCGGCGGGAGCGAGCCGCGTTCCGAGCGACGGGCTCTCTCTCACGGGTGCCTGACCAACTGCATGGCAGTGCTAACGAGGGCGTGGGTTCTGAGCAGACCGGAGCCGTAGTCCTGCCTGCGAGCAGGTCACAAGGCAGAGAGTTTGCTCACAGCTTCAACAGCTCTGGACTCTCACAAAAAAGACACGGATTGACCAAAAGAGCCCAGTATGCACACTGGGAAACAAAAGTGCGTGTTTGGAGGAAAGGGTTGCTTTCAAAAAGAACACGGAGGACTTACAAAACTTGTTTGAACAGACCAACAGCTGAAGATGCTTTAGATGTAAACTGTGCCACAAGCAAGGCCCTACCAACACCGGCTCCTCCAGCTGAGCACCCTCTCCCCGCAAGCGGCAGAGCCACGTGCCTGCCCGCCCGCCGTCCTCTCTGCAGCTCCGGGTGGCTACAGAGCGCTGCCTGAAAAATACCAGCAACCCAAGACAGGTGTCTGAAAGCAGACTGAGCCATCAACATGAGCAAGTGAGGCCCTGAGCAACCAAGACTGGCTGAGAGGCACTCCTGGAGGTTGGAGTAGATGACCTCTAGGGTCACCTGGGCCACACTGTGTGACGCTCTGATCCTTCCAGTCACACAGCGACTTTTAAAGAGGGAAGAGCAGCAGCCATTAGAACTAAAAGACAAGAAGTGATGAAAAACCTCTCTCCTGCCTTGTACCGAACTACTTGTGGGGAACGAGCACTGTGACGCCCTCAGAGAAAAGCGGGGCTGGTGGAGGGGGTTAAAACCCCCACCTAATTCCCAGGGTAACGAGCATTTTGATGCACTCCAAGAAAAGGGGGGTGTTGGGGGGTTCAAATCCCCGCCTAAAGCACAGATATTACAGCCAGGTTTGTGCGTGAATCTGGAGTCTGCCTTCCAGGTAACTGCTCTCACAGCCAGGAACGGCTCCCAGCATCGCCAGCCTCTGCAGAGGGTTCAAACCCTCCAGAATCTGTCCAAACAAGACAAAGAGAGCCCACGTAGCTTGAAGCTCCCGGCAGAGCCCTGTTTGAGCTCCTGCCACCCCGCCTCACGGCGCGGAACAGCTGGACTTGGCTTTGCTTCCTGGGCACCTGTAGCACTTTGAACAGAGAAAGGCAGCGAACGTCCAGCGGGACTGGGCACGGGTACCGCGGCCAGACAGACCACGAACAAGTGCCTGGCACTGCGACTACGAGCCATAAATCTAGCCTTTTGTGTAAACACCTCCTCCCCAATAACCTCTCTGTTTCTTCCTAGAATGGAAATAGGCACGGGATTCCTTCGCACCGAGCTCGCGGCCGTTTCTGTTGTAGCTCTGTGGCACAGCTGCCAAGTGCAGCGGGCTGCAGACACCAGGGTGGACACAAACGGGTCGGAATGCCCGTTCAGGTGACAAGGGTTTTGCTGCGGCAGGCTGCTGTCCACAGCCCGTGCTCTCTGCTCTGCTCTGCAAGACCGCTTCTTGTGGAAGGCTGGAAGCGGAGCGGAGCTGTTTGCCAGGGGTGGCTGCACAGGCGTGTTGATCGGCCTTACGCAACGGACGCATCGTGTCTCATCTTATGAAGATGACACCTCTGCTGCACACACCAGTGACTTCAAACGCTCCTTGCAGAAAAGCAGCATTTGTAGAGACAAATGGACAGAGGAGACGACGATGCACCTCACGACAGTGCAGGACAAGGGAAGCCCTTTCGTTAGCTGTGTTTGAAAGCCCTCACTGTTCGTTCGTCACACGCCGTTGAGTTTGTGACTGCTCAAGCAAATTAACCCCTCAGCCGACTGCAGGACAAGGGAAAAGGAACCACTTAGAACGTTTTGTATCGATGCCATCACAGGCGTGACAGTACAAACCAGTGACTTCAAGCTCTAGACGGTTTGCTCCCCAAAGTGAAATAGCTCAGAATAAAAACAATCATCACCGACATGTCCAAAGAAAGTCGGACTGAAAATGAAGCTGCTGTTAAATCCGAGTCTGCTTAGATCATGGCTAAAAAAAATACTTTAAAAAAAGCTGTTCCTAGGTCACCCCTTCGCTAGGAAAAGCGGTAAAACACTGATCTCGTAAGAAAAAGATGTGCTTCAAAGCTGCGGTGAGACCCCCCGTTAAAAAACTTTGAGTTCTTCCTCGCTGTTCAAATGTTTAATTGCAATTTGCTAAAAAACCCCCCACGTGGACCAGACACAGAGAGAACACGTCTCGCTCCAGGGCCTCCGACCTGCGTGCGGACACCACGTCGAGGCCACTCTTGAAATGTCGTCGGTAAACGGCAACATGGGCACCAGTGAATCAGAGAACACACCTTAGGATTCTGTCCTTAAATTATATAAGTTAGATAAAACTACCCTGTCCAGCAAGTTCTGAGTTTTTCAGACGTTAAGGCAACTTTCATGACTTTCCAGCTAAGGAGTTTTATAAAAAATAAATGTCACCTCAAACCTTATGTACACAGTGACGAGCAGGGTCAGCTAGAAAGTATCTTTAGTACATTAATAAAGTGTCACGTACGTTCCCGAGGTCGCTTCAGGTGCTTGCGTGGCTGTGCGATCGCGTGGCCGCGGTGTCTAAAGCACTGGTTTCAAAACGGAGCGCAGGGAGCGTCCTTCCTTGGTGAGCTCGCGCGTGACGCACATGCACGGCAGCGGGACGGCCTCCTCTCGCCTCTCCACGGCGTTGTAGCTGCACCTCTTCAAGTGGTCGGCCATGCTCACGATGTCAGCGAACTTCCACTCCTTCACAGTGCAGAAGGCCGTGCTGAAGCGCCACACCTGCAAGACGAGGGGCACTTGGGTCCACACCACTTGAAGGCACCTGGAACGCGGAGCAGGCAGTCCCAGGGCTGGCCTGTCGGACTTTAACGCATCTGCTAGGCTGGAAGGTGCTGCGAGTCAGTCACCCTGCTGTGGCAGGGGCACTGGACTGGACGACCTTTCGAGGTCCTTTCCGGTCCCTAATGTTCTGAGATTTACTATGTGATGCTAAAATCAATGTGACTAACCCGTAACATGGGGGGGCTGCGGAGTTTCCCTCTCTGGAGACGTTTCAAACCCTCCCGGCCATGTTCCTGTGTGACTGGATCTAGGGGATCCTGCTCTGGCAGGGGAATTGAACTGGCTGATCTTTGGAGGTCCCTTCCAACCCCTAATGTTCTGTGACTGTGCAAAAACTAGACCGACCCTACTTCAACTTCTGCTTCGCCAGGCGTAGAGAACACTGATCCAGCCCGCTAGTGATTCCCACTAACTGTTGTTCTGCACAACCATCTGTTTCTGGAAGGGATACCACGTCCAAATGCAGCGAGGACAGCAGCAATGGGGGAAAAGGCAGAGCTGTGGCCAACTAAACACCTTTAAAACAACAAAGCCCTTACCTTTTCCTTGATCTGCCAGGAAGAACTCCCATCCGGGCACCTCCTCTTCTCCCAGAGCAGGATCACCATGCCTCGTGCTTGGAGCAAGCTCCCACACACATCTCTCATCAACCGCGACACTCTCGAGAGCTGACACAAACTAAAGCCATCGAGGAAGCTCGCGATGTGCTGCAGCACCTCGAAAGGCAGACTGCTCAGGTGGTCGTTGTGCAGCCCGATCAGGCAGCTCCTTGCTGGTTCCACTAGTGCTGTGGACACGCAAGGCTGGACTCCAAAGGACCGCAAGTGACGGTCGTGAATCACCTTTGCCCCTTGCGTGGAAGGGCAGAACCTTCGCTGCGAGTACGTGCACCCGTAGTAGGCCAGAGGACACCTCTGCTCCATCCAGCCGTTAAGGCCGGCGTGAATGTCACCGTGCACGTTCTTAAAATGCGACGAGAACTCGTTCCTCCTGAACAACTGTCCGCACACAAATGTAAACATTGAACGCTGTTTCGTTTGGTATCTAGCCACGTATTCCAACACCAAATCCAGCCCCAGGGTCTGGAACGGACTTGGATTCGAGAGCTGTGGGTTGGCATGATCGCATGCGGAAGCCGAAGCGATTTCCCCCACCATTGTGTTTGTGGCCAGTATAGCAGACGGGAGGGAAAACGTCTGGGTCCCAAAGTCAACGCGATACACATCGACAGCGCGACTTTCCGATATCCCTCTGCCTCCGGGAGAGTCCCCCAGGCAGAACAACAGAGCTGCAGTGATGAGATCGATGCCCTGAAGCCCCATGGGATCTTCTGTCACCTCCAGGTCCGACGTGTCGACAGCTTTGTCTTCTTTCGGCGCAGACCAGTAGTGGTTCACAAGGAATTTGTACGACCGGTGCCGCAGGAGCGCAAATGGATCCACGCTCCTCAGTCTTTCTTGCTCCGCTTGTCTCTCTAACAGCTCGTCCTCGCCAGCGTTACGGGGAGGCGGCACGTGGTTAGCGCTGCCGTTAACCAAGGCATCACCCGACGCCACGTCTCTGGGCTGTGCTGTTACCGGGGAGGAGCCGCACGACTCTAACGCTCCATCATCATCATCATGCGACGCTGGACATTCACCGTTTGCTACGCTGGGAGGTTTAGAATTAGACAGAGGATCTTCACTCCGGTCCGGCACCTCTGAGCGTTCATTTTCCACGTGAAAGCCGTTACACAGAAGGGGGGAGTTACCGAGGGGTAGATTTAAGTCGCGCTGCCCCGCTTCGTCGTAACACGACCCGCTAGGGCCATTTTGCTCCAACTGGGAAGCTGGACTCATGCCGTCTGAGTTAACTCCCCCAACCGCTCCTGTGTTGTCTTCACCTGGGCAGTCCGGGGCAGAGCTCTGATCCTGAACAACGCCGTTCGAAGCCTGCTCCTTGATCTCGGTATCGTCTTCCATCTCATGCGGTGAAAGGCAGAGCCTTGAACTTAACATGCTAATGTCCCGCGTAGCAGTGTTCAGGATATCCAGAGCAGCAGCCAAACTCCTCGTTGTCTCCACAGTAGCTTGGTAAAGTGCACCGTAGGACTCTTCATCGACAGGCACCAGGCCGTTCGAGTGCACCGCGCCGGGCACGCTCGGTGCGACAGCGGCTTGCTCCCTGCATTCCGGCACCTGATCGCCCGCTTTCGACATCATCGTCGCTACTTTCAGCGATTCCAACAACATGCGCTGGTCTTGGAGGGCCAACGCCATGTCCAGCTGCTCCACCTCGTCGACATCTTTGCTGAGGTTCTCGTAGGACTTCCGGTCGGCGTAGCTGACTGGCCACCGGTTCCACTCCATGGTGCAGCAGACCACGCTCGCTGGACACACCTCTAGATGCTCGGCGATCTTATTTCGGGCTACTACGAAGGGGCACCCAAAGCCGCTGTTCAAACAAGGCACTCTTTCCAGCGGACATAACGCGCGATGCTCCTCAGCCTTACACGAGTGGAAAACCGCCCCGCAAACCAGCGGGCAGCCGACCAAGTCACAGGAGACGCCGGGCTCTGGTCTGGCCATACAGCGGCGGCTGACACAGTTCACACAGTGCAGATGCTGCTGCTGCTGCTGCTGCTCCTCCATGACTGCAAGTCCAGATCTGAATGAGCAAAGGCGAGACAAACAGCTATTACCGCAGTGTTGTTAGCGCGTCTGTTGTCTGCACAGAGAGGTGGATGGGAACAGTGGGAAGGGACCAATATCCACTTTAACAGAGTGAACACATGGCCAGCGGCTTTCTGGGGTGGATCAGAATCACAAGACGTCAGGGATTAGAAGGGACCTCGAAAGATCACCCAGTCCAATCCCCCTGCCACAGCAGGATCTCCTAGATCCAGTCACACAGGAACATGGCCAGGCATGTTCCACAGAACATCTCCACGAAGGAGACTCCGCAACCTCCCTGGGCAGCTCCTGCCACAGCTCTGGCATGCTTATCGTGAAGAAGTCCCTTCTCACATTGATGTGGAATCTCCTCACACCGGCTGGCTCTTGTCCTATCATTAGATGACACTGAGCAGAGCCTGGCTCCATCCTCCTGACACCCACCCTTCACATATGGATCAACATTCACGAGGTCACCCCTCAGGCTCCTTTATCCCAGCTCCAGAGCCCCAGCTCCCTCAGCCTTTCCTCAGCAGGGAGATGCTCCTCTCCCTCCATCATCTTCGTGGCTCTGCACTGGGCTCTCTGCAGCAGCTCCGTGTCCTTGTGCAGCTGAGGGGCCTGGAACTGGACACAAGATTCCAGATGCGGTCACATCAGGGCAGAGTAGAGGGGCAAGAGGACCTCTCTCAATCTGCTAACCACCCTCCTTCCGATCCACCCCAGGATGCTGTCAGCCTTCGTGGCCACAAGAGCCCATTGCTGGCTCCTGGCCATCTTGCTGGCCACCAGGACCCAGCTGAAGGTGAGAGGAAGCCGCATGGTGGACGCTCCGCTTTCAATCATTGAAATAGAAATCCATGCGACACTTCACTCGCCCATATTCTTCTAATGCTTTGAAATTCCTGCCAACTGTACCAAGCGATCAGTCCTCACCCCCCATCCGTCGTAGTTTAGATAACTTAAATATTTCAGCCTCCCACTCTGCCGAGCACTTCTAACAAAGCAGCATATGTGTGACACTCAGCAGGCAAAACACAGCTGAGAGCTCCCCACCGCACCTCCACGTCTCTGCGCTGAGGATCAAGCGACTCTCGGCGGCACCACCGAGGGCATCGGGCACCGAGCTCGGCTCAACGCTTCAGCACACCTCTCCGGCACACAGCCGGCTTTCAATTCGCACCTTAAGTCGGACCGCATCTCCCGCAGAGAGCTGAGACACGCTCCGTAAGGAATTCAGGACTGGAAAAGCTCTGCCTTCTCCGAGACGTCGGTTCCTGCAGCCGAGGAACGCCTGCCAGATACAGCAGCCTGCCTGCTGCTTGACCAGTCACTGTTTCGCATCAGTGCCGAGACCAAACCAGCTTTCCTCAAGTCAACACGAGAGCAGAGCTCAGAAGGAAGCTCCCGGGCTCTGTGTGTATTTTAAAGCACTGAACACACCACTGAAACAGCCCTGCCAAAGGCAACGGCTAGTTTATACCCCAAGAGCCCTAGCAGAGCCCAACCTTTGCTTGGGGCAGCGGGTGTCAGCTGGAACACAGCAGGTTCCACATCAACATGAGAAAGAACTTCTTCCCTGCGAGGGTGACAGAGCCTGAAGGGGCTGCCCAGGGGGGCTGTGGAGCCTCCTCCTCTGGAGACATTTCAAACCCTACTGGCCATGTTCCTGCTGTGTCAGGGGGACTGGACTGGATGGTCTCTCAAGGTCCCTTCCCATCCCTAATGGCTGGATCTAGGGGATCCTGCTGGGGCAGGGGGACAGGACTGGATGCTTTTTCAAGGTCCCTTCCAATCTCTACTGTTCTGTGATTCATGTATGTAAACACACCCCTCCCACGGAACAAACAGTCTGCCAGAAGCAAGCTTTAACTTAACCAGTCACTCATAGCTGTTTTAAAATAAAAAATAACTTTAAATAAAAAGCTCAGTCCCATCCCCCTGCCACAGCTGGATCTCCTGGATCAAATTGCACAAGAAGATCTCCAGGTGGGTTTGAAATGTCTCCAGAGAAGGAGACTCAGAACAACCCATTATCTCTGTTTCTACAAATAAGAATCTTATCAGTCACTAAGAAGTTCAATATTAGTTGTAATTTCTTGTAAAATTAAAATCCTTAACTAAACATAAAATTTCAGACGTCCTTGGACATCCAGAGGCCATCAGCAGGACGTTCACTAAAACCGTGTCTTGCCCACAAGCCTCAACCTTGCAGCAGCTGCTGCAGAGCTCCCATTCAGTCCGAATGTCACATTTTATTTATAGCCCACCATAAAGTGCTTTCAGATATATTCCATCTCCTTTTAATTATAATACCTGGGCTTCAAACTCAGCAGCTGTTTTGGGCAGTAGCGAGTTCCCGCTTGAACTACTTCAGGCTTTTGATAAAACTATCAACTGGCAAATTAAGTCCAAAGGCAAGAGAACCCTGAATGACCACAGAAACTGGTGAAATGTCTGTGTGGGAACTCGAGAATCGGCACAGCCATCGTGGCCAAACACTCACAACATGAATGAGCACATCTGTTAACCACAACTGGCCACAGCTCATTCCATTTCTGTGATCACAGAACCACAGAACATTAGGGGTTGGAAGGCACCTCGACAGACCATCCTGTCCAGTCCCCCTGCCACAGCAGGATCCCCTCGATCCAGATGCACAGGAACGTGGCCAGGAGGGTTTGAAACATCTCCAGACAAGGAGACTGCAGAACCACCCCTGGGCAGCCCCTGCCAGGGCTCTGACACCCTCATCAGGAAGAAGGTCCTTCTCACACTGATGTGGAACCTCCTCTGCTCCAGCTCACACCCACTGCCCCTTGTCCCATCACTGGGTGCCCCTGAGCAGAGCCTGGCTCCATCCTCCTGACACCCACCCTTCACAAACTGATCAACACTCATGGGGTCACCCCTCAGGCTCCTTTTCTCCTCCAGCTCAGGAGCCCCAGCTCCCTCAGAGATAACGAAGTGCTTTCATTTCCTCTGACACAGGGAACTGAGATGGGCAGACCAAGTGCCTTTGCTGACCTGAAGAAAAGGATCTGCCATTAAAAGACACAGCCCAGAGTATTTTCAGTGCCTGTGTGTCATTGTGTTCCTTGCCACTATTTGGTGAGAAGGAGGAGTGTCAGATCAATGGCTACAGCAGGAACGAGCAGCTGTCCTTTTCTGACAGTGTAGTGTCAGCAGCCAGCTTCAGTTCAAATGCTCGAGATGCTCGAGCGCACGCACTTGACTGTTACTAGCAGGGAAGCCTAAAAATACATCCCATTCCAGTGGGGTGACCAGTGCTTGCAGAATTTGTGCAACCACTTGATGTTATTGTACATCCTATACAGTCAGCTGACCAAATTAGCCAGAACATGCTTTCAAAATCTGTCATAATCAAAAGGATTAAGATTCCAGCTGCTACAGCCACGTGGTTTCAGTTGCTGTTGTGACACAAACACTGGGAGCGCACAACGAGGGGTTCAGCGGCCGCAGCACTCGAGCTGCAAGGGAGAGCTCCCACAAAGTATAAGGAGCTGTGCTGAGTATCATCAACCCCAAAGCCTGCTTGCTCGCTCTCCCCTACACAAGTTCTTTGGTGTCAGCAAGGAAATCACAGCAACTGTGACCGCTGTTGTAACCCTCCACTACTCAGCCACCTTTTACTCACCCAGCCTATAAACCCCAACTGCTTTTGAGGCTCTTCCCTCCATCACATTTGACTAAATAGGCCACCAGGTTCTTAAATTACTGGTTCGAGGAAGCAGAGGAATAGACACACAAGCAGTACTACAGGTTTGGAGAGCCAGGAGGACCCAAAGGCACCCACAAGCAGCCTGACGTATGCAAACCACTCTAAGCAACTCCCTTCTGCCTTGGAGACCGCAGAAGAGCCTGTCACACCTCTGAGTCTTCCCTCTCTTCCCGAGGTCTGCGGCTAGAAAAGCGGCAGCAAGTCTGCTGAAAGGCAGGAACAACCTTCAGAGAGGAAATGCCCAAGTGAGATATTTTCAGTGGTGAAAACAAAAACAAGCGAAAGCAGGGCAAGAGGCAGAGAGATTATTAAACAAAAACAAAGAACGAGGCGGACGGTATCGTGCCATTGGAACGGACAAGCCAGGGAGGTGGTGGAGCTGCCATCTCTGGAGGTGCTTAAAAAACAGACTGGACATGTCCCTTACTGCTGTGGTCTAGATGACGGGGTGATGGCAGGTCATAGGCTGGCCTCGATGAGCTCAGAGGGCTCTTCCAGCCTCAGTAAGTCAGTGATTCTGTTATACAGAGTGGGCAGTCCTACAGATAATCACAGAGAAGCTGTTTTACTGTCCTATTTCCTAGCACACGTGACAGGGTAACCACCATCCACCTTGACTAACAGGTCTAACTATCAGATGCTTCAAACAAGCTCTGCAGTCTTCCAGAAGGGAAGCTCTTCCTGTCCTGTCACCCCTGTCCTGCAGAAACAACTTTTTTTACCTAAACCCCAGCACCTATCACTACAGCATCCCGGCTGCAGTGCCCTTCTGTGTTGTGCATTTGATGCTCCACTTCCGGGGCTGGGGATGGTAGTGTTCGGGTTGGTTGATCTGTGGTCTCTTAATCGTTCATCATTGTTCAAATAATCAGTAAGAACCACGAACTAGAGGTTCAGCAAAGCGTGTCTGTCTGACAGCATTTCAACTGGAGAACTGCCAAGAGCCACCACTAGTTACCATCACTTTGTGAGGATGTCCTAACTCTGCTCCTTGAGACTCCAAAAGCCTAGGTTTAAATAGTGCCTTGACACGTGTCCAAAACCAGTAGTCACCGTCCTCACGGGAGCTGGGCACCTCCTATCCTGCCTGAATGCCTCTGCACGGCACTGGGAAGGCAGGAGACAGGGACAGGCAGCAAAACTAACCTAAGGTTACAGTATCTTGCAGCGACTCTTCAAAAGGAAGTTCAAAACAACAACCAACACACCAACTGCCAACGTAGCCAAGAGGTGACAAACGTCAGTCCCACAGGTAACGGAGTGGCACGTGCCCTGCTTCAATGTCTTTCACACATGAGGCAAGGGTTCCCTTCTCTGCAATTGTTCTCACTTGAAAATAAAAGGTGCCAACAGAAACTTTTTGAAGCCTTGGGTTTCTTCATCTGGTTTCACAGAATCATTCGGGTTGGAAAAGACCCCCGGGATCACCCAGTCCAACCATCAACCCCACTCTACAAGGTCACCCCCAAACCAGATCCCCCAACACTATACCTAAGGTACTTTTAAACTCATCTAGGGATGGGGACTCAACCTCCACCCTGGGCAGCCCAGTCCAGGGCCTGACCACTGCCTCCAGGAAGAATTTCTTCCTGATGTCCAATTTAACCCTCCCCTGTTGGAGCTGGAAGCCCTTCCCTACTACTGACCTGTGAGAAGGGACCAGCACCAACATCTCAGCAGTGTCCTTTCAGAGAGCTGTAGAGAGCGATGAGGTCTCCCCTCAGCCTCCTCTTCCTCAACCTAAACAGCCCAAACTCACTGCCTGGCAGCACCTGCACAACACTGGACACACCAGCATGAAGCTTTATGCATCAGCAGGACGAGGAGCTCCAATGACTAAAGCCCAAACTGCCGCTAGACAAGCGGCACGTTACTTCCACAATTATCATCCTAGCCCACAGCAAGTTCTCTGTGTTACACAAAAGGGGCAGAAGAAGATGAGGCTCAAAGCACAGCTTCTCCCTGCAAGAAGAAAACACACCTCTGAAAAAGACTCTAGTCTAGTGACCTGGCACGGACGGAGTAGGCACCAACTGCTTTCTGAAGGATGAGTCACCTTGTTCATCTCCCTCAGCACCAAACCAAGCCTCTAACAGAAGTTTTAACGACAGAAAAGAAATAGCGAGCACTAGAATTACAAGGAAGTGGTGCTTTTTAATGTCAACCTTCTAAAGAAAAGCTTTTCCACCACTACTGCTGCCCCGAATAATCCGACTGCAGCAGCTGACCTGCATTCTCTGAGTAACACCTCAGGAATGCCTTTCTTCCTAGTTGCAAGCCACCTTCCGAGACGTCACAACCCCCCTGGGCAGCCCTTTCCCGAGGTTTTCTTCTTGCAGGAAGAAGCTCTGCTTTGAGCCTCACCTTTTCCTGCCCCTTTTGTGTTATACAGAAAAATGACTGTGGACTAGGAATGATAATTGTAGAAGTAATGTGCTACCTCACCCTCACCACAAAGAAGGTCCTTCTCACATTGATGTGGAACCTCCTCTGCTGCAGCTCACACCCGCTGCCCCCTGTCCTGTCACTAGATGACACTGATTCAATGAGTGGACCCTCCACTGACGCATCACACATCTGGCTTTTAGATTAGAAGCTCTGACCGAGTATCAAAGGACTTCATTCTACTGCTGTTGAACTCTGGGGGTGTTAAAATGAAGATCACAACAACCAGGTGTCTCCTTAGAGTACTTTTGTGACAGATCTGCCATGCGTTCTCGTTTCCTTGACACATTCCCCAAGAAGAAACCCGAAGGCCTCAACGCGCCTTTGGCCACACACTGACACAAGACAAGCACACCAGGAACAGCTACTCTCGCTGCATGGCCCAGGCACAAAAGCACTCTACCTGTTGAGATGGTGACAGGGCAGAATCAGCTAGAGAGCCAGTAGATCTCATGTGTAAAGCACTTCTGAACTGGAGCTCAGTGCGAATCCTGGCTTGCTGCAGACTCTGCAAGAAACGAGACGAGAAGTGAGGTTTCGTTCCAGACTGCCTCCCGTACGGACCATCCTCTGGCACCAGAGTCAAGTGCCGGCACTACTGGCAGCTACGCAAGTTGAAACACTGCAGACTTCACTGCAGAACGAGCAAGTTCTTAGCAGACTGTGTGAGTGCAACCTAACTTCACAGAATCACAGGATCGCTCTGGTCAGGAAAGACCCCTGGGAAGATCAAGTCCAACCAACAACCCTACTCTACAAGGTCACCCCAAAAACAGATCCTCCAACACCTCATCCAAACGATTTTCAAACTCTTCAAGGGATGGCGACTCAACCCCCACCCTGGGCAGCCGGTCCCAGGGCCTGAGCACCCTCCTGGGGAAGAATTTCTTCCTGATGGCCAGTCTGACCCTCCCCTGCTGGAGCCTGAAGCCCTTCCCTCTGCTCCTGTCACTGGTAACGGCTGAGAAGAGCCCAGCAGCAGCATGTCTGCAGTGTCCTTTCAGATAGCTGTAGGTCTCCCCTCAGGCTCCTCTTCCTCAAACTAGGTTTGAGCTTAGGCCCTTTCCAACCGAAACCATTCTATGATTTTGTGACTGCCAGGAGGCAGTTTTAGCCAGCCCATCCCCCTCAGAAAAGAGCCTTCTTACATAACGTTGTGATTCATCCATGTGGCCACAGAATTCTGACCTCTGTGTATTTACAGATCAGGCCAGAAACCCTGCTCACACACTGTTTGGGTCTTACTGCACAGGCTGAACCAGTTCCCATAGCAAAGAAAGAAAACAACTCGAAAGCAAACGGAACGTGAGCACAACTTCCTTCCAAGATCCCTCACGGAAACGCAGCTCTCGTGGCCTCTGCACATATAAGGCTGTTTCTTCGTACTAAAAATGCACCAGTGAGCATTACAGCGGTGCAGCAGGAGGAGACAGCACACACGCAAACCCCAACAGCCCCCCCTCCATAATAAGGGGAAAAGGGGTTTGTCCTGCAGCATTCTGAAGCAAGTGCAGCAAAAAGAATTGGGAGACAGTACTAACTGCTTCCACATCTCTCACCTCCTCATAGGATGACTTGGTCTAGTCGGTGCTGTTCTGGCTGGGGACTGGACCGGATGGTCTGTCGAGGTCCCTCCCGATCCCTGATGTTCTGGGATTCTGTGACAGACCTTTTTTGCAGCTCCTGTTGGCCTTTCTCCCTGCTGCCAACCTGCTTGGTTTTGAAACTAATGAAAATAGCGAAAACTATCGACTTCTTCGAAAACCCCCACTATTTCCTAGAGAAAAAGCCACCTCTTTCAAGCAGAAGGTGACAGGAAGCAGGGAACTGGACTGGGTGATCTTTCAAGGACCCTTCCAATCCCTAATGTACCGTGATGCTGCGAACACATCTCATGATGAGAACGTTACAGCAGCTCTTTGATGAAGTTTGTAACTCAGCCGAGGAGCCGGAGAGCACAGAGATCCGCCCTGCAAGTCTGTGCAGGGTTTCAGGCCGAGCAGAGAGCAGCCACCTTCTGTCCCCAGCACTGCTTGGGCTGGCTTTCCCAAACGCCGATGCGCTCGATGCTACTGCTCTTCTCCCAGAGGATCCAGCTGAGCATTCCCATCCAAACACATTCCGTAGCGGATGACAATAGTGACTCAGCTAAAACAAGGTTTTGTAAGAGCAGGACAGCTGTGCCAATACAGCCAGCTCCTAAAAAGCTCCTGGTTGTAGCCCTCATTTTTAAATTCTCATGCCCCAAGTTCAAACCTACTGGGTTTTCAGCACGATTTTCACACAAAGAGCTTAAATCAGTACCTAAGCATTTGGTAGACAACAGCATGGTCTGCTGAGATGGTCTACAGGCTGCAAGGGTTTGCAGGGTACTGGAGAGTCACAAAATCTCAGAACATCAGGGGCTGGAAGTGACCTCAAAAGACCGTCCAGTCCAATCCCCCCGCCACAGCAGGATCCCCTACACCAAGTCACACAGGAACATATTCAGCCAGGTCTTAAACTTCTCCAGAGAAAGAGACTCCACAACCCACATGGGCAGCCCCTACCAGGGCTCTGGCACCCTCACCAAGAAGAAGGTCCTTCTCACACCGATGTGGAACCTCCTCTGTTCCAACTCACACCCACTGACACCCACCCTTCACATGTTTATCAACATTACCTACATTCAAGTAGCTTTAACAGACTACAACAACATCAAAGCAGGACACCAACTCAAGCTACTGCAAACGGTACCCATGTGAGGTGTCAGAATGCAAAACTCCCCTGCCAGCTTGACTCTTGGCCTGTTTTACACCAGTTTGTATCACCAGATTTTGCAGTCTTCCTCCTTCGTTCAGTAGTGAGACCAGACAGTGCCCAGACGCTCAGGACAGCTTACACAGGACTCCTCTGCAGCCCTAAATAAGGCAACTGTTTTCACGGTGGTCTGTTTAGGAAGGGCTTGTTCACACCAAATCACAGAACATCAGGGATTGGAGGGGACCTTCAGAGATCATGTAGTCCAATCTCCTGCCTCAACACCGCCTCACCAGCTCTAGCTACCTTTATTCTTACTTTGCAGATCAAAAAACAGGAAGACGACTGTCACCAGTGTAAGGATCACTAGAGAAATCATTCCCTGCTCCCACCTCTGTTCCAGTGGGTCTCTCTGCCAGAGGCAAACACCATTTGCCTCAGCTGAGACAAAACTAACTGAAGAAATCGGTCTATTGACCTGAAGGAAACTTATTTTTACTCAAGTTGGACTGAACACAAACAGAGGTCTGTTCCAAAGCTGAAATCCACAGCAACCACAGAGCTCATCTGAACACTAACAGCCACGTGCCTTCTTCAGGAAGGTACTAACAGAACCACAGAGTCACTGCGGCTGGAAAAGACCCTGGGATCATCGAGTCCAGCCATGTACCCTATCTGACAAGTTCACCACTAAACACCTCATCCAAATGATCTTTAAGCACATCCAGGGACGGTGACCCAACCACCTCCCTGGGAAGCCCATTCCAGTGCTTAACCACCCTTCCTGTGAAAAAACTCTTCCTATATCCAGTCTAAACCTCCCCGTTGCAACTTGAACCCATTCCCTCTTGAAACAAGCCACTCTTTAGGACAGAGATGCAAAACTTGGCTGTCTAGAAACGTACATTTCTAGTTAAACTGGATGCTTATTTTGCCAATCAGTCTCTTAACATTAACGCAGAAGGCAGGGGAAACTCAACACAAATTTAACAAGTTCACTGAGCAAAAGAAGGATCTAGAGCAGAAGAAAGAACATTCAAGAAGCAAAGTAAACCCACAGCTTTAGCACAGCCTTTGGCCATTCTGCCTGGATTCTCCTGTTCTCTCACACCCTCTGCCTTGAGAAAGGAGAGACAGACCCCACAAAAAGTCTCAGCTTGCAACACAAATACCAGTTCACCCTCTGAATCTTATTCTCCGGACAAAACCTGACCACTATGGAGAAATTACACTGAGAGTAGAGCAGAAGACTCAAGCTGCCAGTATGCTTTTCAGTCTTCCAGGTATTTCACTTGCTCACCAACCAAAGTTTTATTCATAATCCTTTTGGGAGAGGTGTGGAGAAGATGGTAAATAAACATAACTAACACCCTCTTCAGCGGAGATGCACTAACCTTAACCCTCCAGACCACAGCACGAGCTGAGGTGTATGACACAAACATGCAGCAGCAGTCACCAGCTGCCCAGGGAAAGAACTTTCCTGTCAAATGCTAACCAGCAACTCTGGAGAAACCGGAGGAAAATCTCTTGCCTGAAATGCTAGCAAAAGCAAGGTGATGCAGGCCTGGGTTTGGATTAGCAGGCTAGCACACACTTATTTTGGCCTGTTAACACCGTCATCAGCAAAAAGGAAACAAGGGTTAGGGAAAGCTCCTCAGCCAAATCCAAACAGAACTTCACAGAGCAAAAGAAAGCCGCCTCTCAAGCCCACGGGCTTTTTCCCCCTGGAGAATTCAGAAGCCCCACTGTTGGCAGCACTGGAACTTTTGCAAGGGAGGCCACAAGGCTGTTTTGATGTCCCCATGTTGACTGGTTCAACAAGCTGCTGTCATGTCCCCATATACGCTTGTGCCTGCCAGCCCGTGGGGTTACAGCAGTGCAGCTACACGACCTTCATTATCTTCATTAAGGAGAAAAAAGGCTCCAACGCGCGTCAGGAACAGCCGTCAGAAAAAAGGGCTCTGTGAGAGGAACCAAAACTCCACCTCCTGCCCAGCTACTCGAAACACAGGAACACGGGGGATTAGGGGAGGATTTCAGCAACACCTCTGGATTACTAGCTCCGTTCCCTTCTCCTTCCATGCTGGAAGGCGACTCTCCCGCTTCACTCACCACAGCACCCGGCAGTCCCAGCCCTCCCCACACGCGGACGCGGCACTCGGGCAGCGCCGGCAGCACCGCGGCTCGGAGGAAGCGGCAGCGGCCGGGCTGCTCCCGGCGGCCACGGGCCCGCGGTGGGGCCAGGCCTGGGGGCGAGGCGGCCGCGGCCACCAACATAGCACAGACCGAGCGCTCCGGGCCTGCGGGAGCCGGCAGGGGAGACGGGGCACTGGAGAAACACATCGACCCCCACCCTTGCCAGGCCTCCGCCGGGACCTGTCAGGGACGGCGGGAGCCGTGAGCGAGCCGGCGCCGGGCCCCCACGGACCCCNCGGCCTTTCTTCTGCGGGCGGGCGCGCGCTCGCCTGGGCCGAGGCGGGAGTGGGCGGGGTCGCGGGGCGCGGGCCCGGATGTGGGCCCTGGCCTACTCCTCGGGCTCGTCGTCCGCGCTGTTCCCCTCAGTCCCCTGCCTCTCCGTTACTGCCCGTGTCCGCCTGGGCCGGGCCGGTGCTGCCCTGGTACCCCCTTCTCATCCGCGGGGACTCTGTTTCGAGCCGCAGACAGGCCGCTCAGGAAGGGCTGCGGGCGGTTCTGGCTGCGGAGGCCTCATGGGGAGTCCCGCGCCGTGCTCTGAGGGGCTGCGGAGTGTCCTGCGGGCCTGAGGGAAGAGCCGTTTCGTGTAGGCCGCGCGGGGTCTCCCCTGAATGGCCAAGCGGCCAGAGGAGCCCCAGCTAGGAAGTGACAAGTCCAACCCACAGAACTTGACTCTTTTCGCTAAAAAGATGCAATTAAAACAAAAAGGCCGCCTCCGCCTTTGAAGCCCCGTCCCAGCACCGTCAGCAGCGCTGCGACAGCCCAGGTATTTAACCCCTTGGCAGCAGGTTGCGCTCAGTCAGCCACTGCGGCGAGAACAAGCAGCACAGCCAACCTCACCTGCCCCACAGAAGACATTTCCAGTACGAGGCAGTTGTGAAAACCAGTGGCTGGCTGCAGTGATCCTGCCCAGCGTTTTGCATAATTGCCTGCTGAGTAGATGAAATGATTTCGCTCGGCTCCTCTGAGTCACGAAGCCAATCCCTACCATCTTCTGAACCGCACTTGGCTGGATGATTGTGTCCTGATCCTATAATCAACCCCATGAAGGTAAAACAGGGCCTGTGTTCAGGATCAAGGAAGATGAAGGGTGTGGTGTAAGGGTGGGCCCAGCAGGAGCCTGCTTATTATAGAAAGAGCTGGCAGAGACACCTCATATCCAGGTCATCTTAGTCTTTGTCTTAGAGCCTCACCATGGAAATGATGACTTTCATCTTCCTTTCATGTTCTTTTATATTTAGGGTTAGGAAAGGTGAGAATCTACAAAGCCCAAGGCCCAAACACTGCAGTTACACCTTTTCCTGACTCCCCACTGAACTCAGGTTAAGCACTCAGAGACTTGGGTGATCTGTTTGGCTCTTGAACATCTACAGCCCCTCTCAGGCAGGCAGCAGAATCACGGAATTGTTTAGGTTGCAGAAGAGCTTTAAGTTCATTGAGTCCAACTACTAACGCAGCTGTCCCAAACCACTGCTAAACCCTGTCCCTGAGTGCCACATCTCCACAACTATGAAACACATCCACAGGTGGTGGTTCGACCCCCTTCCTGGGCAGCCTGTTCCAAGGCCTGAGGNAGCCTCGCCCTCTCCCCCGCCGGCTTCTCGCCGCTGCTCCGCTCGACTCGGCTCCGCTTCGCCTCGCCCGGCCCGGCCTTGTTTCTCCGCCCTCCGTGCGGCCCCGCTGCCGGCCGCGCCCCCGACGGCCGCGCGCGCCGGGGCGGGGCGAGGGGCTGNAGGGAAGAGCCGTTTCGTGTAGGCCGCGCGGGGTCTCCCCTGAATGGCCAAGCGGCCAGAGGAGCCCCAGCTAGGAAGTGACAAGTCCAACCCACAGAACTTGACTCTTTTCGCTAAAAAGATGCAATTAAAACAAAAAGGCCGCCTCCGCCTTTGAAGCCCCGTCCCAGCACCGTCAGCAGCGCTGCGACAGCCCAGGTATTTAACCCCTTGGCAGCAGGTTGCGCTCAGTCAGCCACTGCGGCGAGAACAAGCAGCACAGCCAACCTCACCTGCCCCACAGAAGACATTTCCAGTACGAGGCAGTTGTGAAAACCAGTGGCTGGCTGCAGTGATCCTGCCCAGCGTTTTGCATAATTGCCTGCTGAGTAGATGAAATGATTTCGCTCGGCTCCTCTGAGTCACGAAGCCAATCCCTACCATCTTCTGAACCGCACTTGGCTGGATGATTGTGTCCTGATCCTATAATCAACCCCATGAAGGTAAAACAGGGCCTGTGTTCAGGATCAAGGAAGATGAAGGGTGTGGTGTAAGGGTGGGCCCAGCAGGAGCCTGCTTATTATAGAAAGAGCTGGCAGAGACACCTCATATCCAGGTCATCTTAGTCTTTGTCTTAGAGCCTCACCATGGAAATGATGACTTTCATCTTCCTTTCATGTTCTTTTATATTTAGGGTTAGGAAAGGTGAGAATCTACAAAGCCCAAGGCCCAAACACTGCAGTTACACCTTTTCCTGACTCCCCACTGAACTCAGGTTAAGCACTCAGAGACTTGGGTGATCTGTTTGGCTCTTGAACATCTACAGCCCCTCTCAGGCAGGCAGCAGAATCACGGAATTGTTTAGGTTGCAGAAGAGCTTTAAGTTCATTGAGTCCAACTACTAACGCAGCTGTCCCAAACCACTGCTAAACCCTGTCCCTGAGTGCCACATCTCCACAACTATGAAACACATCCACAGGTGGTGGTTCGACCCCCTTCCTGGGCAGCCTGTTCCAAGGCCTGAGGACCCTTTCCAAGAAGAAGTTTCTCCTCAACTTGCCCTGGTGCAAGCTTGAGGCCAATGGCATCCTGGGGTGGATCAGAAGGGGGTGGTTGGTAGATGGAGAAAGGTTCTCCTCCCCCTCTGCTCTACCTGGTGATCAGAGCAGGGGAAAAAGATGACGAATGTTTCTGAAATGTTTACGGATGACCTTGTAGAGTAGGGTTGATGGTTGGACTTAATGATCCCGGGGGTCTTTTCCAACCAGAATGATTCTGTGATTCTGTACAGGACTGGGCTGCCCAGGGTGGAGGTTGAGTCCCCACCCCTGGATGAGTTTAAAAGTTGCTTAGATGTGGTGCTTGGGGTGACCTGGTGGAGTGGGGTTGATGGTTGGACTTGATGATTCCAGACTCTTTTCCAACCTGAATGAGTCTATGACTCTATGAGATGCCTTTGCAAGTGGCTTTACCTACGTGTGAGCGTTTGTAGTTCGCAGTGTTTAAAAATAAACAGCTGAGATCTGCCCACAAAGCCACACAGGCAGCTTGCACAGCTTTGAGAGCAGGGTGTTGTCAAACAACAGAGACCTCAAAAGGAGGTCTCCTACTTTAATGCCTTGGTGTTTATGCCTTTGCCCAGGGGGGTTGTGGAGCCTCCTCCTCTGGAGAAGTTTAAAACCCACCTGGCCATGTTCCTGTGCAACTGAGTCTAGGGGACCCTGCTGTGGCAGGGGGATCGGGTGATCTTTCGAGGTCCCTTCCAGTCCCTCATGTTCTGTGATTAGTTCATGCACGAAGCTACCTAGAAGCAAAAGCTCACCGAGCAGAGGAAGGAACAGCTCTACCAGCTCCCTGAGCCCCTGCAGAGGAGCCGTTTTTCAGGAGAGGGCTCTGCCACCTCTGTACATGAATCAATCCATCACGGCCTCCTGAGATACAAGACACAGCCTGGCCTGCAGCCAGAGCAGGAGTAGCTGCTCCTTGGAGGATTTGCAATGAAACACTAACTCCGTTTTTTCATGGACAGATTTATTCTGGGTCATTTGAGGTCAATAGGGGCCTGAAACTGCTGACAAAGACAGGGAGCTACAGACAGCCTGGGGCAGCTGGCATGTGGGAACCAGGGGTCAATCCCTGCTGCTGCAAATCCGCCTTAGTGCAAAAGGTTGTAGGGTTTTGTTCGAGAGGATCATTCGCAAAGAGGTGTTAGCAGTCTGTCTGAGCATTGATCCATGATCACTTACAATGTCAGCCATCGGGGTGATAGACTCTGCAGCAACAACTGATGTCAGTTAGGAGGGATTCAGTGCAATGGCAGGGGTTGCCCAGGGGGTTGGGGAGTCTCCTTCTCTGGAGATGTTTCAAATGTGCCTGGACATGTTCCTGTACGACTGGATCTAGGGGATCCTGCTGTGGCAGGGGGATGGGACTGGATGATCTTTGGGGGTCCCTTCCCATCCCTAATGTTCTGTGATTCTTCTGCTCTTCCTTTCCAAGCAGTCTGATTAAACCTGGACACTCTGCAGAGAGAAGACAGGTCACTCCTTCACGTTAACTGGTTCTGTCTGCAGTTACAGGTCAAATCTGGCATGGTGTGCACTCCTTTTTTCCAAGGACAAAGCCTTCTGTCTCTCCAAGCTCTATATATAGTGGCTGAGTCCTCGCAAACGATGCTGGGGAACTCCGCTGAGCAACGCTAGTGAAACTCTCAGCATCTCGGCTGGGGCGGGGAAGGGGATTCCCAAGGCGCTCCGTCATCTGGGGAAAGATCTCCATGTGCAGGGCTTTGTCCTGGTCCAGTTCTCAAAAAAAGAGTGAATTTCAAAAACAAGACTGAGGATTAAAGAAGAACTTTCACCCCCCCGTAATAAAACAGGTCAGGAACCCGCAATTCTATCCTTTCACAGCCTTGCAACAGACCCAGGGCTGGACACCCAGGTCAGCTGCAGGGACAGAAATAAAACCCAGCTTCACTTGTTGGGCTCTGAGCCCACAGTGCCCTCCAGTCACAGCTGTGCAGGGAGGTTACTGGGGCTGTAGCTGTGTCTTCTTCACCAACACATGTGCTGGAGGTTGGTGAGTGGACAGTGTTGTGCCGTAACACAGGAAGAGGTCTGCAGGAAGAGGCGATAGGCAGAAAACCCGCCTGGCCGTGTTCCTGTGCCACGGGATCTAGGGGATCCTGCTGTGGCAGGGGAATTGGACTGGGTGATCTTTGGAGGTCCCTTCTAGTCCCTAATGCTCTGTGATTCTGTGAATAGCCATCGTTTTCACCCTCAGTCTTCCCAGTATCTTACTTACCAGGCTTTTGGAACCTGGGCATCAGGTGATGCCTGTCCTGGCTTGGGGCAGGCCGAGCCTGCAGCTCCCAGGGTGTGAAAGGCAGCTGCTCAGCGCCCAGCACAGTTTGTGAACCCTTCAAGGAATTAGTGCAACTAGCAATTGCACAACAGAGGAGATTCTTGAGCCGACAGTTTTATGCAGGAGCCCAGGGAAGCTAATTTTAATCTTCCTGAAAGTAGGTTTTCCTGCAGAACAGAATCCCGGGAGCAGATGTTGCCCCAGAGAGCTCAGATATTTTTCTTGGAAGAAACCCTACCCTCCCGTGCAATAGTTAGCAGAGGGCTGGCTGGTCTCTCGTTTCTGTAAACATCTCAGTGTTTACAGCAACATCCCAGTGTGGAGGGTACTGTACCCAGTCCAGATGTCCCAGCTCATGAAGAGCCTCGTGAAGGCAGCAGGAGGCCTGCCACGGCTGAGGCAAGCCGCAGCTTGCTCTGGCGGGGAGTCAGCAGAGCCAGGCTTTGCTCTCTGTTGCACTGGCAAGAGAAAAGCTCTGCAAAGCTCTAGATTTACAGTGGACTGAGAGAGAGCAAAACATGTCCCCAGGATCGGAGACTTCCCCAAAGCAACGGACTTGCTCAAAGATCTCTGGAAATAGCCAGCGGCTCGCTGACATCACTTCCGACCTTTCCCTCCAGCTGCGGCTTCTGTTCAGCTTTTACCTCTGTCAGAAGCCACAGAATCACAGAACATTGGGAGGCACCTCCAAAGATCATCCAGTCCATTCCCCCTGCCACAGCAGGATTCCCCAGATCCAGTCACACAGGAACATGGCCAGGAGGGTTTGAAATGTCTCCAGAGAAGGAGACTCCAGCTGCAGTCTCATCAGGGCAGAGTAGAGGGGGAGGAGAACCTCTCTTGATCTGCTAACCACCTCCCTTCCATTCCAGGGTGCCGTTGGCTGCCTTGGCCACCAGGGCCCATTGCTGGCTCCTGGCCATCTGCTGGCCACCAGGGTCCCCCAGGTGCCTTTCTCCTACACTGCTCCATAACCGATGGGTGTGCTGCCCTCTGACAGAGCAACTGCCGTCTCCTGCATCAGAAGATGCTCCGGTCTGTTAACAGGTGGGTTGCTTTTTCCAGGATCACACTCTGTTGCTAGAACTAGCATCTCCCAGGGAAGACTGCCTGCTCAGAGTGTGGAGTCTCCTTCTCTGGAGATCCTGCTGAGGCAGGGGGTTTGGACTAGACGATCTTTCGAGGTCCCTTCCAATCCCCGTGTTCTGTGACTCTGAACTGACAGCTGTGACTCCAAAGACTCTGCGCTTCCACAGCTTCTAATGTGGACACTCCATTTCTTGGAGTGACCAGCAGCTCCCTGTTGAGCCCCACTCCACTGCACAACACCAACGTTCTCTGAGGGCGATGCGGCAATGGGAATGTGGCTGCCCTCAGAGTTCCTGGAGCGTCTGGACAGCGTGATCTGCAGTAGCCTGTAGAACAATTTGGGCTTGGAAGGGATCCATGGAGGTCATCTGGTCCAACACAGCACTCGCAGCACGGCCAGCCCCGACGCTGTATCGGGTTGCTCTGGGTCGTTTGAGTTCTCATGATGTTCAAGGATGGAGATGTCAGTCTCTGTGCCAACTGTCTGATCAGCCTAATTTTTAAGAGTCTGCGAACTCTGTTTCCTTGCTGCAGTCTGCAAAAAAACCCCACCAGTAATCTCCAAGCAAAGTCTAGTCCAGATGACACATACCACAGAATCACAGAACATTAGAGCTTGGAAGGGATCTCAAAAGGTCTCCATGGTGAGGGTGCCAGAGCCCTGGCAGGGGCTGCCCGGAGGGTTTGTGGAGTCTCCTTCTCTGGAGCGATTTCAAACCTGCCAGGGCTGTTCCTGTGTGACTGGATCTGGGTGATCCTGCTCTGGCAGGGGATGGGACTGGCTGATCTCTCGAGGTCCCTGCCAATCTCTACAGGGCCGTGATTCTGTCGTAGTGAAGGCTACCTGTTTGAATGCACTTCGAGTGGCTCAGCCTGCTGCAGCTGTAGGGGAAGAGCCAGCTGAGGACACCAGAGCAAGGAGACGTCCCTGGGCACCCAAGGATTCGAGAGTGGTCAGCAGCTTAACCAAGTAGCCTTTAATAAACTCTGTACCAAATGCATTGCTTCTTCTGCTTCCGAACCAAGCGTCAGTCATGGCTTTGAGAAGGACCCCGCTGTACACGTTCCCAGGGGAGCAGTTCAGTGACCACCGGGCCAGCACACACACAGAAAGCATAACTCAACGCTCAGCGCTGGCCGGGAGGCGTCGGCACTGCCGCCAGCCCTCGTGGGCATCTAAAAGCCTCCTACAAGTACCCAAATCGGTAGTAAAGGTTGCTCCCTTCCAGTGTTACCATGCAGCTGGGCAGTAACTGTGCGGTAAACGCTACTGCCAAGGCCTTTCTAGAAGAATATTAATTTACAGTCGCTCTTTCTAACAAGTCTTTGTACAGTAAAAAAACTAGATCTGTGTTTAACGCTTCCTTTTCCCACCCACCCACCCGCCCAGGTTCGCTCTCAGACCGAGCTGCTGCTGCCACCGCTCGAGCCTGATGGCAAAAACCCTCTCAACCAGGGGGCCAAGATGTCTGTTTCAGCATCCAGCTCAGAGGCTCTTTGGGAAGGTGGCTCTGGACAATGTGCAAAGTGCAAGGTTCCTGCAGTGCTATCAGGAGTGGGGGCTGCTAGGGACTTCGCCGAGGAGTCGGAGCGTCACGGTTAAGGACATTCCCGTAGCTCTGTCACAGACCACGGGAGGTGACCGTGTACAGGAACGACGGCTTGTGTGACATCTGTCGAGGTCCCTTCCAACCCCTAAGTTGTGTGATTCTGTGAATTCTACGCCAGTGCTTATCAGGTCAGGTGCTTCTGGTTCCATGAAGTCAAAGGCAACGTTTTCACTCGAGTTCTTCAGTTTCCTCTGTGAAAAGGTCAGCCAAATCTGCCACTGTCAGCACCGAGGCCTCTGACTGTTTCATGGAAGAGCTCGTGTGGCTGTGGGCAGAAAGTTGAACGAAGATGTTAGGGAAGGAATCAGCTTAATCAATGAATCACTCAGGTTGGAAAAGACCCCTGGGATCATCGAGTCCAACATCACAGGAAAATCATCTCATTCTATGAATGAAGTAGGCTTTAATGCAATAAAACACAGGGAATAAGCAGATATTCTGCAGAGAATTTGAACGCCTGAAGCTTTAAGTGACTCAAAGCAGGTGGATAGACCCATTTGCTAAGCTTTAGAACCTTTCTTGGTTCTAAACAACCTGAAGGAGAACGTGTGACGTTCACGCACAGGGCAGCCCCGTGTGCCTGTGGCAGTAGGCGTCTGGCCGGGAGCAGCGGGTTCATTTGAAGAATGATTTCAAAAAGCAGTCAACACCTACCTTCTGTCTACAGTTTTCAGCATCGTCTGCATCCTCTCTTCTATCGTTGCTTTTATCAGGAACCTGTGAACGATGGTGGGTCTGCATGGGATTTAAGCAAAGGAGACAAGACAGTCCGTGAGGAGCGGTTCTGCTGCTCCTGTCAAGCTGCCAGAGCACCTTCTGGTCTCTGTTCTGCTCTGCAAGCCCAATGGAATCTGTCAGTTTTGTTTGTGTGTTTTCTGCAGAACAGTTTAAAGTTTGGGTTTGAAAAGTATCTNTGCCAATCTCTACAGGGCCGTGATTCTGTCGTAGTGAAGGCTACCTGTTTGAATGCACTTCGAGTGGCTCAGCCTGCTGCAGCTGTAGGGGAAGAGCCAGCTGAGGACACCAGAGCAAGGAGACGTCCCTGGGCACCCAAGGATTCGAGAGTGGTCAGCAGCTTAACCAAGTAGCCTTTAATAAACTCTGTACCAAATGCATTGCTTCTTCTGCTTCCGAACCAAGCGTCAGTCATGGCTTTGAGAAGGACCCCGCTGTACACGTTCCCAGGGGAGCAGTTCAGTGACCACCGGGCCAGCACACACACAGAAAGCATAACTCAACGCTCAGCGCTGGCCGGGAGGCGTCGGCACTGCCGCCAGCCCTCGTGGGCATCTAAAAGCCTCCTACAAGTACCCAAATCGGTAGTAAAGGTTGCTCCCTTCCAGTGTTACCATGCAGCTGGGCAGTAACTGTGCGGTAAACGCTACTGCCAAGGCCTTTCTAGAAGAATATTAATTTACAGTCGCTCTTTCTAACAAGTCTTTGTACAGTAAAAAAACTAGATCTGTGTTTAACGCTTCCTTTTCCCACCCACCCACCCGCCCAGGTTCGCTCTCAGACCGAGCTGCTGCTGCCACCGCTCGAGCCTGATGGCAAAAACCCTCTCAACCAGGGGGCCAAGATGTCTGTTTCAGCATCCAGCTCAGAGGCTCTTTGGGAAGGTGGCTCTGGACAATGTGCAAAGTGCAAGGTTCCTGCAGTGCTATCAGGAGTGGGGGCTGCTAGGGACTTCGCCGAGGAGTCGGAGCGTCACGGTTAAGGACATTCCCGTAGCTCTGTCACAGACCACGGGAGGTGACCGTGTACAGGAACGACGGCTTGTGTGACATCTGTCGAGGTCCCTTCCAACCCCTAAGTTGTGTGATTCTGTGAATTCTACGCCAGTGCTTATCAGGTCAGGTGCTTCTGGTTCCATGAAGTCAAAGGCAACGTTTTCACTCGAGTTCTTCAGTTTCCTCTGTGAAAAGGTCGGCCAAATCTGCCACTGTCAGCACCGAGGCCTCTGACTGTTTCATGGAAGAGCTCGTGTGGCTGTGGGCAGAAAGTTGAACGAAGATGTTAGGGAAGGAATCAGCTTAATCAATGAATCACTCAGGTTGGAAAAGACCCCTGGGATCATCGAGTCCAACATCACAGGAAAATCATCTCATTCTATGAATGAAGTAGGCTTTAATGCAATAAAACACAGGGAATAAGCAGATATTCTGCAGAGAATTTGAACGCCTGAAGCTTTAAGTGACTCAAAGCAGGTGGATAGACCCATTTGCTAAGCTTTAGAACCTTTCTTGGTTCTAAACAACCTGAAGGAGAACGTGTGACGTTCACGCACAGGGCAGCCCCGTGTGCCTGTGGCAGTAGGCGTCTGGCCGGGAGCAGCGGGTTCATTTGAAGAATGATTTCAAAAAGCAGTCAACACCTACCTTCTGTCTACAGTTTTCAGCATCGTCTGCATCCTCTCTTCTATCGTTGCTTTTATCAGGAACCTGTGAACGATGGTGGGTCTGCATGGGATTTAAGCAAAGGAGACAAGACAGTCCGTGAGGAGCGGTTCTGCTGCTCCTGTCAAGCTGCCAGAGCACCTTCTGGTCTCTGTTCTGCTCTGCAAGCCCAATGGAATCTGTCAGTTTTGTTTGTGTGTTTTCTGCAGAACAGTTTAAAGTTTGGGTTTGAAAAGTATCTGTCCCCTCCACTTCCCCCCTCTTCTCCTCCCTCGGTGACTTCCGCCTTCTTCTTCACCTCTCTCCACCCTGGACCTGGGAGCTGGGTCACTGCCACTGAGAGAGGGTTAGTGCTTCTGAGAGGATTCCTGTTAACAGCTTCATCTCCAGACTGGAGAAGCTGAATGAACAAGGTCTACTGCTGCTGTTGTGGTGTCAGCTCGCAGGCTGGACCTGATGATCTCAGAGGTCTTTTCCAGCCTCAAGAATTCAGCGGTTCTGTTACTCTGCTCTGATACTCTACTACCATTTCCACCCGGGGGGCTATCAAAATGCAGCTGTAGCTCTTACTTTGTCTGGCCGATCCGATGTACTCGCCCAATGGCCTGTAACTCGTGTGCAGGGTTCAGGATGGGTTCCACCAGCAGAACGTGAGTTGCTTCAATAATGTTTAGTCCATTGGAACCAGTGTGAAGAGGCAGCAGCAAAATATTGATGTTGGGATCGTATTTAAATGCAGAGAGATTTTCCTGGAAAAAACCAACCAACCCATCACAACAGAGTGACAGAAGTTTCTCCATAAAGAACAGGGGAGACAGCTCTATATTTTCAAGAAATTACAGCAGCTGCTACAGGCCAAGTGGCAACCTTGCAACCTGAGCAGTCCAAGACCTGTCATCCCAGAACAGATAACTCTACAGGCACCAGAAGGCAGGAACTTATCACAGAATCATTCAGCCTGGAAAAGACCCCTGGGATCATCAAGTCCAACCATCAGCCCTACTCTACAGGGTCACCCCTAAATTAGATCCCCCAACACCACATCTAAGCAACTTTTAAACTCATCCAGGGATGGGGACTCAACCCCCACCCTGGGCAGAACTTCTTGTAGCACTGATCAGTCCCTCATCCTTGTGATGTTGGTTGCTAGGCTGGGCTTGGTGAGCTCAGAGGTCTTTTCTAGCTGCGATCATTCTGTGACTCTGTGACCCCTAAAAGCCACGGCTTTTTGTGACTCTGATTTTTCAGAATGAATGACTTCCAGATCAGAGCCTGAGGATGGCACCAGGCTCTTCTACTGGCAGGGGCTGCCCAGGGGGGTTGTGGAGTCTCCTTCTCTGGAGACGTTTAAGACCCACGTGAATATGTTCCTGTGTGACCCGGTCTAGGGGATCCTGCTGTGGCAGGGGGATTGGACTGGATGACTTTCGAGGTCCCTTCCCATCCCTAACGCTCTGTGATCCTGTGAAACCAATCTGCTGCTCTTTCAGGCTCTCAAACGAAGCAATGAAGTAAAAGGATCAAATAATGACAAAACAAGATGTACCTGGAATTTACTAATCCCATTGATCTGGGAGAAAATCATGTTGTTGTCATACAAAGCCTTGGAAATGATGTCCAGCACATCTTGCCACTGTAAGAGAAACCCAACAAGACACAAGGAAACGCAGCGTAAGGCACTCAGCAGCACCAACAGCGATGACAACTCCAACACTCTCATTGCTCAACCCGCAGCAAAAGCCCTTTCAAAATCCTGGCAGTTGCAATTTAGAAATAAAAGGAGAAGGGGGAAAGCAAAATAAGACAGGATTTGGGTACCAGCGACTGCGTTCTTCATTAAACTAAATGAAACCTAAATAAACCTCGAGTAAAAGCCAAGGCCAGGCGCCATGGAGGCAGCTTCAGCACAGCACACAAACATCTGGCCGTGACAGGGACAAGTCTCTGGCGTTTCCAGTGCTCCCACAGACATCGAGGCGGTTGCCCTTTACAGGCGCCGGCTTTTGCGCCTGTTGACTGCGATCTTTGTTCATGACCCAGTTCCATGAACTGCCCTGCAGTTCTCACACAATCGAGTGGCTGCACAGAGCGAGTCAACGTGTCGGGAGCCAGCTGAAGCCAGAGTACGTTACGGCCGCGTGGAACTCGCGCACACACAGGGACAGACAACACAGGGGCTCCTACCGTTGAGAAAACCAAGGATTTAGCCCCTGGATCTTTACACTGGATTCTCTTCAGCGTTCGGACCACAGCTTCCACTTTGGTCGAGTGGCTTCCCTTTGAAAAGGCAAAGAAGAGCGTTGCTGAAGTGGGACATTGACAGCTCCTTCCACATTAACAGTGGTGTGTGAAGACTTTCACAGGTCTTAGAAACATCTGAACAGTAGCAACCTGCAGGAAGGGCCAGGCAGCACTGAACTGCTCTGCCCTGCTGAGACCACAGCTGGAATCTCATGTCCAGCGCTGGGCCCCTCAGCTCCAGAAGGACACAGAGCTGCTGGAGAGACCCCAGCGCAGAGCCACAGGGATGGTGGAGGGAGGGGAGCATCTCCCTGCTGGGGAAGGGCTGAGGGAGCTGGGGCTCTGGAGCTGGGAGAAAAGGAGACTGAGGGGTGACCCCATGGATGTTGATTGATATGTGAAGGAGGATGGAGCCAGGCTCTGCTCAGGGCCATCTAATAATAGGACAAGGGGCAGTGGGTGTGAGCTGGACCAGGGGATGTTCCACATCAATGTGAGAAGGACTTTCTTCCCAGTGAGGGTGACAGAGCCCTCGAAGGGGCTGCCCAGGGGGGCTGTGGAGTCTCCTTCTCTGGAGACGTTTCAAACCCTCCTGACCATGTTCCTGTGCGACTGGATGTAGGGGATCCTGCTGTGGCAGGGGGATGGGACTGGGTGATCTTTGGAGGTCCCTTCCAATCCCTAATGCTCTGTGATTCTCATTGATACCTCTCTTACAATGCAGTGCTGTAGGATGGGTGGTGAGTTACACCAGCGAGTAAGTGCCACACAGCTACACCCACCCAGCTGTGCATGAGGCAGAACAGACAGCCAAAGCAGGGCAGTCACATCAAACAGTCCACTTGGGTCTCCTGACCTAAAGACTCTTCCAAATGCTGATTGAAATTTCCCTCCCTTCAAAGGTCTTGAAAACTCCCAGTAGGGAAAAAAACCAACCCACCTGAGTACTTTTTCTGTGTCACTCTGGCCTCATCAAACTCAGGCTCAGGACGATGAGGCTTGTTATTGTTATTTAAAATAATGACTGGTTAATCCAATTAATTCTTCCCAAGTCGTTCAGTGCCTAATCACAGAACATTAGGGATTGGAAGGGATCCTGACAGATCATCCAGTCCAATCCCTGCCGGCCACAGCAGGATCCCCTAGATGAATCCAATACCACAACCTCCTCCTGCGCCACTCGTCTCCCTTCCTCCTCACAGCAGCAAAAGGATGTTGAGAAACAGCCCTTTAATACCTCCCTCTATTTCCTTCAGTATTTGCTTCCCACTGCAGCAATTGTACCTCTTTTTCTCCTCAAAAGAAAAGTTCTTTCTTAACTCCCCACTCGTCCCAACGCGCAGAGTGGTTTGGAGCTGGGCTAGGTTCCGCTGGACACAGACCGGTTTATTTCTGCTCGCAGCTGTCCTCTGACAAGTGAATTAGCTCTGCTGCTGGCCACAATGAAAGATCAAGTTCACAGCGGTCACGCTGCCTGCGGGATTGCTGGGCAAGGATGTCAGCAGCCGAAGCGCAGGCTGGGAGCCGCTCGGGCCGCTTCATCACGCCAATGTTATGCAGCGAGACCAGCGCTCCAGAAATACACCAAAAGGCTCTGCACGGGCTTGTGCCGAGGGCTTCACTAAGCAGCACCACCACCTTAGTTCCCAGGGCCTTCCACAGTGCCTGCGTCACAGACCTAGAAATAAAGCAGCTTTCTTCATGTCATCTCTGCTGTACCCGGCAGTCGCTGCTTCCAGCGGCCAGACTGACAATTCAAAACGCTTCTGGCCGGAGGTGCTCTGGTCTGCAGGGATGAACGACACCCTCACAGTCTGGACCTCACCCTGGGTTCTAGTTCTTCACTGCTAGAGGAGACAAACACCCTCACAGTCTGGACCTCACCCTGGGTTCTAGTTCTTCACTGCTAGAGGAGACAAACACCCTCACAGTCTGGACCTCACCCTGGGTTCTAGTTCTTCACTGCTAGAGGAGACAAGCTTCAGTCACTGCTGTGTTTTCAACCCTTCAGAAGGCTTGTGACTGGTGCTACAAATGTGACTTGATACTAAATCAGTCAGGGGGGCATGGGGAAGAAAAGAACAGCAACCACCCAAGTATCCCAGGACATCAGGGATTGGAAGTGACCTTGAAAGATCAGCCAGTCCCATCGCCCTGCCACAGCAGAATCCCCTAGATCCAGTCACACAGGAACATGTCCAGATGGGTTTTAAATGTCTCCAGAGAAGGAGACTCCACAACCCCCCTGGGCACCCACCCTTTCCATATTGATCAACATTCATGGGGTCACCCCTCAGGCTCCTTTTCTCCAAGCTCCCTCAGCCTCTCCTCAGCAGGGAGATGCTCTGCTCCACTATCCCTGTGGCTCTGTGCTGGGCTCTCCCCAGCAGCTCTGTGTCCTCCTGGAGCTGAGGGGCCCAGAACTGGACACAAGGTTCCAGATGCAGGACTTTGCATCTGGACTCTTTAACTAAAGCAAACCAAAGACCTCTCTTACTGGACAGGAAGGTTGCACAAACAGGGCTTCACTGGGAGAAAAGCCAAAATCCATCCTGTTCCACCCAAAATAAAAGACGGCAGGTGCCGCTGCCGAAGCGGGTGAGCGACGAGAGCCAAGGCACGAGCGCCGCAGCGGTTCGGCTGCGCCCTCCCGCCGGACAGCGTACCTTGACAGGAATGTCGTCCTCCTGGCTGGCGGTTTCTGCGGTGAAGACGTAGGATATTTCCTTGTGAGACGTCGTCTGCCTGCAAATGGCGCACTTGATGGAGCTGCGGCGGGTGCCCACGCTGTACTGCTCGATGATGATGGCCACGCATTCGTTGCAGAAGCAGTGTCCACACGTCAGCACCGCCCACTGCGCGGGGGAAGCAGCCAGCAGTTAGACAACGGTTGCCACAGATGGGGGAACCAGCTCTGGCCCCGTGCAGGAGCGAGCCAGCACCGACGCCGAACACACGGCATCTGCACGGAAACGTGGGGCTCGTGACACGCAGCGGACGAAAACTGAGGAGTTTACAGTTCTTAGCATTTGTAGGTTTTCCAGTGCAGGAAGTTCCAGGAGGGCAACGGAAAATCAATCTAATGAGGACAGATGGAGAGAGTTGGGGCTGTTTAGTCTGAGGAAGAGGAGGCTGAGGGGAGACCTCATCGCTCTCCACCGCTCTCCATCGCTCTCTGAAAGGACCCTGCAGAGATGCTGCTGCTGGGCTCTTCTTACAGGTCATCGGTGACAGAAGCAGAGGGAAGGGCTTCAAGCTCCAACAGGGGAGGCTTAGACTGGCCATCAGGAAGAAATTCTTCCTGGAGAGAGTGGTCAGGCCCTGGACTTGGACTTGACAGTTGCACCTGATGATCTCAGAGGTCTATTCTAACCTCTACGATTCTATGATCCCCAGAAGTCCTCTGCATTTTTTCTTGGGGGGATTTTTTTTGCACTTTCATAGCTGTCAGCTGGAGGAAAGACCGGCCGGTCTTTCACCCCAGTGACGATGACTGTCGATGCGTCGGTTAAACACACACAGTTGGCACCGACACCGTTAAAGAACAGCCAACGCATACATGTGTGTGTCTGCCTGCTGTAAGAGCCGTACTCCACACGTTCGCACTGGATCAGCAAGCCAAACAAACAAAAAATCAGCCAAATGCACAGAAATTGAACAAAACAACCCCAAAATAACCCCGACAAACCAGAACGAAGCCAAATAAACCCAAACAGAACCGTCTTACCTGTTTGCCCAGCTGACGTGCGCAGATCGGACACGGTTCCGGGTTCACTCCCCCAGTGGTTTTATCCTGAGACTATAAAGGAGAAATAAAAGCAGACACAGAGTTGTTCAACTTTTAAAACAAGGTTTTAGTGAAAACAGGGAAGAAGTCAAGTCCTTCAGAAGCTGTGTGTGAGCACACGGAAAACCAGTGCTCGTGAGTAAGTCAGTCTGTCTCGAGGAGTCAAATACTGTGACTGAGTGTAAGTCAGAGCAGCTCTGCTCAGGCTGCAACGAGAGCTGTGCTGCAGCTTTGAGAAGCCCTGGGACAAGGAAGGCTGCAAAGAGCAACCTCCTCCTGCCCCCTCCTCAGCTGTACCTGCTGGAAGAACACGAGACGTCCGTAAGCACAGCAGCCCCTGCGTGAAGACTACCATTAGAACCACACGGCAGACAGGGGTTCCGACCCCTCTTTACCCTACAGACAGCTGCTTCAGCAGCTCGGCTCTTCCTACAGCAGTGACGGGAGGCAGAGGGAGTGGGCCCTGGGCTTCCAAGGCTTCTGCTGGACGCAGCCACAGTTTGTTTTAATGACAGTTTAACTGGCTTCAGCTAAGTCACCCAGTACAGGAGAAGTGAGAGCTGATAACAAGGAACTTCAGAACAAATGGTACTAAGTAAAACACGAGAAAGAAGGGCGAGCGGGGAAGGAATAAGAAGAAATAATACAGAGCAATAAACAGTAAATAACAGTAAAGACCCCTATTCTTTATTATAAGAAAGAACCATCTAAGGATAAATAACACTAAACAGTAAATAACAGTGAGTTAGCTCACGGCTCTGCAAACACAAAGGATGTCAACAGACTTCAGTCTTGACCAAAAAGCACATTCTCTTTAAAACTGAAGTTTTAAATGAAGGTGCCCGCAGCGTTCTCCCGCTGGGTGATGTGAGCACAACTACTGCAGCGAGCATGGGGGAGCCATAAGCCTTACCTTCTCCAGATTAGTGAGATACAGAAGTTGTCCTAGTTTCTTCTGAAGCTGGGACTTGGCAATCGCCTTGTCATTCAGAAGTTTCACCCGGTTTTGCTCCACCTGAGGAAACGAGATGGAGAAGATGCTGTTCACATGTTTAAAACAGAAGTTAGGTTTCACAGTGAGCCTTAAGAATTCAAGTACAATTCAAGTACCATTCCACAGCTGCAACTTCTGTCTAACACAGAACTGCACTGAAAAAACACACATTGAGCCAGCAGGGTGCCCAGGTGGCTGAGAAGGCCAGTGGCATCCTGGCCTGGATTAGAGACTGTCCCCCCAGCCGGAGTAGGGAGTGACTGTCGCCCTGTGCGTGCAGACAGCAGCAAAGGAGAGCGAGCAATCGGGTCATGTCCTACCAGCTTGGAAAACTGGGCAGGTGCAGAGAGAAGTCCCAGAGCAGTTCCCCTGCTGCTGTGCCAACAGCCGTCTGTGGGACACACACGTCCGAGCCAGGCGGCTCAAACAGGCCCCCACTCTGCACGCGGGAATCCACAGGCACCTTCCGAACCCTGCACACGCAGAGCTGCAGAGCTGGACGTGGGTCTGCCTCCTGTGGGACGCGGGCTCCCTTGGGAGAAAGCCCTTACCTCGTGGGGTTCTATGATGTGCAGAACCGGGGGGTTTGGTTTTGGCTCGTCAGGGTGACGCACTCTCAGCCGTTCCGTAGCCATCGCCAGCTCATCAATCGCCGACACGTGATCCCTAAGCACCATCCAGTACTCATGGAGTAACTGCAAGGAAAGCCCGAGCGCACGTGAGCAGGAGGGAGCGAGCTGCCCTTGCTGCCGCGCGGTGGAGAGCAGGAACGGGGTGTTTCTTACAGCAGTTTGGCCACAACGGCAACAAACTGCAGACCAGAACAAACAGCACCGAGGTCACTTTGCCCACTTCTTGTGGCCAAACCCTCATGTCAGGAACAACACACAAGGCTGGACCACATTCAGCTGAGACTTGCTAAGACTACAGCAAATGGACTGTCCGAGTGCTTCCCCGCCATCTCCCTCACCTTGTATTCCTTCTTCCACGCTTCAAAGAGCTCCAGGAAGACGCTGCCCTCCTCGGTCAGCTTGGCATCCATGCGGTGCGCTTTGGCAAAGGAGAGAAGAGCTTTCAAGGCACGCTCCGTTTCACTGGTTGCCCACAGTCCTCTGCTTGTGGTGGGCAAGCGGTCATCAACGAGCCCTTCTTCATCCTCTATCATCTCCTCAAATATTGCCATTTGGCCTTTAACCCTTAGAAAACAGAGTCAAAATCACAGTTACCACGGAGTCTGCACTTCCACGTCCATTTCTGGTGATTTGCCCTATTTTCCAGCCTTCTATCGGTTGATGAAAAAAGAAAGCCAACACAAACACAAGCAAGAAACTGCTGTAGTTTGCTCATGAAGTTATTTCAGAGAGCTGAAAGCAGAAAACGCAACCCAACCCAAGTTCTTGCTGCTGTGGGTGGCTCAGAAATCTGTGAACTTACGTGTGAGAAAAGAGCTTCGACTCGTATTCTGTGAAGAGCTCGTCAGCCTTACAGAAGACACAACTGCAAGACAGAAGATTGAACAGAGGCGCTCAGAACACAGAACCATGGGCACAGAGCACAGTCTGGGCTGGAAGAGACCTTCCAGATCATCAGGTCCAACCTTTTCCCAGCCCTATCAGCACCACTAAACCCCGTCCCCCAACACAACCACTACCCTTCTCTCCAACACTTCCAGGGACAGGGACTCAACCCCCTGACTGGGCAGCTGTTCCAGAGCCTGGCAGCCCTTTCAGGAAAGAAATTCCTCCTGACACCCAACCTGAACCTCTCCTGGAGCAGTTTCAGGCCACTTCCCCTCATCCTATCACTGGCCACTGGGGAGAACAGGCTGACCCCTGCCACTGCCAACCTCCTTTCAAGTAGTTGTAGAGAGCAGGAAGGTCTCCCCTCAATGTCCTCTTCTCCAGGCTGAACAGCCCCAGCTCCCTCAGCCATCCCTCACACGACACCTGTTCCAAACCCTTCACCAGCTTGGTAGCCGCCTCTTCCCTCTCCAGCCCTTCAATGTCCCTCCTGTAGCGAGGAGCCCAAAACCACACAGAGTCCTTAAAGAACAATCTACCAGCTGTGTGTGCACTCCCACAGAACAACTGACAGGAGCAAGATGGAGAAGAATAAAACCCCAAGGTGATGGAGCTGTGATTCCCCATGTGCACACACACCCTGAGCGCAGAGCAAGGGCTTCCAGCTCTCCTTTCAAATAAAAGCAAATTCAAAAGACACTTCTCAAGTACATTTTCTACTGTCAAGACCTACTTGTTGAGTGGAAGTCTAACAGGTCGCAGATGGCAGATAGTGGCAGCCTCAATAACCTGCTTAGAGGGAGGACCTTCTAATTTTTTCACTGCTTCCCTTACAATCTTCTGGCACTTCTTCACTTCCTCCAGCTGGGTTGTGAGCAGGTACTGAAGGCCTCTGCAGTCACGGAATCTAGTTGAAAGAGAAAGGGAAAACGTGAACGTGACCTGCTGGAGCATGGGGCGAGGAGGATGCATCGGTCCGTCCGCGAGCTCAGGGTGAACACGCAAACAACCCTCTTCTCAAAGGGGTTTTGGCCAGAGGGAGATGCTGTAGTTTGCAAACAAGGCTCAGCCATGCCGTGTTCACACCCGCCTCGGGGACGCAAGGAGACTGCGTGCTGTGCAGCCAGTACAGCGTACGCCACTGCCCCGGGGAGTCCAGTCCATGGTCTGGTCACCCTTTCTGTGAGGAAGGGCTTCCTGATATCCAGCCTTCTCTCTAGTTACACTTTCTGGACAACTGTTTTTACCACTTAATGGCAGCCCAGATGCTCTGAAGTAAAAAAACCTGCTGTTTAATCACAGCCGTCAGCCCAAAGTGAGAGAAGACTCGAGAAGACTTAACTGTATTGCTGAGCCTACTTTAGCTACTCTCTTACTTCTCTGCCATGGAGAGTTTATTAATCTGCTGCTTGTAGTTGCAGGTTATTTCGTTCTGCACACGCTGAACAAGCTCCTCATCAATGGCATACTGGATGGCAGTCTGGATCACATCCAACCACCACGGAGATCCCGAGTGGATCTGTGTGCAAAAGAAGGGGATCCGTGAGCATTCAGCAACCAGCCACAGAATCACAGAATTACTGAGGCTGGAGAAGCCCTCTGAGCTCAGCCAGCCCAGCACCTATCAACACCCCAGTGGCCAGCCCAGGGCACTCAGGGCCACAGCCAGGCTGCCCTTTGACACCTCCAGGGATGGGGACTCCCCCTGTGCCCTGGGCAGTCCAGTCCAAGAGGCCTCCCAGTGCCCAGTACAGGGGGAGAACAACATCCCTATTCCTGCTGGCCACACTACTGCTGACACAAGCCAGGAGGCCACTGTCCATTTGTGACACCTGGGCACCCTGCTGAGTCCTGTTCAGCTGGTTGTCAGCCAGTCCTGGCAGGACCCTCTCTGCCAGGCTGCTCTCCAGCCCCTCACCCCGCAGTGTGTAGCACTGCAGGGGCAAAGATGCACAAGTTCCCTCCCCAAGGAGCCACGTGGTCCCATTTCTGTGACATTTCTTCACTATCAGGGAAGTGACAAGCAGCATTTCAGTGTGGGCTCTTGTCAGTTCACTCAGGGTTTGTGCTTCCTGCGACAGCCGAACGGTTTCAGAACAACTAAAGCCCAGCAACTCGACACAGGCTCCTCTGAGCAGTCACTTTGAGGAGGGGCAGTCAGAGAACACGGAATGTGCTCTGGGGCTCTGCGTGCCTGCACAGAGTCCCGTTCCAAGCAGGCCTGCCAAGAGCCATTATCCAGACTTCCAGCTGCTCATGAGCTCCAACAGATGAAAGCTGTATCTCAAAGTAACTCCAAAAGCAGAGACTGACGATGTCAGAGGTACCTGCCTTTCTCTGGAGCTCCCGGATGGTCTGGAACACTGGCTGCAAGGCCTGGTGAGCCTCTGCGATTTCTGCGTTGGATTTGCTCATGTAGTGCTGCCGAAGCTGCTCTGCCTGGACGGGAGGATGAGCAGAAAGTGATGCACAAATCACATTTGTGAGGACCAACTGAAAATGGAGACTCTTCCCAGTCACCATTATGTTTTCACAGAACATCAGGGATTGGAAGGGACCTCGAAAGATCACCCAGTCCAATCCCCCTGCCACAAGCAGGATCCCCTAGATCCAGTCGCACAGGAACACGTCCAGGTGGGTTTGAAACGTCTCCAGAGAAGGAGACTCCACAACCCCCAGGGCAGCCCCTGCCAGGGCTCTGGCACCCTCACTGGGAAGAAGGTCCTTCTCACACTGATGTGGAACCTCCTGTGTTCCAGCTGACACACTTTGCCCTCTGTCCTGTCGTTAGAGGACTGAGCAGAGCCTGGCTGCACCCTCCTGACACCCGCCCTTCACATTGCAGTGCATCTTTTAATAGGGCTGTAGGCCAGGACAGTAAATCCTACAGTACACTGGTAGGACATTACAGGAACTCTCACACGGTTTCTTCCCAACAGCACACACCCACCTCCGTATCCTCCAGCATGACACTGCTTTTCCTGGATACTGCTTTGTATATTTCAGGGTGTGCTTCAGCCTTTCCTCTTTCTACTTCTTCATGTCAGATGGAGCTCAGTTTAGCAGGAGTGGACAGGACTCCCAGGTCTTTGGATGAGCTCCAGGCAAAAGACCTCTCTGAGACTCAATCTCTGCCACACAAGTTTAAAACTTCCCAATCCTTCTCTTTGCAGCAGCATCACGAGAAGGTGGCAAACTGCTAGAGCTGGTGGCTTGAAAGCCATTTAACCTTATTTCTTTACCTCTTCTGCAAGTCGGCTATCACGCAGCGTTGGAGGAATCCCTGGGTGCTTTGCCAGCAACAGTTCCATCAAGTTGTGTGTGGAATGGAGTCTCTACGTGACACAAAAACAAGATGAATCATGAAAAACACCACTGCGAGATCACAGAGCATTAGGGATTGGAAGGGACCTCAAAAGATGGTCTAGTCCAATCCTCCCGCCAGAGCAGGACCACCTAGGCCAAGTGGATCTGAGACAGGAACAGCTCCAACAGCAACGAAAGCCTACAGCAAGAAACCAGTAGGCACTTAATCACAGTGAAACTTTTAATCTGGAAACACACTGACTGTTTCCCCGCTTCACTGAGGTAGGAAATGAAGCATGAAACTGAGTTGCTTGCACATCTCAAAAGCAAACCAGCAACCAAGTTTGATAGCACATCATCAGGTCGGCCCCTGTTCACCCTCCTCATTTCACCAGTCCTTGGCTAGTCTGAAAAATAAGGTATCTCAGAGGAGGCTCTGTCATGAAGACATTCCAGAATATTACGAGGAAATCATTCGCTTAGCTTCTCCAAACCAAAATGAAGCAGAAGGGGAAAACACCAGCTCCGAAGGGTTGCACTGATCCCAACAGCTCCCTAACCCCTAGACCAGGGCCTCAAGTGCTCTGGCTACTCGGTTTTTAAACCCCTCCAGGGATGGGGACTCCAGCACCTACCTCCCTGGGCAGCCTGTTCCAGTGCCCAACCACCCTCTGAGCAAAAAGCTTCTTCCTAAGATCCAATCTCAACCTCCCCTGATGCAACCTGAGGCTGTTTCCCCTTGTCCTATCATTAGGAACTGGTGAGAAGAGAGCAGCAGCAGCCTCACTGCAACCTCCTTCGAGGCAGCTGTAGAGAGCAAGAAGGTCTCCTCTCAGCCTCCTCTTCTCTAGGCTAAATCACCCCAGTTCCCTCGGCTGCTCTTCACAGGGCCTGTTTTCCAGTCCCCTGCCCAGCCTCGTTGCCCTTCTCCGGCCCGGCTCCAGCGCCTGAAGAGACAATTCACCTCGATTCTCAATCATGCTTTGATTTCCTTCCAGAGAACGTCTCCTGCAGTGAAATGATTTTGTCACTGGGCACATGAATACAACTCTCAGCGCAAACCCAGAGCCACACACGCAGAGCCCCTGCACAACAGCAGGTGGAGACCGCACGCTGCTGCCGCGAGACGCTCACGGCTCACAGCGGACATACAGCAGCTTTAACTCGGAGAGAACGTGAAGGTCGCTGGGCAGGCTCCTGTCTGCAGACTTTGGTAGCGACAGCAGGCTGGGAGAGGCACTCTGCACGCCACGGGGAGGCAGGAAAGCCTGACCTGCTCAGTCTAAAGCATTCCAGCCCTTAGCAAGGGCTAAGCTCCAGCCTCTGGAGCGCTCACTCACTTGCAAGGAATCCGTTTTGAGCTTCTCTTTGTGCTCTTCGGAGGACTGCAGCACTTCTCTGTAGAGCTCTGCAGCCAGAGGGTATTCTCCTGGGGTAAAAGAGGAGCAACAAACACACACATGTCTTGGGTTGGTTTTCAAGGGTCCAAGCAGCCACTTGCACCGCTCTAAGATGTTTGCCGTACAGCATCTACCTGGCTGCAAGCAAGCCCTCCCCAGTCATTCAGTGCCACCACCCTCCCCGTCCTGCCACCCAAACCAACACAATCTGGTAAAGGGCAGCCAGCAGAGTCGAAATGAAATCTCCTTTGTGACTGCAAGACCTGCAGAGCTCTGGTTCTTGAAGTACGCTGCCTAAGTCTGACAAGCTCACCCACTGCACTGACAGCAAACAGCTCTACAGCTGCCTGCAGCGATGCACCGCCCAGCTGGGGCTGCACGCGGGCCACTGGCTGTGGCAGAGAAAACAGTGCGCGCTGCGTCGTACTGCGGAGAAGCAGAGATGGCCACACGCATGCAGGGAGCACAGCTACCGGTGTCAGCCGCCGCCGCCGCGACCGCTCCTCAGAAAAGAGATTACACACGTGGAACAAAGGCAGACAAGGCTGAAGCTGCACATGGAAAAGCAGCAGGAGAAACATGAGTGAGGTTTCGTTTCCTTTTCTCCACTGAGAGGAATTTACGTCACTGGTAACTGTCTTGAAAAATGCTGACAACATGGGTGAGTACAGGGATGTGGAACATGACAGGACAGACAAGAGAGCACAACAAAGAGCATCTTCCCACACACAGAATCATGGAGCTGCCGGGGTTGGACAGGACCTTAAAGATCACCCAGTTCCAACCGCCCTGCGCAGGCAGGGACACCTTCCCTAGAGCAGGTTACTCAGGGCCCCAGCCAGCCTGGCCTTCAACACTTTCAGAGAAGGGGCAGCAACCTGTTCCAGCATCTCAGCACCCTCACAGGAAAGAATTGGCTCCTCATGTACAACCTCAGTCTCCCCTGTTCAAGTCTGGAACCTTTTCCTCGTGTCCTCTCGCTCCCACCTGCGTAAAAAGCCCTCCCCCAGCTTTCTTGTAGCCCCCTTCAGATACTGCAAAGCTGCTCTGTGGTTTCCTCTTCTGCAGGCTGAGCAACCCCAATTGCGCAGCGTGTCCTCACAGAGGAGGTGCTGCAGCCCTCTGATCCTTTGAGCTGCTCTCCTCTGGAGACCTTCCAGGAGCTCTATGCCCTCCTCACACTGGGGACCCCAGAACTGGACACACCTGGAAGCGTAGCAACGCAGCAAGACTTGCTGCTTCTTACAGCTGTAAGGGCGCAGTCCTGCAACACCCCGCAGCCAGGAGCCACGTGCTGAACTGGCCAGGCCTCAGCCTCAAGGCTTGCCAGGCCTCCTTGGAATTCTTCTTGAGCTGCGTGGTCCTTTTGCTCTGCTCAGTGTGACAGTAAGTTCCCTGAACCACCAGGGGCCTGGGGGCAATTTCTGTAACTCTCTTTTATAAGAAGCTCATTCCACTTTGCGTGGTGCCAGCACAGCTGTAGAGGCAGCACTAACAGGCAGTTCTTCGAGTAGGCTGAGACATTTACAGCTAACACGACGATGTGGGGCAGAGAAATACAAGCCTGGTTCCAACACCAGAGGCCCGCGAAGGAAAGAGCTCGGATGTGGTGAGGAGTACAGCCACGGGATGCTAAGAGATGGTGCGCAGGCTCGGCGGTGAATAAGGAAGCCATGGCTACAAACAACTCACCCACAGTCAAAGAAATGCAGGCCTAGAGCTGGACAAGACTGGGTGTAGGGGCAACAGAGAGAACAAAGAAAGAGTATGTAACATCCATAACGGCATCACGAACACGAACACTGGTGTTACCGTGGAGCTGCAGACCACAGGGGCACGAGAACGTGTCAGAGCAAACACAAAAATGACCTGACTGGGTCCCTGAGTGCGAAGGAGGAAGCCATCAACACAACATTCCTCCTCACGAGGAACTCCACATGGGTGACAACTGGCCTCCAGCAGTGTGAAACCGCTGACCTCAGGCCCCAGAAAGGCAGAATAAAGGTGAACACAGAGCAGAAGCAACAGTGGCAACAAGTCAATGTGACTATTACTCTTTCACCTGTACGAAAGCCAGAAACGCTGAGACATGCCAAAGGTGCCCCCATTTTCACCCTAATCTCAGTGGACATTGGGCTTTGTCACCAACCCTGTCATGAGCCTCTCCAGTTCCCCACGGGTTTCACTACGGCCTTTCCCTGAGCACAAAGGAGCCGCTGTTGCGCGTGGTGCCAGCTAAAGCACGACCGGCCTGCTAGCCGGAGCAAAGAGCAGGGCACGGCCGCCCACTCGTACCTTTAATGATGTGGATGCCAGCTAGGCCATTCAGAGCACACACCAGCAGCCGGTGAGCCTCCTCGCACTCTGTCCGGCACTTCTTCTGCAGAGATGTTAACAGTTCCTCCATGGTCATGGTGCTGCAGTGGGGTCAAACGGCTCAAATTGAAAACAAGGCACAACAGCAGAGAAATACACCTTTCCTGCTGTGCAGCACCGAAGGCTGTTACCGCTGTGGACATGTTTACGTGAGGTTTATGGCCAACGGCATCCTGGGGGGATCAGGAGGGTGGTTAGCAGATGGACAGAGGTTCTCTTCCCCCTCTGCTCTGCCCTGGGGAGACCACATCTGGAATGCTGTGTTTAGTTCTGGGCCCCTCAGTTCCACAAGGACACAGAGCAGCTGGGGAGAGCCCAGCACAGAGCCACAGGGATGATGGAGGGAGGGGAGCATCTCCCTGCTGAGGAAAGGCTGGGGGAGCTGGGGCTCTGGAGCTGGGAGAAAAGGAGACTGAGGGGTGACCCCATGGATGTTGATCAAGATGTGAAGGGTGGGTGTCAGGAGGATGGAGCCAGGCTCTGCTCAGGGGCACCCAGTGACAGGACAAGGGGCAGCGGGTGTGAGCTGGAGCAGAGGAGGTTCCACAGCAACATGAGAGGGAACCTCTTCCCTGTAAGGGTGGCAGAGCCCTGGCTGCCCAGGGGGGTTGTGGACTCTCCATCTCTGGAGACATTTAAGACCTGCCTGGCCACGTTCCTGTGCGACTTGGCTAGGGGATCCTGCTCTGGCAGGGGGCTGGACTGGCTGATCTCTCGAGGTCCCTTCCAGTCCCTAGTGTTGTGTGATCCTATTGAAGTTCTGAGGTCAGACAGCTTGCTGTTGCAGAGCTGCACAGCAAACTGAAAAAGCTCAAGAACAAGCTGGTTTGAGACCTGTACAAAATCGTGCACCCTCAGGGACAAGGAGGTTGTTGCTCTGCAAGTGACTCAGGAGGTGAGGCAGCTCACCTTTTCTGTAACGGCAAGAACTCTCCCCGAACAGCTTGTGGGTGACAGCAGGCCTGCCGCAGCCGCAGCAAAGGGTACAGAATGGAAGTCACAGTCCTCCTGTCCAGGCTGCTAAGCTTCAGGGTCCAGTCTGAAATCTTCCTGAGCTTTGCCAACGCGTCCTGGCAGCACACCTCATGCTGGCGGTGATAGAAGTGTCTCTCCACAGGAGAAAAGTGGAGCCAATGTACGTTTTCTGTCTGAGGAGGAATCTGGATCTGCAATTAACAAGAGAAAAGTAAGCACCTGCAGAGGAAGTCGCTGAGGAGGGTTGTTCCAAAGCTTCCAGACCCAGGGCTCTTACCTGGTCAATCACGTCCTTCTTTGCTGACCTCCACATTATCGTGGCAATCAGACTGTAGAGAGGCCGGGGGTTCTTCCTGCAGTACGGTCGATACAGCAGTTGGTCCCACCAGTGTTTGACCCAGTAAGGGTCCACTCCAAGAAAAAGGACCAATCCATACAGGTCTGTCAAGAAGAGGGACTGTTTTAGTACCAGGTTTGTGCACAAAACTTCACCTTTGAGAAAGGCAACTGGAGGCAGAGCAGCTCCAGCCTGGCTGTTATCTTTCCATCTCTCCAACCAGTCTCTCACCAAAACACCTGATTCGATGCCGGAGACCGGGTGGAGGTTGTCTCCTTTAGCTTGTGGATTTGCACGAACTTGGTGAAACCCAAAACTAGTGGTGAGACACCTCCCTAATTGCAAGCTTAGCAGGAAAAAAAGCAGTGAATTTAGGGCTCCACGGAGCAGGGGTGGGAGGCAGAAATGAGGTGACTGCATACGAGGAGCTGTCTTTGCCAGGTTCCTCCAGAACAGCACTGCTCACTGTCACTACTTCGCAACCTGCTGTGCGCCAACTGTCCCTGCCCGCCACCCTCACGGGGCCTGCGGTACAAAAGGCTTCTGCTTCTCCACTAGGGCACAAGAAATCAAACCCAAAGACAGCTTCCTCCCTCACTGAGAAAGCGGCGCTAACTCTGCGCAATTAAGGAGCACATCACTTTGGAGGAGAAGTCCAAGGACGTGCTGACTTTGAGCTTGTACCACAGCACATGAGGGATGGGAAGGGACCTCAAAGGTCAGCCAGTCCCATCCCCCTGCCACAGCAGGATACCCTAGACCCAGTCACACAGGGACACGTCCAGGCACGTCTCCACAACCCCCCTGGGCAGCCCCGGCCAGGGCTCCGTCACCCTCCCTTGGAAGAAGGTCCTGCTTGTATCTCATGTTATTGGAAAAGTACAGCAGCCCGTGGTTCAGAGCTGCGCACGGCCGCCGCAGAAATCCAGATCCACGGCGGTGTCCTACAGAGCTTGAAAATCTGAAGGCTACGCTCTCCGTTCTGTCAACTTTCCAGCTCAGAGCTGTACAGCACTCCCTAATTTTATCACAGAACAGAGAACCAAGTATCCAGGGAGCCACTGCTATGCGGCAAGCACTTGCTTACCCAGAGGTCCTACCCCACTTTATTGCAGCAGCAGTGGCACAGTTTCAAATTAATCAGCAGTTTTCATCCCTAATGTGATGGGGGAAGCACCTTCGCATGGCCTGAGCTCCTGTGTTGTGGAAAATACCATGTGGCACAGGTGTAGTAAGTTGACACTGTCACACACAAGGACGTGACGTCAAGAGTGTCATGAATGACAGGACAAGGGACAGCGGGTGCCAGCTGGAACAGAGGAGGTTCCACATCAGTGTGAGAAGGACCGTCTTGATGGTGAAGGTGCCAGAGCCCTGGCAGGGGCTGCCCTGGGGGTTGTGGAGTCTCCTTCTCTGGAGGTGTTCCAAACCCTCCTGGCCATGTTCCTGTGTGACTGGGTCTGGGGGATCCTGCTGTGGCCCGGAGATGGGACTGGATGATCTTTCGAGGTCCCTTCCAGTCCCTGATGCTCTGTGATTCTGTGATCATCAGCATAAGGAAAGGCCACGAACGACACCTGCTGTGTCACATCTCACCTTCTAATCCTCGCTGCACGGGAGTGCCGCTGACACACCAGCGATTGATGCCGCTTAAACGGAGCGCCATTTCAGCAGCCTGGCAAGAGCAGAGAGAATCAACAGTAGGCAAGGAAAACCAAAGTGGAACACAGTTTGGAAAGACACCTGCTGGCTCACGTTCGGTCTCCTGTGAACTAGAACCCCCAGTTCCCGTTCTGCCAGACGGCTCCCAGCCAGGAATGTACTGACAACAGGCACACCACTGCCCGCCCAGGGACGTCGTCGTACCTTTGCGGTGGTGCACTCCACCATCTGCGCTTCGTCGAGGCAGATCCGCCACCACTCCACTGCCACCAAGGGGCTTGGGATGGCCATGTACCGCTTCTGGTTCCGGAAACGCCGCCCATCTTCGCTGTTGCTGTGGGGTATGTCCACGTAGTTGAGCTCTGTGCGGAGGACATCGTACGTGGTGATAACCACCTCCTGCTCTGCCAACATGTGTGGCTGCAGAAAGCCATGTTTCTTCACGCCTTGATACACCTGCACAGGTTGTGTTCAGCAGCAGAGCAAAGAGGGGAGGTCAGACACGGCAATGGAAACGCAGAAACATCAGCACAGCTTGATCACAGAACCACTCAGGACGGAAAAGACCCCTGGGATCACCAAGTCCAACCAGCAACCCTACTCTACAAGGTCACCTCTAAAACAGATTCCCCAACACTATGTCTAAGTGACTTTTAAACTCATCCAGGGATCAGGACTCAGCCACCACCCTGGGCAGCCCATCCCAGGGCCTGACCGCTCTCTCTTGGAACAATTTCCTCGCGATGCCCAGTCTAACCCTCCCCTGTTGGAGCTTGAAGCCCTTCCCTCTGCTTCTGTCGCCAGTGACCTGCGAGAAGAGCCCAGCACCAACATTTCTGCAGTGTCCTGTCAGATAGTTGTAGAGAGCAATCAGCCTCCTCTTCCTCACACTAAAAGCCCCAGCTCTCTCACTCTCCCCTCATCAGCTTTATGCTCCAGGCCCTAATTCCAAGACAGAGGACAAAGAAACCTCTGATCCTGACCCAGCAGAGAGTCAGACAGACACCCTGACCCGTGATAAAACAACCCTCCAGAACATGAAGCTACGTATCTCACCAGAACACGAAGCGATGATGATCGCACATGCCTGTTGATCTCATCTACCCACTGGTGACAAATGGAACTTGGGGAAATGATCAGAGTTGCTCCTGTGGAGACAGGCTTCATTGCCACAAGACAATGAGGACAGTAGAAAGGCTTGACCTTGAGGTTTTCCTCTTTGTAGTTGACGCATTCTGCGTGCTGCCACAAGTGACACTTGAGGCACTGCACACGAGCTTTATAATCAGCCAGTCCAAGCTCGCCACAGATGCATTCAAATCGATATTCAGAGGTGTTAAATGGAAACACAGAGCTGGTGTGCTGCGCGCTGCTGCCAGCACGTGCTCGCGAGCGCGAGGGCTGATCCTTCGGGACCTCGCGCTGGGCATCGGCTGCAGCGCTCGAGACGTCGACGCCGGGGTGACCGCTTGTGTCACTGGCGGAGACGGGGCTGCCGCGCGAATTGGGATGCTTTGGGACCACGGCTTTCTGCTGAGCACTGGTCTCTTTCACAGAGTTCTCGTGCTCTTCTTCAGATTTCACATCATTTTTGTTGGTTGTACAATAGTCATGTTCTTCCATGGGCATGTGCCCTCGCAGAGGGGTTCTGACGATGTTCTCAGAAGGGAGATCACCGCTCCTTGAGTCTTTGGTTTGAGTTTTAGCATCAATCGACTGCTTCTTCTGGACGTTTTCTGAAGTCCTTGCTGTCTGCAAAGCAAAATGAACCACAAGTGTCAAGCTTCACCTGTTTTTGGAATATAAACACATCAGAACACAGACATTCAGATTTCATATACCCCAGGGTGTAGTCAGTATTTCAGCCCCAAATTCGACCACCTTACAGTTTCTGCTTCCTTGTTCATGAGTGTCAAAGCCAACGGTGCAGTTTGTGTCTATCAGTTCTCTTCACTGTTACCTGCAGGCCAGCGGCCCTGAACCAGTGCACACAGACACCAGAGCAGAGAGCAGCATGCAGCTGCTGGGAACAAGACCTGCCCCCGCCACGTTCTGCTAGGTAACCACAGCAGAGTGTCTTACCTGCTCTTTGGTTCGCTCACGCCTCTTCTGCTCCTTGTAATTCTTCCCCAGCTTGAAGGACCCGGCCAGTCCGTGTCCTCTGACTTGCTCTACGACTTGTTCTGCGATTAGTTTCTCTAGAGTTCTTTTGAGAAGGCGTCTGTTTCTCTGAATGTCATACCGATACTCAGCACTGATGTACTTGAAGATGGCGACAATGGATGCGCCCTTCTTCACGTTCGTTTCCTTCACAGCTGCTAGCAGCATCACCCGTAGGCCTGTGTGTGGAATCAAAGCACAAACCCCACCGCTTACAGCTCAGGCACAGCGACAGTTACCTCGGAGGATATGTAGTAAAGGAACTCAGGAACTCTAAGCAACAGGAAAAGTGACACTGGTCGCACATTCACAGCGCATTGGGGACTGGAAAGGACCTCGAGAGGTCACCCAGTCCATTCCCCCTGCCACAGCAGGATCCCCTACAGCCAGTCGCACAGGAACATATCCAGGCAGGTTTTACATGTCTCAGGAGGAGACTCAACAACCAAGTATTTGTAGCACTGGAGGCTGCTTCAATCTTTTCATTACACCAAAGTGAAGAGCAGCCCTCACAGTCAGTGGCCAGCACAAGGCTGACAACAGAAGAAAAATGCACTTGGAAAAGTAATCAGAGCTACTTACTGGGATATTGGACTTTCTCTTTCAATTTCAGATCCATGTCCCTTTTCTTTTTCTCTTTATTTCCTTCTAAAGGTTGAGGTGGAACAAAGAAGTTCACAAGTTCACCCTAGTGCAGACAACATTTAATAGTTACTAGATCATGTCTCATCACAGGACTTCATTAATCTTTTCACACCTGAAAATGATCATGAGCCCCTACAAACATGTGCTCAGGGACCCAGCTTTTCAATGTACAGAGGGATACCCCACTGAGTTCATTTTCTTGGCAGGGTTCTGCACTGATAACAGAAGGAGTAGCCTTGCAAGATGCTTGAGTCTTTCATGACTTACACAGAATCACTGAACATTAGTGATTAGAAGGGACCTTGAAAGATCATCTAGTCCAGTCCTCCTGACACAGCAGGATCCCCTAGATCCAGTCGCAGAGGGAGATGGCCGGGGGTTTGAAACGGCTCCAGAGAAGAGACTCCACAACCCCCTGGGCAGCCCCTGCCAGGGCTCTGGCACCCTCACTACAATGGGAAGGTCCTTCTCACACTGATGTGGAACCTCCTCTGGTCCTTCTCACACTTGCTGCCCTTGTCCTGTCACTAGATGCCCCTGAGCAGAGCCTGGCTCCATCCTCCTGACACCTGCCCTTTCCGCATTGATCCACATTCATGGGGTCACCCCTCAGTCTCCTCCAAGCTAAACAGACCCAGCTCCCTCAGCCTTTCCCCATCAGGGAGGTGTTCTGCTCCTTTCATCATCCTCATGGCTCCTACCAAGCAAGAGATTTCACTGTACTTTAAACCAGCTTTAAGTCTGCTTTTCTATTAAAAATCAAGCAATAAAAGAAGGAAAATGCACGTCCACTAAATCTGAAAAGTGTTCTCTTCATACGAAATCTCCTCCTGCTTTTCTTACTTCAGGCAGTGCCAGGTCATCTTGTTCAATGTCCGGTCGAGTATGAGTCAGAATAAGAGCCAACACTTCCACTGTTTTTCCAAGACCCATCTCGTCTGCCAGAATGCCTCCGGGCCACTGGGGACCAGCAGCGGGACACTCACGGATAACACTGGAAAACACATGGCCCAAATGAAAGTCAGGGACTACAGAGCGCTGCGACAGAGAAGCTCGTGTTCCGGGACACAGCGAGCACAGCTTCAGCAAGGAAACGGCTGCAGAGGCGAGACAGTACCACAGAGTCACTCTGCTTGGAAGAGACCCCTGGGATCAGCGAGTCCCAACCAGCCACCCTGCCTTACAAGTTCACCCTCAAACCAGATCCCCCAACACCTCATCCAAACGATCCTTAAACGCATCTAGGGATGGCGACTCCATCACCTCCACGGGAAGCCCATTCCAGTGCCCGAAATTAGAAGCTGGGAAGGACAAAAGCTTTTGGGTCTACAAACATGACCAACACACCAGAAGGTTCTGGAGCTTTTTCCCCATCCTAACAGGCCCTGCCTTACTAAACTTGTTCCTGCTGATTGTATCCTCCAGTCTGCCTTTTTAAAAGGTTTCACTCTGCTAAGTCTGTGGAACTGACAATAAGGTTTTCACAAAGTACAGCCTTAAGGTGTTCTCAGGAAAGAGCTCACACAGAACATTAGGGATGGAAGGGACCTCGAAAGATCATCTAGTCCAATCCGCCTGCCAGCCTAGATCCAGTCGAAAATGAAAGCTGAAAACGTACCAGCCAGTAAATGGATTATAGTAGATTTTCACTCCGTCCAGAGTAACGACCTCCCGCCACAGGAAATGCAGAGAGTTTTCTATGGAGAAAGAGCTCGCGTTACTGTGAGGAGATTTCTCTATAAACAGGACCGTGGAATCATTCAGCTTGGAGAAGACCCCTGGGATCATCGAGTCCAACCATCAACCCTACTCTACAAGGTCACCCCTCAAGCAGATCGCCCAACACCACATCATCTCTGCAGGGTCCTTGTAGACAGTTGCAGAGAGCAATGAGGCCGCCCCTCAGCCTCCTCTTCCTGAAATTAAACAGCCCCAACTCTCTCCATGTCTCCTCATCAGATTGATTCTCCAGGCCCCTCCCCAGCTTCGTCGCCCTCCTCTGCACTCACTCCAGCACCTCAATGTCTCCCTTGTACTGAGGAGCCCAAAACTGGACCCAGTACTCATGGTGTGGCCTCCCCAGTGCTGAGTGCAAAGGGACAATCGTCTCTCTGCTCCCGCTTAGGAGTTCAATCTTAGCACACTGCTTAGAAATGTTCAGTCTTACTGTGATGATTAGAGACAAAAAGCAGCTGTCTCCCTCCACTGTGCCTGGTGAGCAACAAGACACATCACCTGCTGGTCAGCAAAGTGTACTTTATCATTCAGTGTCCTACTCAAACAACTTGAATAAAACCCGTAACCAACAAAGCTCCAAAACAAACAGCGAGACTGCCTTACAGCTGACAATAAAGTGCTGCTTTGCACAAGAGCCATGTACTTGCCATTTCCTGCAGGGCTTGTGAGGTTTTCTCGGTGCAGCATCCAGTTCACAGCCTCGCTCTGGTACGGCCTCAGAATGGGAATTAAGGCAGGGTGCTGCACGTCCTCTTTCAGGGCCAGGACATCCTGCTGATGGGTGTGCCTCACAAAGTCGTAAAGCTCTTCGATGTTTTGTCGCTCCAGTTCCATGTCAGATTCCTCCTCATCTTCCTCCAGCTCTTCTGTGTACACCGCAGCATTCAAGACACACAGAATCACAGAACCTCAGGGATTGGAAGGCACCTCAGAAGATCAGCCAGTCCAACCCCTTGCCACAGCAGGATCCCCCAGATCCAGTTGCACAGGAACATGACCAGGCAGGTCTTAAATGCCTCCAGAGAAGGAGACTCCACAACCCCCTTGGGCAGCCCCTGCCAGGGCTCTGGCACCCTCACTGCCAAGAAGTTCCTTCTCACACTGATGTGGAACCTCCTCTGCTCCAGCTCGCACCCACTGCCCCCTGTCCTATCACTGGGTGCCCCTGAGCAGAGCCTGGCTCCATCCTCCTGACACCTACCCTTCACATATTGATCAACACCCATGGGGTCACCCCTCAGGCTCTGTTTCTCTAAACTCAAGAGCCCCAGCTCCCTCAGCCTTTCCTCAGCAGGGAGATGCTCCCCTCCCCTCATTATCTCTGTGGCTCTGTGCTGGACTCTCTCCAGCAGCTCTGTGTCCTTCTGGAGCTGAGGGGCCCACAACTGGACCTGAGATTCCAGATGCGGTCTCCACCATTTTCCACACATTTAAAGCTTCTAACATGCAACAGAATTTGCTAACAAAAATCATTCATCAACATTCAACTGAATCTCATACCTGGAATTAAAAAACTGTAGAACTTTTCCATGAGTTTTTGAATCAGCTGATTAGCTTTTTTGGGCCTTCCAGCTCCATCGCTGAGAAACTCTGGTTTACTTAGCCCGGCCTCCAGAAGGTAAATGCCAACCTGCGGAACGGTTGTACAGCTAATCAGTGCAATATCCCTGTCAGTCTCACAAGCAAAACGGAGGTGCACGATAATCACAGTGGTGCCTGGACAATCAGTGGGTGTAGACAGATATAATGAATCTCCTGAAACCACTGTGGAGAGGACAAGGCACACTGCAGCTGAACGCTTCTGCGACCCCTTCGGGTACCGCCTTACTGAAGGAGCTTGATCTCCCAATGGAAACATGCACTGAAAACATTTACAAACACAGGCAGAGGCTGTTTGTTCTCCTCACCCTAAAAAGTTCTATGGAAGCTGCCAGAGGTTTTTGGACTTCAAACAGAATCACAGACCGTTTGGGATTCGAAGGGACCTCAGAAGATCACCCAGTCCAAGTACTCAAACACAAACGAGATACACGAAGTCATACCTTTACAGCTTGTTTGTCCGCAGGCGTTTGGTAGAGTCCAACTATCTTCTTCTTTTGCAGCCACCTCAAGCCTTCCAGTATTTCAGCACCTAGAGTCGGTTCTACCCAAACACGCTGTTCGTAAGCACCCGGGTATCCTTTTGTTTCCTCACTGTACTCGTCCTCACTTTCCTGATGGACGCAGATCTGATCATCAGAGTCGCCCCTCATCAAAGTAAAGCTCCTTTCGTGGAAGTCTTCGGGTAGGATTTGCTCAGGAGGAAGACGAAGCGTGAATTCTCCCAACAAGACTTTCCAGGACCCGTCTGCCTGGTACGGCGAGACTACAATATTTAGCTGCTCTGACACGGGAGTCAGGATGGAGTCCAGATGGTCGTCTTCATCGCTGACCGTCAAAAACTTCACAGACTTCGAGCCACTGCTTCCTTTTTGAATCAGATCTTCATCAGCGCTGTCGTCATTTATAACAACGAAGGGTGCAGAAGAGGTGCTTGTACCTGGACCGCGGTCCTCATCGGTCAGTTCGTCATCCAAAACCACCACATCATTTCTCCGGTCTTCATGCATATTCCAGCAGAGCTTTTTCTTCTTCTCCTCATCTACTTTGGACGGAGGCGCACGTTTTCGACGACCGCTCATTTTGCCGTGGTTCTCGGCGGTATTTTCAGTCTCTGCAAGAGGAAGGAAAGTCAGCAGCAAGTATCATCAGACCGCACGCACGCACGCTCAGATTCGCTGTGCAATAGCTGCTCAGCTCGCGAAAGGTCTGCACAGACGCGCGCCAAGACAATTCACCGTGCACAAGAGCCTTGGCTTCCAGAGCCTGCCCTGTCACAAAGCTGGACGCGCAGCATTTACCTCGTGCCGACTGCACCTGAGGACAGCTGCGCAGAGACACCGATAACAACACCACATCTCACAGCTCTCGCTCAGAGTCTGGCGGGACAGACAGGCAGTGTGAAGCAGTGAAATCCCTGGAAGGCACCCCTCAGGCTCCTTTTCTCCCAGCTCAAGAGCCCCAGCTCCCTCAGCAGGGAGATGCTCCCCTCCCTCCATCACCTTTATGGCTCTGCGCTCGGCTCTTTCCAGCAGCTCTGTGTCCTTCTGGAACTGAGGAGCCCACAACTGGACACAATACTCCAGATGTGGTCTATAAAGTTTAATTAATTGTAAGAATTCATGAAAGTCGAAAGAAACATCCACAAGCACACAAATCTCTGTGCTTGAACTTCTAACACTCCAGAATCATGGAAACGCCCGTTTTTTAAAATCATATAGGCGAGTTGCTGACAGTGACCAAAGCAAAGCCTGACAGCCAGCACACAGACAACAGAATCACAGGATTATTAAGACTGGAAAAGACCTTTAAGATCGTCAAGTTCCTTAACTAACATGACACAGTGGCCAGACCAGGGCGCTGAGGGCCACAGCCAGGCTGTCCCTCAACACCTCCAGGGATGGGGACTCCACCACTGCCCCGGGCGGTGCATTCCAGGCTCTGATCACGCTTTCTGTGAGGAAGGGCTTCCTGACATCCAACCTAACCCTCCCCTGACAGCTTCAGGCCCTGTCCTCTCATCCTGTCGCTACCTGCCTAGTTACCACATCTCGCTTAAAACAAAGGAAGGATCCCTGCGTCGCCAGCTCTGCTCCTCCGGACAAACTTCAGCATCACACTGGCGCCTAAAACAGAGACAGCCGCTCATCTTACGGTTCCTACAGCGTGCGGCCGCGAACGGCAGCTTGTGAAAGGGGAGAGGGGAGAGAGGGAACCCGGCGCTGCTGCCCCTCGGCAACATGGCCCTGCCCCGCTTCTCGCCAGCCCGCGGCCTCGCTGGCCTAAAGGACCTAAGTTACTCGGAACTGCGGGCGGCAGCAGGACTGACCCCTCAGCAAGCGGTTCCGCGACACTAGCGACCAGAGAGCCCCGGGGAGGCCCCTCGCCGGCCCTCCCCCACCCCCGGTAGCCCGCCCGCCGCGAGGCCCGGCGAGAGAATGACCAGCACCCGCCGCTGCGCCCGGACCCCCGTGGCCATCAGGCCGGCCCCCGCGCCACGGCCACCCGGGTGAGCGGAGCTGCCCCCACCGGCTCTCGCGTACCGGCTGCGGCGGCGCGGCGCGGCCCGGCCGCGGCTCCTGTCCAGTCCGGAACCGGCCCCCCGTGGGGCGGCGCGAACGGCTCGCGACCCCTCCACGGCGGGGGAAGGCGGAAGCAGCGCCGCGGCGGTCGGGGAACACAGCACTGCGCGTGCGCAGCCGGCCGGAGCCAATGGGCTGTGAGGAAGGTGACAGCTGCCCCCGCCCCGCCCCACGCCGGCGGACGAAGCTTCCGGAGGCTGACGGGTGGCGCAGGCGCAGTGACAGCCCCCAGGGCGAGGGGGCGGGGTTGGGGAGGAGCAAGAACGAGGCTGGGGCGTCATCGGCGGGGGGTGCGCGGGTGGGTGCCGTGCCCGCGCGGGTGGGTGCCGTGCCCGCGCGGGTGGGTGCCGTGCCCGCGCGGGTGGGTGCCGTGAGGCGCCTCGGGAGCGCCCAGCAGTGCCCAGCAGTGCCCAGCAGTGGCCGAGTGGTTCAGTTTGGAAAAGACCTCGGAGGTCATGCGGTCCGAGCCTGAACCCAGCCGTCCCACCGCACCGCTAGACCCCGGTCCTGAGCCCCACGTCTCAATGACTGTGAGACGGACGGGGCTGGCGATTCAACCCCCGCCTTGGGCAGCCGGCTCGGAAGCCTGGAGGCCCTTTCCAGGAAGACATTTCTCCTCATGGCCAAACCAGACCTCCTCCGTCATGGAAGCCTTTGGGCTGCATGGACTCCAATCCCGGCTGGTCACGCTTCAGGAAGGCCGTCGAGTGTAGAAAGCACCTCAGAGCAGATGCCTTGTGCCTGGCTTTTCGCACGCAGAAAGGTGACGTAAAATGACTTCTTGGGTGATAGCGAAACCCCTGAAGCCAGGCCACCTGTTCTGCTTTAAAAGCCAGATCTGTAAGTCTGTGCAGAAAAGTTTGGGGCTGAACAGTTTCTGCTTCCCCTCTTATCAGTGGGGTGTGTTTGGGCTGTGGGGACCTGGCCCTCATGCAGTGTTGCTGGGGCAGGAGATGATGGCACCAGGGACTGCTGAGGGCCTTGGGGGAGCTGTGGGAGGCTGGGCATGGACCGTGCCCTGAGGATGCCGATGCTGTTGTGTTAGCTGGTGCTGCAGGCACTGTTCTACTGCTACCCAGTGTCTGCAACTGTGTGAAGAAACTGCTGTGGAGGTGGCAAAAGTGCTAGTTTTGATCAAAGTAATAATAAAATCGTGTCAGTTCATAAAACCTTAGAGCCAGCCCTCAGTCACCCTGGGGGCAGCCTCGCCACATGTCCCTGCAGTAATCCACACCTCTGAGTGCTGCCTTGGCACTCTGGGTCATCATCTTTGAGCCACAAAGATGGTGAAGGGAGTGGAGCTTCTCCCTGGTGAGGAAGGGCTGAGGGAGCTGGGGCTCTTGAGCTGGAAAAAATGGAGACTGAGGGGTCACTGTTGATCAATATGTGAAAGGTGGGTGTCAGGAGGATGGAGCCAGGCTCTGCTCAGGGGCACCCAGTGATGGGACAAGGGGCAGCAAGTGTGAGCTGGAACAGAGGAGGTTCCACATCAGTCTGAAAAGGCCCTTCTTCCCGGTGAGGGTGCCAGAGCCCTGGCAGGGGCTGCCCAGGGGGGTTGTGGAGTCTCCTTCTCTGTTTAAAGCCCACCTGGATATGTTCCTGTGTGACTTGATCTAGGAGATCCTGCTGTGGTGGGAGGATTGGACTGGATGATCCTTTGAGGTTGCTTCCAGTCCCTAGTGTTCTGTGAATTGGTGATTCTGTGAAAACAAGACCAGGGGGGTTTTGTCCACACTTGAGACTGCAGCCTCCCTTGCCTGTGGATTAGAATTCCCCTTTGCTCTCAGAAGCACCTCTTAAATCCCAGAAAGAGCAGCAGGTAAAAACAGGAGCCATGCCTGCTTTGCAAAGGGAATGTTGTATGTGTCTTCTGGTTGGTTCCGGAGGCACGACGTGTGAGTGGCTGCAACAAATCTTGATCTGGAGGATCCTGCTGTGGCAGGAGGATTGGACTGAGGGATCTTTCGAGGTACTTTCTAATCCCTAATGTTCTGTGATTCTGTGAAAGGAATAGGACAGAGAGCAGGTCAGAATGTATTCCCCACATCACAGTGACTGCACTTTGTGCTGTAAAGCTGAGCTTCTTGTGTGCCTCAGCAGACTGGGTAGAAGCCAGTCGCTGTGTTCATTGATGTGAGCCAGTAGGACACGCAGGGACAGTAGGACGTCAAGTCTCTCTTTCAACTTCTTTGGGGAACAACAAAGTTCAACGCGTCGCTTGTGTCCTTCTGCCTCGTGACAGAGCATCTCCTGGAGGAGTGTGTCTGCACCCCACAGGACAACACGCCTCGGGCCATCTGTCCCAGCGCACGTGTCCGCACGGCTCCCGCACCCCCTCGTCCATCTGCCGCTCGGCTGAGCTCTGTGCTGCTTTATGAAAACCAGGTGACGCACCTGACCCCCGGCCTGGCAGCAGCAGCTGAGCGGTCACTGGTGGGAGAGGAGCCCATCTCCCTTTTGCCAAGAGAAAAGGACAAGCAAAAATACTCCCTGAATATAGAGCAGGGGAAAAAATAACCATGTCATTGCATCTAGGACATCGTCTGGAGCTGCACCGTAGGAGTTGCAGTCCAGTTCTTGGAGTTATTTGAATATCTGACTCAATAAGGTGTTTTCATGCCTCTAACGTTGCGTTTTGTTTTTTACATCACAAAATGCCCAAAGGAAAAGTTCACAGTTCCTGAGCTGAAACTGGAGTGAGGTAAATGAAACGTTTGTTCTAAAGTCAGTAGGATAGTTGGGAACTTTAGGCTCAAAATGTTGATATGTGTTTATAAATGTTTGTAAACACAGTGGTTTGGGGAGAGCGGAAAGACACAGCATCCTGGGGTGGATCAGAAGGTGGGTGATTAGCAGGTCGAGAGAGGTTCTCCTCTGCCACTACTCTGCCCTGGTGAGACCACATCTTGAATCTTGTGTCCAGTTCTGGGCCCTTCAGTTACAGAAGAACTGAGAACTGCTGGGGAGACCCCAGTGCAGAGACACAGAGATGATGAAGGGAGTAGAACACCTCCCTGATGAGGAAAAGGCTGAGGGAGCTGGGGCTCCTGAGGCTGGAAAACAAGGAGACTGAGGAGTGATCTCATGAATGTTGATCAATGTGTGAAGGGTGGGTGTCAGGAGGATGGAGCCAGGCTCTGCTCAGGGGCACCCAGTGATAGGACAAGGGACACTGGGTGGGAGCTGGAGCAGAGGAAGTTCCACGTAAATCTCAGAAGGACCTTCTTCCTGGTGAGGGTGCCAGAGCCCTGGCAGGGGCTGCCCAGGGGGGTTGTGGGGTCTTCTTCTCTGGAGACATTTCAAACTCGCCTGGAGACGTTCCCGTGCGACTGGATCTAGGGGATCCTGCTGTGGTGGGGGGATTGGACTGGCTGATCTTTGGAGGTCCCTTCCAACCCCTGGTGCTCTGCGATTCTGTGAGCCAGGCTGATCCTTCCCCACTCGTGCCTTGCTTTTCTGAGGGATTCTGGCAGTGAGAGCAAAACAACTTCCACTTGAGCGCTGCCAAGTGCCTGTGACGTAACGCAGAGCACCGTGAAGGACAGCTAGCTCCGAAGTGGCCTTTGTCTTTCCTCCTGCAGATGCAGACACTGCTGCCTCAGAGCCCTGCAATGCTACCTGCTGCACAAACAGCTTTCTCCTGGTGCACAGTTACCATAATTATTGTCGGGATTATTCTCTTCTGCCCACAGAGAGTAGCTGCATCTAGTCAAACGATCCCGTAAACCATGTAAAGATGCGGCGCCCTTGATCAGCACCGAGCGCAGATTGCCTTCAAAGAAAAGGTTTCTGAATACATTAGCTGCACTGTGAAATTAAAAATAGCACCAACTGAGTAACATCTTCCTCTCACCCATATTTCGTATCTCCAGCCAAGACAATTAAAATGTGCAGAGATAAGGCAGCTTCATCCCAGTATCTCCGAAGCAGTGCAATTCAAGACCATGAGAACTTGGGAGACTCTTTTCTAGCCCCCCTTAGAGCTCTTGGACACCCTCATATGTGCCCCACAACTTCAAGGAGTTTGGCCTGGTCTTGCAGCCTCAGGTCTTCCGTGCAGCAATAAATGGGCCACAAAACCTCTCTTCTCAGGTGTGGGAGTCTTGAACTGGAAAGAATGTAGATGAGTGGAAGGCATGGCTGCGACGCACGGATGACGGAAGTAGTGCGACCTGGTCTGGGTGGTCCTGCTCTGGCAGGGGGATTGGACTAGATGATCTATGATCTCTGGAGGTCCCTTCCAGTCCCTGATGTTCTGTGATTCTGTGTTCTGTGATTCTCTGAATCAAAAATTAACTAGACAACTGAAGCCAAATCCCTGAATTCCTACCCTTACTTCTGCAGAGGGTCCACTCAATGCTCTTGTTGAGATCACTGATCAAGGAGGTAAACAGAGCAGACTATTGTCTGTTTTCTGTCTTAGTCAGTTAAACAGAATAAGCAAGTCTTAACCTGAAGGACCTCACATTTAGAACACCCTAAGGAGCAGCTCTAGTGGTGGAGAAGCCAGGCACTGGTGAGGAACAAGATCTTGGCATCCCTGAAATGGCAGTGGGCCAGCGATGCAGTGCAGCCACTTGCTAGAAGCAGCAATTAATGTGCCACCAAAACCACAGCAGCAGACTGTGGGGGAAGTGAGAGCAAGGAGAGGTGGAACAATGATTCTAATGGGTGGTGAACTAATTAAACGCTTCCAGGAGCGCTTTGCCTGGACGGCAAGTCCGCGTTATCCAGCCCGTGTGCAAATGATGCTATCAGGCAATTCCTCAAGAGTACTTGGAAGCAGCATATGTGCTCCAGAATTGCTCCTGGGTTTGTTACGGTGCGGAAGATGCCAGAACATATGTGGGCACCTTGGGAAAACTGGTTTATTTCAATGCTCTGAACGAGACTCCTTTTGTAGGTGCTTTTGGGTATCACATTTTGAGCAAATGCATCAAGCTGTTTGCAAATAGTTGGAGGAGGAGCGTTTGGACACCATTTCTGGGTATCACAGGATCACAGACCAGTAGGGACTGGAAGGGACCTCGGAAGATGACCCAGTCCAGTCCCCCTGCCACAGCACGGTCCCCTAGATCCAGTCGCATGGGAACATCTCCAGGCGCGTTTGAAACCTCTCTGGAGAAGGAGACTCCACACAACCTCCCTGGGCAGCCCCTTCCAGGGCTCTCTCACCATAAAGAAGTTCCTTCTCACATTGATGTGGACCCTCCTGTGCTCCAGCTTACAATCATTGCTCCCTGTCCTATCATGAGATGCCCCTGAGCAGAGCCTGGCTCCACCCTCCTGACACCCACCCTTCACATATTGATCAACATTCATGGGGTCACCCCTCAGTCTCCTTTTCTCCCAGCACAAGAGCCCCAGCTCCCTCAGCCTTTCCTCAGCAGGGAGATGCCCCCCTCCCTTCATCATCTCTGGCTCTGCGCTGGGCTCTCTCCAGCAGCTCTGTGTCCTTGTGGAACTGAGGGGCCCAGAACTGGACACAAGGTTCCAGATGTGGTCTCCCCAGGGCAGAGTAGAGGAGCAGGAGAACCTCTCTTGATCTGCCAACCACCTCCCTTCTGATCCACCGCAGGATACCACTGGCCCTCTTGGCCACAAGAGCACACTGCTGGCTCCTGGCCATCCTGCTCTGTGCCAGCACCCCCAGATCCCCTCTCTCCTGCACTGCTTTGTTCTTCTTTTTGTTTTGCAGTCCATCTAGAAGGAGAGTACGTGGTGAAAGGAAGGATGGAAATAGCAGCCCGACGATAGAGAGATGGTCTCTGCTGTGCACGCTGCAGTCATCGGGGAAATCTCAGCGCGTAATTAGCTACTTGTAGGTTTCATCTGGAAGGTACAGAGTTGTGTTGTTCCGTAGTACAGACTACGGGCACGTTTTCCTTCCTCCCAAGTTACCTGTTCCTTTTGCCACTGAAATTTGCTGACCTACAGCTCCAGCCTGAAGCTGAAATGGCAGGAGGGAGCAGAAATATCTTTCCCTCCTCTACACGGCAAGGACTTCCCTTCCATATGTAGCTGTTACCAGGTTCTTGTGGTACCAGACTGCGTTCCTGCCGACGACTTTACACAGAGCTGTCCTTGACAATCACCAGAAAATTCTGGCTAGTGTGTCCTTCAGCTGCCACGTTTCTGACAAACAGAGCCCCAGGTATTTCTCCGTAGGGCTCAGGGCCTTGTCCATTTGTTAGTTACAGTCTAATAAAGTAGAGCTATCTACATCATCTCTGCTGAAGCCTCTGAGATACTGAGATGCTGTCTCTGTCTTCACACTTACATAAGTCCCTGTCTGGCAAGTGATTCAGGCTGTCATTTCGAATCTGTGGATTTTAATGGGAGAGTGTGAAGCTCAGAAATTCCAGACCTTTGACTTTGAAATGCACTTTTTTTGTTGGCCTGGTGTAGGGCTGCTGGTCTGTGAGTCACAGCACAGATCTGGCAAATCACTCAGGTCACAGACTCACAGGACATTCCGGCGCACACCCGCTGCTCCTTGTCCTGTCACTGGGTGCCCCGGAGCTCAGCCTGGCTCCATCCTCCTGACACCCACTCTTTCCATATTTACCAACATTCATGGGGTGACCCCTTCTTTTTGCCATGTGCAGGAGACCCAGCTCGCTCAGCCTCTCCTTATCAGGGAGATGTTCTGCTCCCTTCATCATCTTTGTGGCTCTGCACTGGACCCTCTCAAGCAGGTCGTCTCTTAGGGGATGATTTCAGGGAAAGAAGGGGATTTCAGGGCAAGAGCATGTTCTAAAAATGAATGGAGCTGGAGAGAATCGATGTGGGAAGAGTGTTTTGGCCTAGAGGGCACCCCAGGTTTGGGGTTCCCATTCTTGTGGTTCAGGAATAAATGCTGGAAGGGCTGGAAATGTTACCCAGGACTGAGGAGTCAAGTTGTTTAGTAAAGGACGTGTTCATCTGACCCGTCAAACACTCCTTGGGAACGTATCCACAGCCATCAGAGCATGAAAACTCATCCCTGGGTGGAGAAAGGGATCTGGGGGTCCTGGTGGCCAGCAGCATGACCAGGAGCCAGCAGTGTCGCCCTCTTGTGGCCAAGAAGGCCAGCGGCATCCTGGGGCGGGTCAGAAGGGAGGTGGTCAGTAGATCTAGAGAGGTTCTCCTCCCCGTCTGCTCTGCCCTGCTGAGACCACAGCTGGAACCTTGTGTCCAGCTGTGGGCCCCTCAGCTCCTGAAGGACACAGAGCTGCTGGAGAGAGCCCAGCGCAGAGCCACAGGGATGGTGGAGGGAGGGGAGCATCTCCCTGCTGAGGAGAGGCTGAGGGAGCTGGGGCTCTGGAGCTGGGAGAAAAGGGAGCCTGAGGGGTGGCCCTGTGAATGTTGATCAATATGTGAAGGGTGGGTGTCAGGAGGATGGAGCCAGGCTCTGCTCAGGGGCATCTCATGGTTGTGAGATGGAACACAGAAGGTTCCCCATCAATGTGAGAAGGACCTCACGATGTGAGGGTGCCAGAGCCCTGGCAGGGGCTGCCCAGGGGTGTTGTGGAGTCTCCTTCTGTGGAGACGTTTCAAACCCACCTGGACGTGTACCTGTGTGACTGGAGGTAGGGGATCCTGCTGCGGTGGGGGGACTGGACTGGGTGATCTTTCGAGGTCCCTTCCAATCCCTGATGTTCTGTGATCTGGTGATTCACAGGAGTGGGGAATCTCCAGCATTTGGGAGGTGCCCTTTCTGTAATGAAGAGGAATTAGGTGCTGTTGTCTGTCACACGTCACCGTTTGGGTCGCACGGGCTTGTGGTAGAAACCCTTTGTGAGGGGAGTTTCCCTTGAGGAGAGGCCAGGCCCTTTCCACTCTGGAGCACGCTGTTCCAGTCTCTCTACTTCCCAGCTGCCATGAAACACTTCTGCTGAGAGGTTTTTAATAAAGTCAATGAGATGCTTATTTCCAAATGTGGAAAGAATTAATCTGCTCTGCTGTCCAGAGATGGAAGCTACGGAACGTGTGAACAAGTCTGAGCGCATCCCTTGCTTCATGAAGTCGGTAATCCTCGGAGAGCGACAAAAATGTGCAAGACATCTCCAGATGCTGACTTTTGCACCGATTTGAATCTCTCACTCACTGACAAGAGATGTGAAAGCAGGCAGTCCCCACCTGACTGAATCTCTGAGGAGGGATTTTGGTTGTTTGAAGAGGATGTGAAATCGTCTAAGCCTGCAGAACACACTCCAGACGCTGTGACTTGAGACAAGGGATTCAGTCCCAAGGCAAGAAGGTTTTTGATGACTAGCAGTGGAAACTTCCACGTTCCCGGGGGTCCTTATGGTAGCAGAGAAAGGAGCAGAAGAGAGGAACCCCGCATGACCGTGGGTGTGTGTAACGGTTATTGCTCCTTTCAACGGGTCACAGAAGGAAGGCAGGCATTTCATGGGTTAATCCTATTGAATTGTAATTGATCTACCAGTGGAAGGAACAGCTGAGCAATCAGACCTTTATGACCCTCGTACGTACTGACATCGATCCATTGACGTTCATTTCCTAGCAGCTGCAGCACTGAAACTGTTAAAAATGCTGTCGCTGTGTTTCTCGCGGACGGAGTGACTTAAGATGTAGAAGAGGTGGTAGGAACGATTTGTAGCTGGCACACGTTTGAAATGAAGAGCCAGGAGCAACGTTTGCCTTGCTAAGCAAAAAGGAGAACACGTGTTTGACAGGTCAGGAAGATTCGAGTCTCCGTTTGGACTGAGTGGTGTCTGCTGCCGAGGAGCAGCTCTGCGCGTTGAGCGCGTACACAGGTCGTACGTAGCGAGGGGTTTCGGTAACCGTGAGAGGACGGCGTCTAGGGAGCAGACTGGAGTCTGCCTCTGGGCAAGAGCAAACCCAGGGACCAGGACAGGCTGGGCACCGGCCTGTCGGGGAGCAGCGCAGGAGAAGGGACCCGGGGGCTGGTGGCCACCAGGGTGCCAGGAGCCAGCAGTGCCGCCCTCTTGTGGCCGAGAAGGCCAATTGCATCCTGGGGTGGGTCAGAAGGGGGGGCATCTCCCTGCTGAGGAGAGGCTGAGGGAGCTGGGGCTCTTCAGCTGGGAGAAAAGGAGCCTGAGGGGTGACCTTATGGATGTTGATCAGTATGTGAAGGGTGGGTGTCAGGAGGATGGAGCCAGGCTCTGCTCAGGGGCACCCAATGATAGAACAAGGGGCAGTGAGTGGCAGCTGGAACACAGGAGGTTCCACATCAGTGTGAGAAGGAACTTCTTCATGGTGAGGGTGCCAGTGTCCTCGAAGGGGCTGACCAGGGGGGCTGTGGAGTCTCCTTCTCTGGAGAAGTTTCAAACCCTCCTGGCCATGTTCCTGTGCGACTGGATCTAGGGGATCCTGCTGTGGCAGGAGGATGGGACTGGATGGTCTTTCGAGGTCCCTTCTAATCTCTGATGTTCTGTGATTCTGTGGCTACTGATAGCTGCTCCATGTTTTACCATGAACACAGGAGCTGTCTTCTTGTTTCCAAGGCAGGATAAAACAGTATAATTTTAGCAGCATTGATCCTTGCAGAAGAGCTGTAAATCTCCCCAATAATTTGTCTGGAGAGTCTGCTCAACTAGACAGTCAATCTGAATTTTCTCTCTTGCTGTGAAGTAGAGATGGGGAGGATCAGTGTCTGGAAAATTGAGAAGTGGGATCTCAGCAAACTAGGTTTCCAAGTCTCAGTCTTTGATTCAGCAAACCACCTCCCCTTTCAAAACCCTTTCTACAATATTGCAGCCTCTCTTGTTAGAGCTGTTCAGAACTTTCTCATTTTCTGTTTAGAGAGGTCATCTTGATGAAATAGAGGCATTTAACGGGACTCTGCCTCTTGTAGCAAGAAAAAAAGTGCCTTTTGAAGAAATACTGGAGCAGGACTTCCATTTCAAGCCGATGATTGATTTCATCTGAGGTAAAAATAATGACAGGCTGCGCTGCGCCGTGCAGAACGTTTAAATGGGAAACAGAACAAAACACTTCTTCTGCCATCGAAATAGAACCCTTCAGTTAATCTCCGAGAGGTTTTTGCATTGTGTTGCATGGGAGGCTCAAAATGGTTCACTCTTCCTCCATTTCAGGAAGGAGATGTGTTCAACAGCAGCTAACTGCCCGTGGAAAGCAGGCGGTGCTGGCGCGCCAGCTCCGGCCCCGGCTCTGTTCCTGCCCTGACCCTCTGCTTGTCTGATGGAAGCCCGTGTCACCGCAGAGTGCAGCCCTGTGCCGTGCTCCCAGAGTGCCTACCAGCAGACAAAGCCACCCCGCGCGTTACGGAACGTGGCAGGCAGCTGGACTGTGTCACGGGCCGTTTCTGAGCGTTAGATCTGTGCCAGGCCACAGGCAGGATCAGGACGTGAGGGAGATGGGGCAGAAGGCAGTTTGATGACTCAGGGCTCTCTGGGGAGACGGGGACAGCGGGGTGACATGGTGCTACTTATCTGTGGGGGAAGCCTTTGTTTCCTTCGTGACCGCTGGCGAAGGCTGAAGCCCCTGCAGTCGAAGTGCCCGCTTTCCCCAGCGGCTCTGAAAGCATCCTGATGGCCCAGGTGTCTTGTTGTGAGCCCCAGAACTCTGGCAGCTCTCACCTGCTGATGCAGGGATTTGAAAAGCAGCAGCTGAGGCCATGGCTGGGCATTGGAACCTGGTGACCTGCTCTCCAGTCTGAGCACAACCCAGACTGCCACAGGAGAGAGAACAAGTCTGTGGCGGCCAAGCACGAGCCTTGGCAGAAAGGCCTGCTGTCTTCGTGGGAGCCAGGCTGGAGGAGAGGGGGGCTGCAGGGTGTTCAGCGTCGGGGGGAGTTTGCGAATGTTCCCCCGGCCAGAGGAATCGTCGCCGGCGTGTTGCAGGTTCCCTGTGTCGAGGACAGGGCTGAGCTGTTAACGCAGGGGTGAAGGGAGTCTTTTCCCCCGTGATGCGTACAGCTGGATGCCACTCCAGACCCAGCGCTGGCAGAGCTGCACCCAGGGCTCGGCCTGCAGGGCTCCGAGAGAGCGTCATGTCTAGAGGCGGAGGACAGGCAGCCCCTCCGCAGCCGGTCCCGACTTAGGAAACACTTGCCCCCCTGCAGGGGCAAGTGGGCACCAGCAGGCCCCTGGGCGGGGTCTGCCAGACTGAGCGTGCGACGCAGGCCAGTAACGAGCTGTGCGGCAGCAGAGAAAGCGCAACTCTTGATGCAGGAAGAAGACACCCCCGAGGCGGCCTTCCCTGCAAACCCTTCTCGGAATGAGCAATAGTTAAATGTTTGTCCTTGCCTCTTCCTTCCAAAACTAGGGCAAATATCTATAGAGTTCCCAGCGGGGAGGTAATCTAACTTTAACTTTCATGCAGTCAAGTAAAACACTCGAGACCCGTGCTAGGGATGCAAGCAGGTCGTCTGAATTATGATTATTCAATCCGGTGTTATTTTAACCCAACATGCCCCTCACGTGCTTCGTTTAGCTTCATCTTGACCTGGAAAATGTCGTCTCAACGCCTCTGTCCTTACAGGTGATCTATCTTGTTGCAGAGCCTCGGTGTGTGTGTTTCTTTTAAATAAATATCTATTTTAATAGCCAAACCCCGCCTGTGAGGCCGACCGGCACGTCTCACTCTCTCGGGTGGTCTGGGTCCCCCCTGAGCAGCAGTCTCTTGGTTTTGCTGTCTCTCTTGCTAATTGTGGCAAGAAGATAATGAATTAAGAGCAGCAGGAGGTGAGAGCAAGCAATTCCCTTACAGCTGCAGCTGCTCCGAGTGATGCTTCCTCGCTTTCTTACAAGACAATAGCCGAAGAAATTTCAAGAGGGGGAGAAAATGACTGATCCTTCCGTGTGAGAGAATGGACGAGCCCGGGATGACCTGTTTTTTCAACCTGCGCTGGAGCGGCGCTGAAGACAGAGGGCACCAGCGCCCAGCCCACCGCCAACACGCCAGCGCGGGGCGGCCGGGGAGCCGCCGATGCCAGCTCCGAGCGGGCACGGAGCCACCGCCTCGCCCGGACAGGTGGGTCCCGGGGGGACACGGGGGCTCGGCCGTGGGGCTGCCGGCGGGGCGCGCACAAGGCACTGGGCAGCCGGGCTCCGGAGGTGCCCGGGAGAGCCGGCTTCAGGCTGTGCCTGCGGGAATGTGTGGACGCAGAGCCAGGACGGCGGGTCCTCTCGAGGCGTCGCCTTCCCTGTGACCGGCCCCGGCTCTCCGCGCCCCGTGGGAAGCGGCACCGGCTCCGGCACCGGTTCCCCTACCCGCCACCGGGGCGGTGCGTGCCGCGGCCGGTCTCCGCGCCTCGGGGTGTGTGTGTCTGTGTGTCTGTGTCTCTGTCCGTGTGTCTGTGTCTGTGTCTCTGTGTGTGTGTGTCTGTGTGTGTGTCTCTGTGTGTTGCCGGACGCTGCGCGCTTTGGGGGACCGCGGGGGGCACAAGTTTGGGGGAAGCGCTCAGCCCTGCTCGCTGGCGGCCGAGACGGCGGCTGGCGGGGCCGGGGCAGTGGGCACCGAGACAATGGGGTGCGGGACAGCGGGGTGCTGGAGCAGCGGCAGCAGGGCAGGGGGGCAGCTGAGCAGGGTACCGACTGCGTAATGCTCGGGCCCACTGCTGGACACTGTCCCCGTGCTGCCGAGCACTGTCCCCGGGGCTGCCGGGCTCTGTCCCCGGGGCTGCCGGGCTCCGTCCCCGGGGCTGCCGGACGCTGTCCCCGGTGCTGCCCGGCGCCGTCCTGCGTGCTGCTGGTGCCGCCGCGCAATAGGGACACTCCCTTCCCCAGCCTGGTCCGGCACACTCTCGACTCCCCGGCCACTCGCCCGCCTCCCTTCCACCATAGCTCTGGAGACGCCAAGCCCAGGCACCGGACTCAGCATCTCTCCCTGCCCGGAGCCTGCATGCAAGGCAGGCGTGCCGGTGAGGCGCATCAAGGACTTTGCCCACGGTTGCCTTAGTAACTAAAATGTACTTCCCACCCTGCTCTTGCCTTTGCGCGTCCCTGGCTAAATTACGGCTTTGCTCCCCACCCATGGAAAAGTTAATTTGAAGTGTAAAGTGGTTCCTTTCTTCCTCCCCTGGATGACCTTTAAATGACATTTCCCATTGCCGGCAGGGCAAGTTGCTCTCTCTCTCTTTTCACCCCCTTTCTGTATTGAGAAGGGAGATTTCTGAGCTCAGAAAAATGTCTTCAGGCAGGTGTGATGCGAGCAGCACCTGCCACCCTCCTTTCAGTCCTGGGGCCACTGGGGCCAGGTTAAGATGCTTCTCCAGTAAGCTGACCACCTTGGGAAACTTTCCGAACTTCCCAGGGGCGGGGGGAGGATGCATGCTGCCTGAGGGCGCAGGTTGTGGTTGTCTTGGCTGTTGAAAAGCATTTGTGAGAGCGTTCGTCCATCCAGCTGTGCAGGCTGGCTGGCTGGAGCTCTGGTTTGATATACGTTTCCTGATTCCTGGGTTTCATCCCCTATTTCTATGTCACCAGGTTAAAAGTCACTAGGATGATGGTTCCTTTGTCACTTCTGAGAGCGATGCTGTAAGACTTTGCTGTGATGCTCTTTGGAACAACCTGGGCGCCGACAGGGGGACGCAGATGCCATTTCCTACATGTCCCTAAACCATGTGCAGGCAAGAGGAGCCCGTGAAATTAGTAACCTGGGTCTGGATGACATCGTGCAACAAAATGATTGGCGTGCTTCTGGTCTTTTTCCCTGCTCTGCTCCTGGAGATGGATGTGCTGCCCAAGGGCTTTGGCCGGAAGGTGCTTCTCTCTGCAGCCTCCTCACAGCGATCGGTGGCTCGGATGGATGGGGATGTCATCATCGGAGCTCTCTTCTCTGTCCATCACCAGCCACCAGCGGAGAAAGTGCCCGAGAGGAAGTGCGGGGAGATCCGGGAGCAGTACGGCATCCAGAGAGTCGAAGCCATGTTTCACACTTTGGATAAAATCAATGCTGACCCGGTGCTGCTACCTAACATCACCCTGGGCAGCGAGATCCGAGACTCCTGCTGGCACTCCTCGGTGGCCCTGGAGCAGAGCATCGAGTTCATACGGGACTCCCTCATCTCCATCAGGGATGAGAAGGATGGAAGCACCCGCTGCGTTTCTGACTCACAGACCCAGGCCCAGGGTCGAGTGAAAAAGCCCATTGCAGGGGTCATTGGCCCTGGCTCCAGCTCAGTTGCTATCCAAGTTCAAAATCTGCTCCAGCTCTTTGACATCCCCCAGATTGCTTATTCAGCCACCAGCATCGACCTGAGCGACAAAACACTGTACAAATACTTCCTCAGGGTGGTCCCCTCCGACACACTGCAAGCCAGGGCCATGCTCGACATCGTCAAGCGCTACAACTGGACCTATGTCTCTGCTGTGCACACTGAAGGTAGGTACAGGGCAGCCCCCAGCCTTCCCGCCAGCCCTGCCTGGCCCCGGTGCTCCGCGTCCTCCACGGGGATCTGGTGCTGGGTTATCCATTGGACCCCGGGGGGAGCCAGCACCTCTCTGAGAGACCCTCAGCTGCTGCCACCAGGGACGGGTGGGGAAAAGCGTCGGGCGGGGTTGGGGGAGGGAGGACAACACTGTGGAGGAGACCCTGGCGGCGGCAGGTGTGGACAGCGGGAGAGGTTCTGCTGTGCGGGAGACTCTGCGAGGAACCGGGTGCCTCCCGAGCGGGGCTGTCCCGTCCCCCAGCCTCATTCGCGCACCCAGAGCTTCCTCGCAGAAGTCAGCCAACGTGAGATGTGGGCTCGGAGTGGCTCTGGCTGTGCCGCGGGTGGTCTGAGGCAGGGCCAGCGAGCAGATCCTGCTCGCAAGCTCGGTTGCCACGCCGCGGGAAGTTGGGCGAAATGGAGTCACGGCTCTGCAGGGACTCCCGGGTTAGCTGCTGCTTTTGCTGCACGTGAACAGCTTTTGTAGGACCGTGACCGCAGAGGAAAGAAACCTGAAAACCCCTGTGCAGTCCCGGTAGTCCCTGCAAAGCCCTGTCCTGCGGGAGAGAAAAGGGCAGTGGCTAGCTCGTCTGAAGGTTCGGGCAAGCAGGCTTCGTGCAAAGGTCTGTCCAATCTCTTCCTACTCAACAGGCTTTATGTCCAAAGAAAAATGCCAGAAGACAGAAAGCAGCCTCTGTCGAGTTCCCTAACGTCCCAGTACAGGCCAGTTAAGGGCTTCCCGAGGGGACTCTTCAGTGCCAAACTGCAAGCCTCCCCCCGCGGCTGCTGTCAGCTTGCAGCTATTCTGTGTCTGACTGCAGCTCTCACAGGGCTTTGATTTGTGCTTCCCTGTGGTCACTGAGCTGACTCCACACCTCTCCTGACGGAGGTGACTAAGTGAAAGGAGCTAAGGGCAGATATCATGGTGAATAAAGAAAGATGCCTCGGGCAGAGTCGCGTCCACAGCGTTCAAGGGTGAACTGGGTTAAACTGGACACGCGGGCTGTAAGAGTGCTGCAGCCTGGGGAGTGGGAGGGCAGGGGAGTGTGAGAGAGAAGCAGTGGCCTGGCATCTGCAGTTCATTTGTGCCCCTTTCAGAGGAGAAACCTATCTGCTAGGAGGAGCTGGGCACTGCTGCTGAGATTCTGTGTTGCTGGTGGGCGCAATTAGATCTTGTCACCTAGGCCGGGTGAAAAATAGACATGAAAGAGGCAAATTCTTTGGTGATGTGAATGGCCACCTCTTCCTTCAGAGCTCTTCAGGGACCTGCACTGCCTCAGTGCCTGGGGAGCTGCCTCCAGGGACCTTCCCCTCCTGCACCGTCCCCGGAACAGTCATTAATTAGTGGCGCTTGCCTCTTTTGGAAAAAGAAGCGGCAGCTTATGGAAGTTACTTGTTAATTCATGTTAAAAAGGTAATTAGAGGCAGCAAATGCGGTCCCTGCTTGTGGGAAACTTCAGCTGAGTAGCTGTTTCAGTGGCTGTGCTGCGGACCGACGAGAAACGCTTGTTGCAAGGCGTTTCTGTAGACTCTGAAGCCACACGTTTGAAGACGGTGGCTCAGTCCGACCCCGCAAAGCAACAGCTTCCTCTCAGAAAGCATCACAGGGGATTTGCAGATTGTGCAGCTCAAGGTTTGTATTTGATTTTAAACACGAGTTTCAGTCTGCGTCTGCCATCCCTTTGGTGCTAGCTTCCACCCAAAACTCCACTGAAAAGCTGTGGCAAGCCTCCACGCTTGCATTTCTGTCCAGAAGGGCAAAATACAAACCCCGTCTTCATCACTGTTGGGTGCCTCCCAACGGGGACAGGACGAGACGATCTCTCGAGGCCCCTTCCGGTCCCTAACGCTCTGCGATTCTGTGTGACGCGGTGACTTCGGTTTGCTGTTGGTTTTCTCCCGTCCGAAGTGAAACTAGTGCTGGTGGCAACTGGCGTAAACTCTTCCGCTTGTGGTGTTTCCAGCGCCGTGCGCTCCCAGTAAGGGATCTGCTGGGTGGTTTGCTCACGGTGGGAGCACTCCTTGCAGACAACACAAAGCCACTCTGAATAACAGTCTGCGTGACAGAGGCTGCTCCATCCATGCTATGTTTGGAAATACGGGCATGGAGTGTAGTTGGAAACATTCCTCCTCCACACTTACTCATAGGCGTCTGTGCTGTGGGCTGCAAACTGTGCTGGGAGGAATTCTAGGGTATCTTGGGCTGCAGAGTCACTTCAGCAGGGACTGTGAGAAATGGGCTTGTTTCTAGGAAATGCACAGGCTGACTCGAGTCAGAAGGTAGTCGTTCAACCTTCTGGGTGCTCCAGGACTGAAAGCTGCTCATGGTACCTGTCCCTGCCCTTGGGCTATTTCTGCTTCGCCTCTTCCATCTTTAGTGGTGCTAGGGCCGGTTGAAGCGGTGGCGAGACACCTCACCAGGAAATCGGCTGGTCTTGGTAATTTGTTAAGTCCATCTTATGGTTTGGTGCTCAGACAGGTTCTGCTGACACTCAGAAAGTGGTTCGGTCTTCCCCTAGATGAGGGGTGACCTTTGTGTGAGAACCATCCCACTCCCCGTCGCAGGCAGGGCGGCCTGAGAAAACGAGCGCACTGTTTTGTTAGGGTTTTATCTTCCCTCGGGGGTCTTTTTCTCTAGCTGGTTATTGCTGAACAGCAGACAAATGTCCCCTTTCTGGAATATCTGGCAAACGGTGAGCTACGAGACTTTGTGTCTTCGTGCCTCCAAATTGTTCCGTCTAGCTTTGTTGTTGGTTCCTACCTAGTGTGTCCAGGACTGCTCTGCTCTTGTTTCCGCTTTAGGACACTGACTTTGGAAGTGTGTGTTTGGTTCCTGCTTTTCTTATCTAGTTTTGTTTTATTTCAATGTCTTCAGGAAACTGACTGTTCTTCTCTCACGCTGCTTTTGGGTCCTTTTGGAGCTGTATCTTTCAGCCTCATATATTTCTGAGTAGTCTCCATGCAACTTGCTAGTGTTTCGCTCTTCAGGCTGCTCCTTTGAACGTCCTCGAAGTTAGCTCCCCGCCTTCCTGTGATCTATGGTGTCTGGTTTTGGGGGAGCAGTCTGCACTGGAGGTGGTTTTGGCTGGCAGTGTTTATTGGGGCAGTAGCCAGCAGGACAGTGCTGGCAGGGGTGAGGTTTTGTGTGGGCAGTGTGTTGGTGGAGTCACTGGAGGCTTAGTGCAGCCGTTAGTGTCTGTACGTGGCCGCGCGGGGTCGCAGCGGTTTGGGGGTGGGTAGGAGGGCTGTGGGGTGAACGTTGCTGTCCCCTCAAACTCACTGGGGGTGCGCTCAGTACCGCTGTCTGTGGCACTGGTGAAGATATGACGCAGCACTGGTTCCAGTGTGGACCCCTGAGGGGCCACCACTTGTTCCTGGTCTCCATCTGGGCAGGGAGCTGTTGACCACTACCTTCTGGATGCGGCTGTCAAACCAGTTCGGTGTCCACGGAGCGGCCCACCCACCCAGTCTGTGTCTCTCCATCACAGAAGGGAGGCTGGGTTGAGTTTGCTTCTTCCCGTACAGATGTGCCAGTGAGTTTAGTATCTCCCTGAGAACGTTTGAGGAGCGAGCCTCCATTTTCTTAAGTGGAGCCACAGGTTGCAGTTGTCTGGCCAGCAGCTCCCATCCTTGTTCATCTCTGCATCCAGATGGATTTGTGCAAGCTCGTGACCCCCCCAACATTTATCCCACCCAGACTCACCCTGGCAAACAGCAGCAAGAACCAGACATGAATGCTGCCCAAGTGACAGCTGCTTGAGCCCTCGATAGACGCTCGTGAATGCGTTCTTAAACTGGCTGGCCGGGCTCCACTGGCCCTTGAGCACCTCCTCCTCTGCGCGGTGGAACATGAAGGACGCACTCGCGATCGTCAGGCGGTGAAACAGCCTTTCAGGCTCTTTGTGGAAGCCTTTCCTAGCTGCACGGCTGCTGCGTGAAAGCTCTGGCGAGCTGCGTGTGGAGCGCTGCGCCGGGATTGAATCGTGGAATCGTTAGGCTGGCAAAGACCCCCGAGAGCATCGTCTCCAACCACCAGCCCCGCTCTACAAGGTCACCCCTAAAACACATCCCCCAACATCACAGAATCGTTGAGGCTGGAGAAGCCCTCTGAGCTCAGCCAGCCAGCACTCAACAGCACCCCAGCGGCCAGCCCAGGGCACTCAGGGCTACAGCCAGGCTGGCCTTCAGCGCCTCCAGGGATGGATGGGGACTCCACCACTGCCCCAGGCAGTCCGGTCCAGGTTCTGATCACCCTTTCCATGAGGAAGGGCTTCTGAACATACACCCCAACCCTCTCCTGATACAGCATCAGGCCCTGCCCTTGTCCTGGTGCTATTTGCCTGGGAGAAGAGCCCGACCCCCACCTGACTGCAGCCTCCCTTCTGGGAGCTGGAGAGCAGGAGAAGGTCCCCTCTGAGTCTCCTCTTCTCCAGGCTAAACATGCCCAGCTCCCTCAGCCTCTCCTCACCAGCCTTTCCCTCCGGTCCCTTGCCCAGGCTCGTTGCTCCTCTGGACCTGCTCCAGCCCCTCAATCTCTTTCTCACCAGTGCCCAGTACAAGAGCATGGTCATGCTGGAGAGCTCGTTGCCCTTGTCACGCCTCCTCGTCACCCAGCCTCCTCCTCCTCTGGAGTGCACAGACAGCCGATGGACCTGGCTGGCTTCTCCAACTGTGCCAACGGAAGATGCAGGCAGCTGAGCGAGTGCTGACGGGCCGCTGGATTTGCCGCGTGAGGAGGAGGTTTTATTTTAAAGCGCTGCCTTTGTTTTGCTTCTGCTGCTCCCTTGCCAGAGGCTGCACTACGCCGGGGCGCGTGTCGCCTGGACGCCTTCCTCTCTGCTCTTTAATGACTGCTTTCAGAGTGCTAATACTCTTTGGAGATGCTCAGGGAAGCTTGGCTTTGTGCTGCTGCTAATCATCCTGGTGGTGACAAAGGCCGCTGCAGTTGGCAGCAGTGGGAAGAGGCTGCTTCCCAGTGTCGCCAGGAGCTCTGGCAGGCACAGGCGTGCGTTCCACCAAGCGGAGCCGGGGAGGAGGGGATGGGGCGCTCCCGCGAGCGCAGATGTTCCACCCTCACTTCTGCAACCTGGGCTTCGTGCAGAGCATCTGGGTTCTGCAGCCGTGAGGGGCTCCGCTTTGCCGCGGGGTCAGCAACCACACAGGAACGCCACCGCGCACTGGGGGACCTTTGGGACCCGCTGCCCCGCCCCTGGAGGTGCTGAAGGACAGGCTGGATGTGGCCCTTGGTGTCCTACCACAGAATCACAGAGCACTAGGGACAGGAAAGGACCTCGAACGATCACCCAGTCCCAGCCCCCTGCCACAGCAGGATCCCCTGTCGCACCGGAACGTATTCGGTCGGGTTTTAAGCGTCTCCACAGCAGGATCCCCTGGATGAAGCCTCACAGGAACACATCCAGGAGGGTTTTAAACGTCTCCAGAGAAGGAGACTCCACAACCCCCTTGAGCAGCCCATTCCAGTGCTCCGTCACCCTCACTGGGAAGAGTTTACAAGATGCTCAGATGTAGGGAGGGGGGATCTGGTTTAGGGGTGAACTTGCACAGTAGGGCTGGTGGTTGGACTCGATGATCCCAGGGGTCTTTTCCAACCTGGATGATTCTGCGATTCTATAACTAAAACACAATCCCACGGGTTTCTTTAGCCACAGCAGTGCCACCAGAGCTTATCTGTTGTGTCTCCAAGACCGTGACTCGCACCTCACGCCAGACGCCGGTATCCTGGACGCACGGCGCTCTTCGTTCCCGAGCATTTCCCCGTGTGTGTGCGCGTGGAGCTGCTTATTTCTCTGCCCGTGTCCCCTGCACTGGACCCCCCTGATGCTTCTGCGTCAGTCACTTGTCCCCCACTGGTTCTGTCTTTTCCAAATGTTTTGGTAATGCTGCTGTGTTCTTGTTTTTTCAGGTCACTGATTAATGTACCTAGTAAAATTCACGAGCGCAGACCCTTGTGGGACACAAAGCCAGAGACACCCATGCACTGAGCACCCCTCCTCGGCAAACGAGTGCTGAAACCTCCCAGCCTGGCCTGGCTCTGTTTCTGTGCGTGGGCTGACCCTTCCCATGCCAGGTTCACAGCCAAAGTGTCCTGCAGGAGGAACCTAGGTGTCCTGTGGAAGTCTTAGTGTCTTGCATCTCCATCAGTGTCTAAGTCCTTGGTAGAAGACGCTTTTGACCGTTGCATTGGAACCATCCTGTTGGCCCACGCCGCCCTAGGTCACGACCGGCGCCTACTAGGTTGCCCCACTCCCTTGGGTTTTTCCCCACTCGAGTTCCCTGTGAGCCCCTGAGCTGTTTTGTCCAAAGTGGAGGTCAGGCTGCCAGACCCGGGGCCAGCTCACCCATCCTTCCCAAGTGCTGCGCAGCGCTGCCTCGTTGCAGTCCTCTGGCAAGCAGCAAATCCCGATGGCTATTGAAAGTCATTTCTGGCGGTTCAGAGAACCTGTCAGGAACTTGTGCCAGAAGTTATCTGAGCGCACCCACTGTAATGTGCCTGCCTCTGGGAGCTGCCTCTTGGTTTCCTTCTGAGCTGGGAAGGAAAGTCACCATCCATCACCTCCATCAACACCGTCACCATCGTCCGGTATGTACACACTCCCCGTCCCCTTCCCGAAGTACAGGGCTGCCGGCTTGCTGATTGCTTCCTGTTCTGCAGAATCCCTCCCAGTACTGAGCCATCACCATCGTCCTCTGCCAGTGTCCTGCCTTTCTTCTCTCTCCTGAGGCTCCCAGCTTCTCGTGTTTCCCTGTTCCCTTTCAGGCTCCTACAACCACTGGCACCATGTCCTTTGTTCCAGGACAGGAGGGCCAGGTCAGATCCAAGTGAAGAACACGGCTGGGGGAGTTTGCTGGGAGCAGCAGCAGAAGGCACGTTCCTGCTGCTTGGTGTCACCGAAGGCAGTAAATGATCTAGGAGACAGACTCCCAGCCTCCAGGTCTCAGGGGCTGACCAGCCTGCTGCTGCAGAGCTGTCACCCAGCTCTGCACCCCGGGGCCCCTCCTCCCTTCTTCCTCTGCCTCTGACACACGTGGAGCCAGCTCCGGTGCCAGAGCTCCCCGCGGAGCAGATGGCTGTTGCTGTGTGTGTTCAGGAGGTGGCAAATGGTGTTGCTCTGCTGCTGTTGCTCGGAAAGGTTGCCTAGTCAACATTTGGGCCACCTGAGTCATCGCTGTGCCTTTGGCTTTGCCCACACTTGGGCTTTGCTTCCAATAAAGGCACCTTCTGTTTCTCTAGGACAGTGAGGGCAGCGATCAGACCACTCAAATGGAGAGATGGAGACAAATGCAGCTTGCAGAGACCTGGGGAAGTGCTGAGGAAACCAGCAGGGTTCCTGTCTTTGGCTTCCTTGGCGCTTGTGAGGCTGGAGTGCGGGCGCCACGTCAGAAGAGCAGCAGAGCCTGCAGAGAGCGTTTGCCAGGGCCAACGGGAGGGTGAAGGCAGATTGAAATGCCCTCGCTTGACCCTCGTCACACGTGAGGAACTGGGCTGGCAGCGGGTCGTTCAGGAATTGTGTCCAGCTCCAGGCCCCTCAGTTCCAGGAGGACACAGATCTGCTGGAGAGGGCCCAGTGCAGAGCTGCAGAGGTGATCAAGGGAGGGGAGCATCTCCCTGCGGAGGGAAGGCTGAGGGAGCTGGGGCTCTTGAGCTGGGAGGAGACTGAGGGGTGACCCCATGAGTGTTGATCAATATGTGAAGGGTGGGTGTCAGGAGGATGGAGCCAGGCTCTGCTCAGGGGCACCCAATGTGAGCTGGGACAGAGGAGGTTCCACATCAATGTGCGAAGGACCTTCTTCCCGGTGAGGGTGCCAGAGCCCTGGCAGGGGCTGCCCAGGGGGCTGTGGAGTCTCCTTCTCTGGAGAACTTTCAAACCCTCTTGGCCACGTTCCTGTGCGGCTGGATCTAGGGGTCCTGCTGTGTTGGGGGCTTGGACTGGCTGATCTGTGGAGGTCCCTTCCCACCCCTGCTGCTCTGGGGTTCGGTGAACACTTTCACGACCCTCTTCTAATCGCTGCCGTGAACAGCCCCGCTGTTATATTTGGCCAACTTCAAACCCCTGCTTAATGTTAACTGGAATCTAATTAAAAGAGAAAATGAACTTTTCTGAGGAAAAAAAAAGAAGAAAGAAAGAACGAAAGAACGAAGTTTAATTGTCCAGTCTAACTGGGAACTGGAGGAGACTTTATTTTTGGCTGTCACACGTTGCGGTACCAGCACCGCTTCAGCCAGTTGTGTTTGGATGAGACATGGGGAGCAGGTGATGTTTGGCCTAGAAGTGCTCCGCGCGTCTGAAGGATCCAGTGTCTGCTCACCCCGCGCTGCTCACGTCTTGTCACAGAACACGATGCGATCCCACAGCAGACGCGCGCTCGCGGCGCCCGCTTACGCAACCAGAGCGGCGTCTCCCGCGTCTTGAGCTCCTGGCTCCTGCCCCGTGCTGTCCTGTCGGGGCTCCAGGGGCTGCTTTTCTAATCCCCCCACTTGTGGAAGTACTCTTGGGTGTGGAAGTTGCAGACGTTTACCTGCTGGACTCCTCCCTGTTAAGATTAGGTCTTATTGCTGGGGAGAAGCACGGGGAGGCTTCAGAGCACAGATGAGATCCAACACTCTCACGGGCGCAGGATGAGGAGACCTTCCTTTCATGTTTGATTCAGTGAAGGCAGCAACACAGGACACCCTGGAAAGCCCCAGTGCTCACAGGAGGTTCCACACCAGTGTGAGAAGGACCTTCTTCCCAGGGAGGGTGGCTGAGCCCTGGCAGGGGCTGCCCACGGGGGGGTTGTGGAGTCTCCTTCTCTGGAGAGGTTCCAAACCCGCCTGGACATGTTCCTGTGAGACTGGATCCTGCTGTGGCAGGGGGGTTGGACTGGATGGTCTTTCAAGGTCCCTTCCAAGCCCTAATGTTCTGTGGTTCTGTGTAGTCTTTAACCACGTTTGGAGGGGAAAGCACTGGCACAAGGCCACACCTGGGCATGTAGGGAAGGGTCACTGAGCACCAGTGGTCCCCTTGATTCAGCATGGACCTCACCTGCGCTCGTGTTCCTGATGAGAATGAACCCATTAGCTGTCCAAGCTGAGGCACCTGCCCCGTGCAGGGGGAGAGCTCAAATACAACCCCGAGGAAGCAGTGGGGCTTGTTTACTCTGGGGTCTTTGTGGCTGAGCTGTTCCACCCTGAGGTAAGCTCTTGCATTTAGCGCTAGGGCAATGTAACTCGGGGCGTGCTGAAGTGCCGCGTGGGCACGAGATGGAGCTTCTTCACGGGGAGGGTGGCAGAGCTCTGGAAGGGGCTGCCCGGGGGCTTGTGGAGTTGGTGATTGCCTGGATGTCTAAGACTCGGGTGAACCCCTTGGCTCACCTCAGGCAACCTGGTTGTGAGTAAGTCTGCCTTGCACAAAGGTCCTCACGGAGTCTGGTGACACGTCCCAACTTTTGCCAAAGCAGGAGACACTTGGTGACAGCAGGGCAGTGGTGAGGCTGCCCTCCTCCTCCTCCTCTCGGGGACCTGCAGCAAGTCTTGAAAGCAGACTGGCTCAGAACGCCCGGCCTCGGTCCTGGGGTGCCTCCCTTGGGGGCGGCGGGAGGTGCCCTCACCGGTGTCCTCCTCAGGGAGTGCCAGCCCCGTGCGTGGTCGCATAAGTGACCCACGTTGCAGGGTCGTGCGGTGAGCCCGCAGCGGGGGCTGCTGCTGCTCCCCCTTCTCCTCCTGCAGCCCCCCAGGGCCGGTGCTGCTCCTGCCCGGGGGTGCACCCCGCTCCCAGACCTTCGGCAGCAGAGCGAGCTGCCTGCTCTGCGCGGGGTGGAGCCGCGGGCTGGAAACGAGGCCGTTCCGCTGCGCTGCAGAGGGGTGAGGAACTGGGGCGGCTCAGCGCGGGAGGCTGGGGAGACTGGTTTTGGGTGACGCCGGCCCCGGCAGCTCTGGCCGCGTCCTGGCGCGGCTGTGGCCGCCGCGGCGCGTCCGGTCTGCGGCAAAGAGCCCGTTGCCCTGCGGGGACAGGGGTGTCTGTGCTGCCTCTGCGAGCCCCCCCTCTCCCCGGCGGCCGCCCTCTCCCCGGCGGCCGCCCTCTCCCCGGCGGCTTGCTGCTCCCAGCCATCACGGAGGGTTAGGGCTTGGGAGGACCTGGAGGCTGGAGGGAAGGTCCCTGCTCTGACAGTTTTGCTGCGGGTTTGCCACAGAGACGTGACCAAACCTGTCTCTTTGCTGTCCGCGGGGTGTGTTTGTCCCCTCCTGCCCAGTCCCCCCCTGTTTGCCTGTGGCACCCACTGGTAAGTCAGCAGGAAGCTTCCTGTCCCTGGGTCACTTGGGCAGCCCTGGGTTGTCGTTCTGGTGGAGGTCCTCTCCTCTTCCTGCTGCCGCTGCCTTGCTTTGCTTGGGGACAAACAGCCCTCTCCCGTCTCGGCCCCCCTTTGCTGGCCACCAAGTGCGTGACAGGGCTTGTGCTTCCTTTCCAAACCAGGGAACTACGGGGAGAGCGGGATGGAAGCTTTCAAGGAGCTGGCTGCCCAGGAGGGCCTCTGCATCGCTCACTCCGACAAGATCTACAGCAACGCCGGGGAGAAGAGCTTCGACCGCCTGCTCCGCAAGCTGCGCGAGAGGCTGCCCAAGGCGCGCGTGGTCGTGTGCTTCTGCGAGGGCATGACCGTCAGGGGCATCCTCATCGCCATGAGGCGCCTGGGCGTGCTGGGCGAGTTCCTGCTCATCGGAAGGTGAGGACCCGCGCCCGCCCCTCTTTGCCCTCTGGTCCCTTCGGCGCCGGGCGGCTCCGGCTTCTCGTAACTGGCTCTGAATTGGAGAAGGGCAGGTTGCAGTGGGCAGGAGAGGGGCTGGGCACTGGCACAGGTCGCCCAGGGAGGGAGCTGAGGCCCCTTCCCTGGAGACCTTCAGGGGGAGGCTGGGCGAGGGTCTGGGCAACCCGCTCTGGTTGAGGCTGTGCCTGCTCCCTGCAGGGGTTGGACTGGGGGCCCTCTGGAGGTCCCTTCTGGCCTGGGCCAGCCTGTGATTGTGATTTCCAGATTCACTTGTCTAAAACAGTGGCAGAGCAGAGCCCAGGAAGGGGCTGTGAAGAGCGATGCCACCCTCACTGGTGGTGTCACCTGCTGCTGAAGCACATGTTGGCTCCTCTGGTGTGTGGAGGTGGGACAGTGGTGCCTCTAGGCCTTTGAGTGCCCTGGTGGGGTGCTTCGTGTCTGGGTTACAGAGCCAAAGCAGGGAGCTGTGGTTCTGGAGGTGTGACAGTGAAAAACCAGCACCATGTACTTCACTAAAGGTGTCTCCTGACGATTGGATGCCGTGAACTCTCGAGGGGTTTTGTTTGCTGGAGATGTTCTCCAGTGCTGGTGTTCTGGGCCGTGCGCTTGTTCCCGTCTTTCCTGTCCAGGGGTAGGGCAGGGACACCCTGCAGATGTCTGTGTCTGGTGTTTTGGATACTTCAGGCTTCCTGGTGGCTGAGGCACCGTGCCAGTGCGTGGCTCCGTGGCTCCGGCGCAGACCTGTGTTGGACTTGCGAAGGCCGTCTTTGGCGACGTGAGAGCGACTGTCTTCTAGGATTGGTCCCGTAGACCTGCTCGGAGCCGGGCGTCGGAATCTCTCGCGCGCCGTCTACCCTCGCTTCACTCCTGTGACAGCTCTTATTTTGGGGCCTCTCTCCTTGGTTGTCTTTGTGTCTGGTTTCTGTTGGAGTGAATCCTGCTCGGATGAGGAGTGCTGACATTTTCTGTCTGCTCCGGTGGACTGATGATGTCTCTCTTTAATCCTTCTGTTTACTCCTAGTTGCTGGGTCTTTTGTGTCAGTCCCATTCCTGCCAGGCCTTTGACAGGTGCCTCTACACCTCTTTGACTTCGACTGCTGCTTTATTCTGTTGTCTTTCTGATCCATCAGACTTCTTTCTGTCTCCTCCTGTCACTGAAGGCTTTGTGCCTGTTGCTGCCATGACGGGGGTGTTCTCCTGTTGCCCTGAGCTTTAACACTGACCTTCTCCTGCTTGCAGTGTTCCTCAAAACACACAGTTATGTTTTCTTGGTCTGGGTGATCCTGCTCTGGCAGGGGGACTGGACTGGGTGGTCTCTCGAGGTCCCTTCCCGTCCCTAGTGACTGGATCTAGGGGATCCAGCTGTGTCAGGGGGATTGGTCTGAGTGATCTCTCGAGGTCCCTTCCAGTCCCTAATGACTGGATCCAGAGAATCCTGTGGCAGGGGGATTGGACTGGATGATCTCTTAAGGTCCCTTCCCATCCCTAATGACTGGATCTAGGGGATCCTGCTGTGGCAAGAGGATTGGACTGGGTGATCTCTTGAGGTCACTTCCCATCCCTAATGACTGGATCTAGAGGGCCCTGCTGTGTTGGGGGGACTGGACTGGGTGATCTCTCGAGGTCCCTTCCAGCCCCCGATGTCCTGTGACTCTGCTGCTCCATTTAGTCGAACTGTTTGAGTCTGTTGGGCAGGTTCAGAGACAGAGTTCTGAGCTCCTAGCTGGAAATTCCCACCTGCTACAGGTCAGTGATGGAATTTCTTGGGAATGGCAGGTCTTTGGGAGGGTTTCACCTGCCCCTCTCTTGTGGTGGGACCGCGTGGGAGACTGAGCTCCGGGGCCGGGCGGGCTGCTCCGATCGGTCGTGGGCTGCCTGCTGCTCTGCACCGTGGTCGGGGCTGCGCTCGACGGCTGGCTGGCGGGAGGGGCGTTCCGGGGCTGGCACGTGTGTGTGTGCCCGCAGAGCTCACGGGTGTTGTCGCTGAATCGTCTTGATGAAGCCGTTTAGAAATGGCAAACCCAGCACACGCGTTCACCGGCGATCCGCCGCGAGTCTCAGCGCCGTGCGCTTGGCCGTGGCTGCACCGCGGAGCAGGAGCGTGTGCCGGCGTCGCGCGCCGTGCTGTGCCAGCACCCAGCAGTCCAGAGAACCTTCTCCTCATTGAGGGAAGAGGGAGTGAATGTGAGATCAGATCATAATGCTTTGGCAGCAATGAGCTAAACAAAGGCTTTCGTTTGCCCCAGGTTTGCTGTCAGCCACCCTGTGAAGCCTGTGCTCTGCTCTGAGTCACTGGCAGGATGAAGCCTTCACAAAGGGGCACCTGGCTAGGTCTGTCTTCTGCTAGATCTTCCCTGTTGCTGTTGATCATGGCAGAGGAGCAGCTCAGCTTAACTTGGTCCAAGGTGTCAGGAAGAGCTGGGATCTAAATGGCTTCAGCTTAATCTGGCACTCACAGAATCCCACAACGTTAGGGATGGGAAGGGACCTCCAAAGATCACCCAGTGCAGTCCCCCTGCCACAGCAGGACCCCTAGAGCCAGTCACACAGGGACGTGGCCAGAAGGGTTTGAAACTTCTCCAGAGAAGGAGACCCCACAACCCCCCTGGGCAGCCCCTTCCAGGGCTCTGGCACCCTCACTGGGAGGAAGGTCCTTCTCAGATNTTGTTCTTGCACAGATGCCAGACCTTGTCTTGCTGTAGGACTAGAAGCCTGCAGAACAGGCCAGCCCCTGCCCACGTCTCGCAGTCATTAATCCCTGAGTTGTAGTTCAGATACTTCTCCCGCAGAGAGGGGGAGGTCCAGAGAAGGTTTTTCTTGGAGATCCCTGCAGGTTCTCTGCTGCCTGGTAACTGACCTGGCACTTATTTTCACCGAGCTGAACCAGCTGCACTGTGCACCGCGAGCGACTTGTGGGTGAGCGCCGGCACCCGGGGCTCACGCTGCTATTTTCCGTGCGGGGTCCTTGGCTGCCTCTGTTCCTCCCGCGGGGAGGAGGTGTAGGGGAGTTCTTTGTCTCCTGGCCCTCTTCCCTCACCCACGGGGGCAGGCAGTGCAGCCCAGAGGTACAAAGACAAAGGCACTGCTGCCACCCCACTGAGGAGCGCTGCGTTGTGGCGCTGTGCCGCCTCCCAGGAGAAGAGTGGGTTCTTTGGTTTCAAGCCAGCGCTGAGTGGAGGCTGAATATCAGCTCCTGCGGGAACACGAGGGCTGGGAGAGCTGCATAATGGGTCAGGTTGGAGCACATCTGCATGCGGAAGCGGCAGCCTGGATGTGACTCTGGTGGTGGCTGCAGCTGATTTCTCACAGCAGGTGGAACCACTGTAAGGTGCTATTTTTAGTGGCTGATGTGAACTGCCTCCACACTTTGAACAGACACTTGTATCTGCCTCGTTGTTGCTGGATCTTGTTGGCGTTCTTCAGCCGCTCCTTGCGTGCGATGGCTTCGTCCTTGCGTCTCCATCCACCCTCTCTTACCCGATGGCTTGGTCCTTGCGTCTCCATCCACCCTCTCTTACCCGATGGCTTGGTCCTTGTGTCTCCATCCACCCTCTCTTACCCGATGGCTTGGTCCTTGTGTCTCCATCCACACTCTCTTACCCGATGCCTTGGTCCTTGCGTCTCCATCCACCCTCTCTTACCCGATGCATTGGTCCTTGTGTCTCCATCCACCCTCTCTTACCCGATGCCTTGGTCCTTGCGTCTCCATCCACCCTCTCTTACCCGATGGCTTGGTCCTTGTGTCTCCATCCACCCTCTCTTACCCGATGCCTTGGTCCTTGCGTCTCCATCCACCCTCTCTTACCCGATGCATTGGTCCTTGTGTCTCCATCCACCCTCTCTTACCCGATGCCTTGGTCCTTGCGTCTCCATCCACCCTCTCTTACCCGATGGCTTGGTCCTTGTGTCTCCATCCACCCTCTCTTACCCGATGCCTTGGTCCTTGCGTCTCCATCCACCCTCTCTTACCCGATGCATTGGTCCTTGTGTCTCCATCCACCCTCTCTTACCCGATGCCTTGGTCCTTGCGTCTCCATCCACCCTCTCTTACCCGATGCATTGGTCCTTGTGTCTCCATCCACCCTCTCTTACCCGATGCCTTGGTCCTTGCGTCTCCATCCACCCTCTCTTACCCGATGCATTGGTCCTTGTGTCTCCATCCACCCTCTCTTACCCGATGCCTTGGTCCTTGCGTCTCCATCCACCCTCTCTTACCCGATGGCTTGGTCCTTGTGTCTCCATCCACCCTCTCTTACCCGATGCCTTGGTCCTTGCGTCTCCATCCACCCTCTCTTACCCGATGCATTGGTCCTTGCGTCTCCATCCACCCTCTCTTACCCGATGGCTTGGTCCTTGCGTCTCCATCCACCCTCTCTTACCCGATGCATTGGTCCTTGCGTCTCCATCCACCCTCTCTTACCCGATGCCTTGGTCCTTGTGTCTCTATCCACCCTCTCTTACCCAGGTCTCGATTTTCTTGCCAATCAACATCATTCTGGGGCTTTTGTTTCTTGTGCCAGAAAGACCTGTTGGCACAATTTTCTTCTAGTGAAGCCAGGAGGAGTTTTAGCACTTTCTTCAGCAGGACAGGTGGAGATCTTTTGAGGTCCCTTCCGATCCCTAACCACAGAACATTAGGGATGGGAAGGGACCTCAAAAGACCCTCCAGTCCCATCCCCCAGCCATAGCAGGACCCCCCAGATTCAGTCACACAGGATCCAAAACCAGACACTGGGAAGAGATGGGGACCTGCCTCAAGCTACGCTTGCCATGCTCCACTCGCTCACGGCAGGAGAAGGTGCTACAGGATCTAGCCCTTCACTGTTTAAAACCTCAAGTTTTCCTCGAGTTCACAGCCTTTGGATTGGAGGAAAAGCCTGTCCTGAGATCCTCGTGACGTTCAGAGCTCCGTGAACTCCCCGACTCGGAGACTGCATCTCTTCGTGCAGAGCTCTGCTTCACAGCCCGGAGCTGCTCTTTCGTTGCCAGGCAGTTACTGGGTCCAGATTTGCTGCTAACCTTGGATCACTCCGTGTGCCCAGGCAAGCAGGGCTTCACAGACCTGCCCCTCACCTGTCCAGCTCCTGGCACCCTCCAACACAACCTTCCTGCGTTGTTGGTGCCTCGGCTCTGCAGCGTGGAGAGACAGCGTGAAGGAGCTGAATTGCGCGTGGAGCCGAGCCCTCAACCGACGCGCTGGCTGCGCTGCTCCTCCTCCTCCTCCTCCTCCTCCTGTGAAGCTCGGTGTGAACCTCTGCAGAACCAGACCTGCAAGTGGTGGGGCTGCAAGGCAGGAGCAGCCGGGCAGTGTAACCGAAACCCCCCATGAGGGGGGTGGTGGTTCCCATCTCCCCGGCAGGAGCCAGGCTGCTCCGTGCGACGGGGAGACGGGCAGCCCCAGAGATGCTGCCCAGTGCTCTAGGTAGCAGGGGTCTGCTTGGCCTGGGGCTGCAGCACAGCAGGTGGGTCCCGCTGCACTGGGGGCAGCGCAAAGCCCGGGGCTGGGGTCTTTCAAGGGTGGCCATCTCCAGCTGCTTTCTCCCTCTTTTTTCCCCTCTTCTTTTCTCATTTCTTTCTCCAAAAGAGCTGCAGGAAGGACACTTTCCATCAGCCTTCTGAAAGCTCAGGGGCTGAGCTGGAGGCTCTGGAGGCAGCGCTGCCAACAGGCTGAAGCAGCCCCCAAGGCTTGAGCAGTTTGTTTTTGTTTTCTCAACGGGAGCAAACAAAATGTATCCTTGGCCACCCTGAAGTGTCTGTGATTCCAGAGCGACAAAACCAACAGACCTGTTGTGGAAATACTGAAACTAGTCCTCCCGGGGGACATCACAATATGTAACCCGCTGTGCGTCCCAGGCTGACGAGTCATTCCCATCCCTCCACAAGTGTCACCGGTAGCGACGTGTTGTTCACTGGCATCTTGGGAGGCGTTTCAAACCCACCGGCCGCGCTCCTGTGCGACTGGAACTGGGGGGTCCTGCTCTGGCAGGGGGTGCAGTGGATGAACTCTTGGGAGCTCTTCCAATCCCTCATGCTCTGCGTTCAGCCCTCCGCTTCAGGCTGCCCTTTGCATACAATCTGCTGCTTGAAGTGTTGGTACCTTGGGTGTTCTTGGCCAGGCAGAGCCTGCTCGGGTCCTGCAAGCCCCAGGCAAGGTCCCCTTGTCCCCACGTTGAGGTCCTCTGCAGGGCACGGAGCACACTCGCCGTTGCTATGCGTCCAGAGCCAACGGGCACAGTTGGTAGGCACGTATGGCTGGCTCACAGATGCTTCTGGGTGTTTGTCCTCCACCTGGACAATGAGAGCCATCGCTTGACCTCATTAATGCCGACAAATATCTGAAGGGCGGGTGTCAGGATGGAGCCAGGCTCTGCTCAGGGGCACCCAGTGACAGGACAAGGGGCAGCAGGTGTGAGCTGGGATAGAGGAGGTTCCACGTCAGTGTGTGTCTGGGTGTTGTCCCAGCACAAGCGTTGGGAACACCCAGTGCCCGGTTTGCTGCTGTTGCCTTCCGGACAGAACTGAGCTGTGGAGGTGCACGAATGTGCCCGAGGTTGGGCTAAGCTAGTCAGGATCAGGCTGCCCAAGGGGGCTGTGGAGCCTCCTCCTCCGGAGATGTTCAGATCCCACCGGGATAGAGCCCTGTGCGCTAGGCTTTGGGCAGCTCTGCTGTGGTGAGAGGTTGGACCGGGTGATTTGAGATGTCCCCCCTGGCTCTGGTAACTGTGGGTTTGGCAGAGAATGAGGGTGGGCCACTGCCATTTGGAGCCCTTCCACGAAGTCCCCGAGGCTCCTTTTCCCCGCTCAAGGAGCCGCAGCGAGCGCTTGGTGCCGGGCGCTTGGCCGGAGCGGAACTGTTCCCGTGCTCTGACGCTGTTTTCCTCAAAAGAGAGTTTCTCAGAGTGTGTGTCTGACCTGGAAATCTTGTGTTTCGTGGTCTCGGAGCCGCAGAGCTCAACACTCGGTTCTGAAGTCCTTTTTGTAGCTGCCTTCTCCGCGGCTGCTGTGACCCCGAGCCGTGCGGGTGCGGTCGGTTCCGAGCAGACCTTGAGGGGGCCAGCTCAGCCTTTGTTCAGACCTCTCCCCTGACCTGCAGGTATCAAATCGCAGAGCGCTGGGGCTTGGGAGGGACCTCCAAAGGTCACATCTCCTACTCGTGTCCCTGAGCACAGCACCTTTTTTCCCAGTCCCAGAGGATGGGCAGTGTGAGCTCTGGGGGACGCAGGGTTCAGAGTCACCTCCACAGGTGTCTTCCAGGCCAGGGTGCCACTGGCCTCCTTTCCTCCTTGAGCAGCCTGCTGGCTCACCTCCAGCCTCCTGTCAGCGAGAACCCCCAGGTCCTGCTCTCCAGCCCCCCTGCCCCGGTGCCTCCACGTAAGAGCACTGGGCTCGCATCGGGGGCACGATGCCCTGGTTGCCCTCACGACCCGTTTGCACGGGTTGGGCTCCAGGGAAACGCAATCGTCTCTCGCCGATTCCCTTGAGGGGCTGCAGGCTGCTGCCTCTCTGGTGTTTCTCCGGGAGGCCGAAGGGCTGAGGAGCGGGCGCTCTGGCTGACGGGCTGTCTGTCAGAACCGGGGACATGCGGAGCTCTGGAGCTGCTGGAAACCCCGGTTGTGTTTCTATAGCGACGGCAGCGGGTCGGTCCTGCTGCCGACAGCGGCTCGTCGCCTCCCCGCCAGGGCTGGGTGCGGATAAGCCCTGAATCACCTAATTGCCGGGATGAGCGATGTGCCCACCTCCTCCAGCAGCTTCACGCGCAGCAGAGCGCGGCTCGCACCTCGCCGGTCACAACAGCCGCCACGCGCCATCGCTCGACGGAAGGGGAGACGTCTTTGTTGCCAAACTCTGCTCTCTGTGAGCACCCACGGCGTCGGTAATTACTGACAATAGCTTTAGTGTTTGTAGACAACCTGGAAGGCTTCCGTGGTGGAGAGGTAAACTCTGGGAGGTAGCAACGCTCCTTTGTGCTGCTGGGAGGGATGACTCCGACGGAGTTGCGCAACGGCAGCGCCCGGCTGGCGGTGTGGAGCCGAGCGCTCCGAGCCATGGCCACATGGCCAGCAGCCGGGTACTGGATGCGTCAGTTGGTTCCTCTCTGCTGGGCACCTGTAGAACAGCAGACAGAGACAGGTCCTCGTCCCCTTCTGCTCTGCCCTGGTGGGACCACAGCTGGAGTCTTGCGTCTGGTTCTGAGCCCCTCAGTTCCAGAAGGACTCAGAGCTGCTGGAGAGAGCGGAGCCATGAAGGTGATGGAGGGAGGGGAGCACCTCCCTGCTGGGGAAAGGCTGAGGGAGCTGGGTGCTCGTTAGCGAGTTCCTGACCTGCTCTCCGGGGCCGTTAGTGGGTGTGATGATTAACACTCTTGTGGCTTGTGCAGAGCTCTGCCCGCCCTTCGTCAAGCATCACGCGGAGCGAAGTGTTCCCGTGACTCTTTGGGCAGTCTCGGCGGCACGCACCGCAGGAGCGGTGAATAACGAGCTGTGCGGCGCCGATCGGAGAGCAGACACGCGCAGGAGAGCGGGGGAGCCTTGCAGGCTTCAGGACGAGGTATCACAGGAGCAAAGCTGCTAATGAGGCCAGTCGCCTTTGCGCAAAAGGTCCCGCTGCTCTCCGGGCTCTGACCTCAGAAATGGTTTCGCTGCATTCCAGGTCCTTCCTCTTCCAGCACCGAACCTGGGACGGAGTTGGGTTTTGGGAAGCGACGTGGGTTACGGTTGCAGGGGAGTCTCCTCTCTGGAGAGGTTTCAAACCTGCCTGGCCATGTTGCTGTGTGATGGGGTCTAGAGGGTCCTGCTGTGGCAGGGGGACTGGACTGGACGGTCTCTTGAGGTCCCTTCCCTTCCCAGATGACTGATCTAGGGGATCCTGCTGTGGCAGGGGGACGGGACCGGGTGATCTCTTGAGGTCCCTTCCCATCCCTGATGATTGACCTAGGGGATCCTGCTGTGGCAGGGGGACTGGACCGGGTGATCTCTTGAGGTCCCTTCCAAGCTGTGACAGCCTGTGATTCTGTGACAGGACCGAGAACACGTGGGAGCTAACAAACACCTGAGCAGGAGCACTGTAAGATATCCCTGTCCCTCCTCTGCTTCTAGAACTCCGCAGATGCCCAACCCGTGTAGCCTTTGGGTTGTTGTAGGAGAAGTCAGAAAACAGAAGGATGCTTCTACTACAGTTTGAATCGAGCTGTGAGCTGTGGCTGCTGACGACAGGCTGAGGCTTGAGGTGGACAATAGGCAGGTCCTGGGGTTTGATGTGCGACCGGTACTTGCTGCTCCTCTGCCTGCTGGGGCAGGGTCAGGGAGGGTTCCTGCCCCAGGGGTTCCTGCAGGGAGGAAGCAGAAGCAGCCCTCTGTGCTGCGGCCGAGCTCGGAGGAGCAGGTGTGTAAGTAAGGAGAGGGTGCAGAGGCGGGGTGCTCCCCTCAGGGGAGCCCAGTGTCTCGTAAGAGCCCTGCGCCGGGTCTGCTCCGGGGGCTGGCCGCTGGGGAGCGCCGACCGCGGGGGCGCGTGGCGGGTGGCCGGCTCAGCTCTGCACAAGGCAGGCGCTAGCCGGAGCTTGGAGACGAGCGAGTCTGGCTCGTTCGATCCCGTGTGTGAGTTCATTTTCCCCGTGAGATGGGTTGTCTGAGCGGGTGCGAGGTGTCGGTGCCACCCGACTGCGCCGCTCCCAGAAAACAAGCTGCTGCAGGGAGCAAGACCTGGCACATCCCCGCCGTGTGGCTAATAGCCACTTGCACTGCAGGCTGCCGAAGGGATGCTTCTGTCCCTTTTTCCTCACAGATCCTTCTCTCAGGTTTTTGTTTCAAAGGACAAGAAATAACAGGTTGTCTCTTTGAGAGCAAATAACACTCTTTGAAAGCAGTTGCCAAGCAACCTACGTTTACGGTTTGGGTGGGATGCTGCTGAGCGCTGAGCAGCACAGGGCCGTCCCTGCCAGCCCCTGGGAGAAAGTGAACTTGGAGTAGCACACTTACAGGAGGGAATTTTGGAGCATCAGGGATTGGAAGGGACCTCGACAGATCACCCAGCCCAATGCCCTGCCCCACAGTAGGGTCCCCTCGATCCAGTCGCACAGAACAGCTCCAGGCAGGTTTGAAGTGTCTCCAGAGAAGGAGACTCCATGACCCCCTGGGCAGCCCCTGCCAGGGCTCTGGCACCCTCACTGGGAAGAAGGTCCTTCTCGTATCCCAAGGGTCTTGTCCAACCTGAATGATTTAAAACCCGTCTCCAGTGGTTCCTGAGAAGGGGAGGATCCGTCTGGTACCGCTGAGCCCCAGCTGGAGGCCACGAAGCCTTCAGCTCCAACGCCGAGCCGTGCGGCGAAGGCAGCCCGACGCAGCTCAGGTCCGTGCGGCTCCTCCGGTGGAAAGGAAAGCAAAGGGGAGCGATAACAGCACGGGGTGAAGAGAGGCTGTGCTCGACAGAGAGAACACTTGGCAGCCCAAGAAAAAGACCCTCTCGGGCCTCTCTTGTGCTTCCTTGTCTCTTGAAGAGCTCAGTGCCAAGGTGGTCCAACGGGCTGAGGGCTTGCCAGGACCCCCCCCCCCAAAAGCGTGCTGCTGGGGTGCAGCCGGCGGTCTGAATCGCCTGCGGAAGTGCTGCAGAGCCTTTAGGAGAGAAAACAAAGGGGGAAAAGCACCATCAGCAGCCAATTCCAAAAGCAGGAACTAGTCCCCCAAAGTGTTGTGATCCACACGAAGGGCTCCAGCGAGACGCTGGGCTCCCCCACAAGCTCATTCTGCTCAGCATGGAGCCACAGAGGAGATGGGGAAGGGGGGAGCATCTCCCTCACAAGGAGAGGCTGAGGGTGCCGGGGATCTTGAGCTGAGGGAAAGGGAGCCTGAGGGGTGACCCTGTGGATGTTGATCAGTATGTGAGGGGTAGGTGTCAGGAGGATGGAGCCAGGCTCTGCTCAGGGGCACCCAGTGACAGGACAAGGGGCAGCGGGTGTGAGCTGGAGCAGAGGAGGTTCCCCATCAGTGTGAGAAGGACCTTCTTCCCAGTGAGGGTGCCAGAGCCCTTGCAGGGGCTGCCCAGGGGGGTTGTGGAGTCTCCTTCTCTGGAGACATTTAAAACCCTCCTGGCCATGTTCCTGTGCGACTGGATCCAGGGGATCCTGCTGTAGTGGCAGGGGACTGGACTGGACGGCCTTTGGAGGTCCTTTCCCGTCCCTGACGTTCTGGGATTCTGTGGTCTGTAGGACCAGCACCCTTCTCAACCGGCTTCTCCTCCTCGGGCACCGAAAGGACTGTCCAGCTTTTCCTACCACACGGGCTCACGGGGGTGAGTCCTTCTTGGAAGCCGCTCTGTAACGGTTCCAGGGCTTCACTTTGAACTTGTCCTTTCCCTGGACAAAGGAGGAGTAGCCAGCAATAAATCTCTCTCTGTCCTATTATTATCCAGAAATCGTTTCCATCAGCTAGAGGATTGTGCCCACTTATCCCATCTGACGGATCAATCCTGGCTCGCAGAGACCACTGCAGAGACTGTGGCAGCCCCACGTGCTTCAGGCATTGGGTTGCCGAAAGCTGCTCGCAGGGGGAGGAATTCCTGTGCCCAGGAGGATGCTCAGAGCTGATTTTGAGGGGTGGCTGTTGCAGGAAGGGCCAGCTGGTGGCCAGCAGGGTGGCCAGGAGCCAGCAGCGTTGTCCTCCTGTGGCCAAGGCGGCCGACAGCATCCTGGGTGGGTTAGAAGGGGTTCCCGTGCGCCTGGGTGTGGGGGGTCCTGGTTCTGAACAAGGAGAGCGCTGACACCCAGCGCAGCTCCGCTCCTGGCTGCTGCATCCTGGCACCGCTCTGTCTCCCCTGGGACTCAACGTTTTCAGCAGAGCCGTCGCTGTCCCTCGCGGGTTTCGACGGGCTGGTCGGCAGAGGGAAGCTGACCCCCGACTGCGCGCTGCTCTGGTCTCCCGTCTCGTTTCACTCGCCTCTTCCAAGCCGAATCTCTTTCAGTCTGTGGAGGTCATGTCCCACGTTGTCGGGTTGAGAGGTGTGGAGGTGCCTCGTGGTGTGAGCAAGGAGACAGAGGATTATTAGAGCTGAGACCAGCAGATGCTCTTGGATAATGAGGAGCAATAAACACTAGCAGACACAAGAGTTCATTTCGGGGACGTGAGGCGTCGAGGCTGTGGCTAGACACCGAGAGAACTTGGTAGGACCTGTCTTCCTACAGGCCCCGAAGGTAGATGGTGTGTTTGAGGCTGGAAAGGGTTCTTGGAAGGGAACCGGTGGCGGTGTGTTGCGTGAGACCAGGTGCTGGCCTGGGGCAATCTCTGCCCAGTGGATGCCAAAACCAAAGCAAACCCCAGCTACACACCTGCTCCTTGTGGGCCAGCGGGCTGCCCAGCAGCGTGTAGGGATGGGCTACAACCTGTACCGTCCCCAAGCTCTCGTTGGTGTTTCTAGAGGCTTTTTCCCCTTGGAGCAGAAGCAATGACCCAGGAGGACCATTCTGTTCCGACAGACATCTCCGTGTTCCACGGGCTTTCCCGTTGAATACTCAGAACTGGCCAAACCCATCCTGCTCACCAAACGGATGATCTTTGCAGATTGGATGGGTTCCCCGTGGAACGTGGAACAAGCTCCACGTAGTCAATGTCATCTATTTATTTCTGCTGGCCTGCTGCGTGCACTTGGCCTGATTTCTTGGGGTGAGGAGCCTCGCTTAGTGGTGTAACCGCAATGACTACAAGTGCGTGAGGGTGGAGAGACTCCTGAGTCATCGGGGCTCTGCTCAGATCTTGGATTCGTGTCTTGCCTGGTGTGCTCTCGCAAGAGGAAATAACACCGTGGGTGTTGTGTTCCAGTCAAAGGGGCTGCTGGGAAAGTTTGGAACATATGGAGCCCTGGCAGGGGCTGCCCGGGGAGGTGGTGGAGTCTCCTTCTCTGGAGGCGTTTCAAACCCTCCTGGCCATGTTCCTGTGAGACTGGAGCTAGGGGATCCTGCTGTGGCAGGGGGACGGGACTGGGTGATCTTTCAAGGTCCCTTCCAACCCCTAATGACTGGAGCTAGGGGATCCTGCTGTGGAAGGGGGATGGGACTGGGTGGTCTTTCAAGGTCCCTTCCAACCCCTAATGACTGGATCTAGGGGATCCTGCTGTGGCAGGGGGACGGGACTGGGTGGTCTTTCAAGGTCCCTTCCAACCCCTAATGACTGGATCTAGGGGCTCCTGCTGTGGCAGGGGGCTGGCACTGGATGGTCTCTCGAGGTCCCTTGCCAACCCCTGATGTTCTGTGATCCTGCTTCTCCTTGGGGCTGTCAGACAGGCCTTCACCCTCGATTACAATCGAGCGCAGCCGTGCAAGTCACCGCGATTCCCTTCATCACTCTGCAGAGTGGTTACTACAGCTCTTCAGAAGAGGCTCTGGTGTGAGAGTGAGTCCTGCGATAAGCGAAAGGAGGGAGTAGAAGGAAAGCTGCAGCTGTCTCTAGCGAGATCTCACACATTTGCTTCCTGGGAACTTGGTTCCATTTAAAGATGAGTAAATGAATAATCACACGGTGCCCCAACATCTTGGGAAACACCGTGTGGGTGCTCTGTGTGTGTGACACTAATTGAGCTGCACACACCTCGCGGGCGACACGCAGGCGTTCCCTCCTCGCTCCAGAACGTTTCCCTCTCTCCCTGCCGCTGTGCTCGGGGCTTCAGGACCCAGCCCAGTGCTCCCAAGGGCTGGCTGGGCTGCGGGACATCGTTACCTGCTGCAGTCCTTCCTCCTCTCGGAGGACGTCTCGTCTTCCCACAGAATCCCTCCTGAGAAGACTTAATGTGTCTGTGGCTTGGGTGTTTGAATGCCAGAGTTGGGCACCGGTCGGTTATCACCCGCAGTCCGCCTCGGGTGAGAGGTGAGAGGCTTTGTTTCCCTAACAGAAGAGTTATGGAGGTTCAGGCTGGGTGTCAGGAAGGACTTCCTCATGGAAGGCTCTGTTCAACCACTTTATCGATGACCCGGGTGAGGGGATCGCATCTACCCTCAGTGAACTCGCAAGTGACTCTGAGTTGGGGGGGAGTGTTGCTCTGCTAGAGGAGAGGAAGGTGCTGCAGAGACATCTGGGCGGGAAGGGTCAATGGGCAGGGTCCTGCCCTTTGGCCACAAGAACCCCCTGTTGTTGTTGTTCCTGTGTGACTGGATCCGAGGGATGCTGCTGTGGCAGCGGGGTTGGACTGGCTGACCTTTGAGGTCCCTTCCAATCCCTAGTGCTCTGTGATTCTGTGTTGCTGCTCCTTCCTCCTCTCTGACAGCACCCTTAGCAGACACCATCTCATCAGCGTCGGCCTGCAGTGGTCATCACCTTCTCCACAAAGAACCTTCCATTTCCTCCTTTACAAGAGTCAAACTCAGGACACTGAGGGCAGGACCCCACCTCCTGTTCAGCAGTGATCCGGTGCCTGGGCTGACGCTTGGCCCTCGGACGCGTTGCGGTGGTTCTTGTTGGCTCTTCACACCTTAATCAGGGAGGTTGCCCCCGTGGTTTTTACCCACGACCCGAGTCCCTGATGAGTGCAGACTCGAATCCCGAGGTGGATTTACAAGTGAAGGGAGGTCACGATACACGAGCCCCTCAGAAACGTTGGAGAGCCCTCTTGGGTTGCAGATTCCGTTCTTCGAAGGTCTCTGGGAGCCTCCTCGGAAGTCAGAAAGTGTTTCCTGTGAAGTGGAAATGAAGGGTTGACCGGCCAGCGGGCTGCCGGGTGTCCCGTGTCTCAGGGCGGTTCTGTAGCCGAGGCTGGGCCGCGGGTGCCGCGCGGGCAGGACCCAGGACAGGGTTTTCCTTGCCTGGCTCCGGGCGCCTACAGGAAAGTGCAGCGGTGGTGGGGATGAAGTAGCGGCTGACTTGGGTTTGCACTTCGGTCAGGCGGCAGCTGGCTGCTCCGAGGGGACCCTGACGAGGACCAGAGGGTGACACCAAATGGGTGTTAACATCCTTGTAACACCGCTCGGCTGCAGCCCAGGCGCTGGGCTGAACGGGCTCCGCTCGGACCTGCTGGGGCAGACGTCGCCTGGAGCAGTCTTGTCCAGAGAGAGGCTTTGTCGCCAGGTCTTGGAGTCTCTCTGCTGTGAACAAGCAGGGAAACGAAAGGGAAAGCCAGTGACTGTTGTGCTTGAGGCCCCATCCCTGGGTGGGTTCCAGAGTCGCTTAGCTGTGGTGTTGAGGGGCGGCCTTGTAGAGCAGGGCTGCTGGCCGGGGTCTTCTCCAGCCTGAGTGGTTCTGTGACGCTAAGCAGAGCGGGAAGCCCGCTGTCACACGTCCCGTGTGGAGCAGGAACAGCTTGTGGCTTGCTTTGCGGTTGGTCACTCCACGGAGCGCTCTGGCCCCGCTCTCCTCCAGCGCGGTGCTTTGCTCACGCTGATCCGAGTCCCGCCGGCGTGCTGAGAGCCCTTCTGCAGAGCCCCGTGGATGCTGGCTCGCTCCCCACTCCACCTCCGTGCATGGGCTCCAGGCGGCCCTTTAGACCCTCCTTTCCTGTGCTCCCGCGGGTGCTCTCCCTGCCCTTGTGTGACGGGTGGGTTTTGCCTCTCTGCAGCGACGGCTGGGCAGACAGGGACGAAGTCATTGAAGGCTACGAGCAGGAGGCCAACGGAGGCATCACCATCAAGCTGCAGTCCCCGGAGGTCTTGGCCTTTGACGACTACTACCTGAAGCTGCGCCTGGACACCAACACGCGCAACCCTTGGTTCCCCGAGTTCTGGCAGCACCGGTTCCAGTGCCGCATCCCGGGGCACCCGCTGGAAAACCCCAACTTCCAGAAGAACTGCACCGGTAACTTGCCAAACGTTTTCCTGTTTAAACCTGGCAAAGGTCTGTCTTTGGGTGGTGGTTGTTGACAGGTTTGATTGGGGGGTTTGGGGGTTTTTTAGTTGGTTGGTTGGTTGGGCTTTTTCTTTTCCAAGTGTACAAAGTGCTGCTGAAAAGGGCCATCCCCAAGTTGTCCCCATGCAAATCCCAGCTCTTGTCAGAGTGTGTCACAGGATCACAGAACGTTACGAATGGGAAGGAACCTCAAAAGGTCAGCCAGTGCCATCCCCCTGCCATAGCAGGATCACCAGATCCAGTCACACAGGAACATCTCCAGGGGGGTTTGAAACGTCTCCAGAGGAGGAGACTCCACAACCCCCTTGGGCAGCCCCTGCCAGGGCTCTGGCACCCTCACTGGGAACAAGGTCCTTCTCACAGTGATGTGGAACCTCCTCTGCTCCAGCTCACACCCACTGCCCCTTGTCCTGTCACTGAGTGCCCCTGAGCAGAGCCCGGCTCCATCCTCCTGACACCCACCCTTCACATATTGATCAACACCCATAGGGTCACCCCTCAGGCTCCTTTTTCCCAGCTCCCTCAACCTTTCCTCATCAGGGAGATGCTCCCCTCCCTCCACCCTCTCTGTGGCTCTGCACTGGGCTCTCTCCAGCAGCTCTGTGTCCTTATCTTACTGCTCATGGGTTTGGACAGAGGCCTTTTCACAGATTCTCTGTAAACAAACAAGAAAAAGACTTCCAGTTGCCTCTCCCCTTGCACCAGTTTGGAGGAGGGAATCCATTATGGTCAATAAATAATAAGCACTAATATTTGAGACCCATTAAACCAGCCAACAGACAAAGTTCTGACTTCTTTGTGGAACCCAAGATTTAAGTACTGCTGCTGCTGCATCTCTCCAGGAAAATGACCAGTAGTCAATACTGGTACGGGGAGCCTTCACTCCATTATGTCTGAAAGCCTTCCCTCTTACCTCAGTGTCTCATCAATATTCCCGTGACAAGGCACAAGGAGTCCTGCTGGCTCCCCCGTGGCCCCGGATGTCTGTGCACGCTGCTGTGCGACCTCTGCGTGGCCGTTAGGGACCAGAAGGGACCTCGATAGATCACCCGGTCCCGTCCCCCTGCCACAGCAGGACCCCCTAGATCCAGTCACACGGGAACACATCCAGGAGGGATTGAAACGTCTCCAGAGAAGGAGACTCCACAACCCCCCTGGGCAGCCCCTGCCAGGGCTCCGTCACCCCCGCCAGGAAGAAGGGTCCTTGAGCATCTCCGGGCACCCTCTGCCCAGCCCAGCTTGCTCGTACGAGATCTAATCGCTGCGCTGAGCGGCGCGTTCAGCGTCCAGGGCAGCAGCGGGACCTCTCCCCGAGCGAGGGCAGCTGCTGCAGCTCCCGACGCCGCGAGGTGCGGAGTAGCCCCGCTCGGGGCTGCAGCCAGCGCCTGGAAGCCCCCCTCTCTGGGGACAGGGGTTTCTGCCTGAACTCCTCCTCCGTGCGGGCTGCGGGACAGCCCGCAGGACACGCCAGGGCTGTCGGGGAGCGAGCAGCACCGCTGCTCGGGAGGGCGACCGGCGAGGGCTGCGCGGCGACTGCTCTCTTGGATCGCTGAGCAGCTCCCTGTCCTCCTGGGGAGCAGCCAGACGAGGGGTTTGACTCAGTCTTTGCTAATGATGCGGCCGCATGCCTGGCGTCAGGGGGTGCCTCTCCCCCCACCCCTTCCCTCTCCTTGCTGTGGGAGACACCGTCCCCCAGTGCAGCAAGATTCCAGTCGAAGTGTGTCCTCATCTGCAGCAGTGCAGTGATGGACCTACCGGTTCCACAGTGGCTGTAGATGGAAAGATGCAACTGGGTCTGGGGGACCCTGCTGTGGCAGGGGGATGGGACTGGGGGGTCTTTTGAGGTCTCTTCCAACCCCTAATGACTGGCTCTAGGGGATCCTGCTGTGGCAGGGGGGATGGGACTGGGGGATCTTTTGAGGTCTCTTCCAACCCCTAATGACTGGCTCTAGGGGATCCTGCTGTGGCAGGGGGGATGGGACTGGGGGATCTTTTGAGGTCTCTTCCAACCCCTAATGACTGGCTCTAGGGGATCCTGCTGTGGCAGGGGGGATGGGACTGGGGGATCTTTTGAGGTCTCTTCCAACCCCTAATGACTGGCTCTAGGGGATCCTGCTGTGGCAGGGGGGATGGGACTGGGGGATCTTTTGAGGTCTCTTCCAACCCCTAATGACTGGCTCTAGGGGATCCTGCTGTGGCAGGGGGGATGGGACTGGGGGATCTTTTGAGGTCTCTTCCAACCCCTAATGACTGGCTCTAGGGGATCCTGCTGTGGCAGGGGGGATGGGACTGGGGGATCTTTTGAGGTCTCTTCCAACCCCTAATGACTGGCTCTAGGGGATCCTGCTGTGGTGGGGGGGTGGGACTGGGTGATCTTTTGAGGTTCCCTCCAATCCCTGATGTTCTGTGATTCACCCTCTTTGCCCTCTGTGTGGGGCAGGAGACCCTGGGCTTCATCTCACAGCAGTGATCAAAAGTGACCTCACTTTTGGGGGCACCCAAAAAGAAACCCCTGAGGGCTGCCTTGCCTGCAGGATCTCTGCTCAGCACCCCTTTTGGTCGAGTCTCTTTACGGCAGGGGGACAGGATTGCTGTGGTGGTCCCAGTTGGTTTCCCAGGCAGCTCTTCAGGCCAACAACGTGCTCGTCTGTGGCCAGCCCTGTGAATCTCTGGGGGGAGGCCCCAGCCGCAGCCGGGTTCCTGTTCGCTCGCTCCGCACTTCAGCGTTGGGGAGGAGCGGCTGCGTTGAGGTCGCGTTTCAGGTCCCAAACGAAGATGCTCTTCAGACAGGCTGTCAAGCAGAATGCAGCAGCAACGAAGGCTCTTCTGCTCGCGGGCTTGTCCGTGAGAAGGTCTGACTGGACCGGGTGACCCGCAGAGGTCCCCTCCAGTCCCCGATGCTCTGTGGTCCTGTGTTCCGTGGCTGGCGTAAAGGCTGCTGGTTTTCACCTCTGAAGGAGCATTTTTGTTGAAGATGCCCCAAATCACTCTTCTGAAGAGCCTGTTCTGAGACCTAGATGAATTGGCCTGGTTTTGGAAGGGTCTGGTCTCCCACAGTTCTCCTGGAAGTCAACAGCAGCTAGAGAAGTTCAGCTATTAATCAAGTACGTTAATTAGGTGCCTGAGCATGTATCCAGGTTCCTAATTGAAGTATCTAAGGTGGTTAGCATCCTGAAGGCTGCAGCACGGGGACTGGCTCCTGTCTCTTCCTTCCAGACAAAGTCTCAGGTTCCCAGGAAAACCACGACACTTGCAAACGTGGCCGGTCCTGGCCCCAAGCTTTTTGTTTTCTCACCATCATTGTTATAAATCTGATGGAGAGAGCTGGGGCTGGCTAGTTTGAGGAGGAGGCTGGGGGGAGCCCTCATGGCTCTCCACAGCTCTCTGAAAGGACCCTGCAGAGATGCTGCTGCTGGGCTCTGCTCACAGGTCAGTAGTGACAGAAGCAGAGGGAAGGGCTTCCAGCTCCAACAGGGGAGGGTTAGACTGGCCATCAGGAAGAGATTCTTCCTGGAGAGAGTGGTCAGGCCCTGGGATGGGCTGCCCAGGGTGGGGGCTGAGTCCCCACCCCTGGATGAGTTTAGAAGTGGCTGAGATGTGGTGCTGGGGAGTCTGGTTTGGGGGTGACCTTGTGGAGCGGGGTTGCTGGTTGGACTCGCTGATCCCCGGGGTCTTTCCCAACCAGAGCGACTCTGTGATTCTCCGACGATGGAAGGTTTGTAGGGGCATCCAACTCAACTCTTGAGTTGTTTTAATGGAGAGTGCACAGCACGGATCGAGGTGGCCACATGGCGTTGGAAGCCATCAATAATTCTTTACGAGTGCAAATTAATTAGATGCGAAGCGTCTTCATTTCTGTCTCATGTAAGAATAGCAGCAGCTCATTATCTGCCAGACTTGTTCCACTTAGCAGCTCTGTTAAGAATAGTAGCTCCAAATATGTCCTTAATGGAAGGAGCAGGGCAGGCAGCAAGGTCACACAGACACCTGAAGGAGAGGGAGGAAAGAAGGCTGGGTTTTCTCTCCTTTCATAACGGTCTCTCCACAGGAGTTCAGCTCGTGTAGGAAATGGTCTCGGTGGAGTCACGTCCTTAGAGAGACGGGGTCAGGATCCAGTTGGCACTGGAGGGAGGCTCTAAAGCAAACAAGAGGAGCAGGCACATCCAAGGGTGCTCCAGGTTTTGGGGGCACAGGTGCTTCCGCAAACCTGTGGAGTCTGAGGGGCTCCGAGGTAGTTGGTGGTTGAACTAGGGGTGGTTAGTAGATCGAGAGAGGTTCTCCTCCCCCTCTGCTCTGCCTTGGTGAGACCACGTTCTGGAATACTGCGTTCAGTTCCAGAAGGACACACAGAGCTGCTGGAGAGGGTCCATCATGGAGCCAGAGATGATGAAGAGAGGGGAGCATCTCCCTGCTGAGGAGAGGCTGAGGGAGCTGGGAGAAAAGGAGCCTGAGGGGTGACCCCATGGCTGTTGATCAATGTGTGAAGGGTGGGTGTCAGGAGGATGGAGCCAGGCTCTGCTCAGGGGCATCTAACGATAGGATGAGGGGCAGTGTGTGCGAGGTGGACCTAGGGCATCCTGCTGTGGCAGGGGGGTGGGGCTGGGTGACCCTTCCAGGTCCCTTCCAGTCCCTCAAGCTCTGTGAACCCGTGGCAGAGGCAGCTGTAGGACGCGCGTGAGCAGCCAGGCGCTGAGTTACCCGTTGCCACGTTCTCGTTCGTTCCCAGGAAGGGGAATGGAAGAAGCAGAAGTACTTTAAATACACAGAAAGAGTAGAAGTCAGAGAGTGAATCTGGGCTGGGGGACCTGATGCAAGATCAGCCTGTGGCCTCTGACTGACCACCCAGGGCAAAACCCTCCTCTCCACTTAAATCTTGCCGGCGGATCTCCTGTCCCGGTGAATCCAAAGGTAACTCCAGCGCCTTTGTCAGCACTGAACTGGAGCCAGCTAATGAGGCAGGAGAGTGGTTTCCAGCCCGGCCCTGGAATCGGTGCCTTGCTGGTGGCACGTACTAGCCACGCAGTCCAGGGACGGAATCGCAGCAGCTGGGGTGTGTGATTCCTGCTCCGAAGAGGCAGCGCTCCTCAGTGATGAAGAGAGGAGCTGAGAAGCAGCATCTTGCCCCAGAAGTTAAGCGGCGCCGCGTTCAGCTGCGCAGCAGCCCGTGTCGTGGTCGTTTCGCAGGCAGTCGGCACGCAGGCCGGCTCTCGGGGACAACACATTGCTCATCGCAGCCATTCGTCAGGCTCTCGTGGTAATTGCTCTCTCCAGAGGCTGCTGGAACCCCTTCAGCTGCTCTTCCCCGTCGCCTGTTGCTACGATGAGCGCGTCGTTCGCGGCCGCGTTGCAGCGGGCTGGGCGAGAGCAGGGTGCTCCTGGCGCCCGTGCTGTTCACGATGCGGTGGGATCCCCAAGCTCAGAATGACTTAGAATGCTAAGCCTTGGCTACTATGCTTTGAGATTTGGCCATCAGTGCCAGGAAGCTGCTGTGACTCCTGGGTCGTTCCAGGAGCCTTCTGGTAGGTGATCACTGGTGTTTTCTTTGGGCATGGATTTCCTTAAGCTGGAAGGGTCACAGAAGATCAGGGGTTGGAAGGGACCTCCAAAGGTCAGCCAGTCCAATCCCATGGGACAGCAGGATCCCCTAAATCCAGCCTTTAGGGACTGGAAGGGACCTCAAAAGATGATCCAGTCCAACCCCCTGCCCCATCAGGATCCCCTAGATCCAGTCACACAGGAACATCTCCAGGTGGGTTTGAAGTGTCTCCAGAGGAGGAGACTCCACAGCCCCCCTGGGCAGCCCGTTCGGTCATCTAGGTCTGTCTGGGGCCACACTTAGAGGGGGTTTGGCCTCACAAACGGGTTTGCTGGTTGCTGCTACAACTCATGTGAGTAGTTACAGGATCTTAAGGCTACAACTCCCCCGCGCAGCCCCTTCCAGGGCTCTGTCGCTCTCACGGGGAGGAAGGCCCTGCTCAGGAACCTCCTGCGTCCCAGCTCGCGCCCGCTGGCCCTGTCCTGCCGCTGGGCTGCATGCGAGCCCCCAGGTCCACCGGTGGGGATCCCTTGTCTGGAGGAGCCAGGTCATGGTCGCTCACCCAGCTCTGCCTGAGCATCACTTCCCATCTCATTACAAACCCGAGCTCCTTTGTCACGGTCGCTCCTCTGGGAGCTCGGAACGGAGAGCGATGCTGAGGTCTCCTGCCAAGCTCCCGGCAGCTTCTGGCCGCGGCCGTGTGCGGCAGAGGTTCCAAAGAGCGCCTTGCCGCCTGCTTTAGAGCAGAAAGAGCCTGAAAACCGTCCTCACGGGGCCACAGATCCCAGGGTCTTTCTGCAGTGGCTCAGCTGCTGCCAGTGTCCAGCAGCTCTGATGGGGAAGGGGGGAACAGCCCAGGACCCAGCAGGCTCTGATGGGAAGGCAACTCCTCTGGCAGTGCCAGAGCATCAGCCACAGAGAGACACTCTGCGTGGGGCAAACCTTCCCTGGCACAGCTGGTAGCCCAGAGGGACCTCACTGCCTGCACAGGTGCGGTCGGCACTGGTAGGTCTCCCCTCCTCAAACTCAACAGCCCCAGCTCTCTCCATCTCTCCTCATTACACTGATTCTTCAGGCCCTTCCCCAGCCCCTCGATGTGTCCCTTACCCTGAGGTACCCCAAACTGGACCCAGGACTCAAGGTGCAGCCTCCCCAGTGCCGAGTGCAGGGGCACGACCAGAACACCCCTCCCTGCACCGCATCCACGTCTCCGCGTTGCTTCGTCTTTGCTCGTGCCAACACCTCTCCCTCGCTCCCGCAGGCAACGAGAGCCTGGAAGAGAACTACGTGCAGGACAGCAAGATGGGGTTTGTCATCAACGCCATCTACGCCATGGCCCATGGGCTGCAGAACATGCACCACGCCCTGTGCCCCGGGCACGTCGGGCTCTGCGACGCCATGAAGCCCATCGACGGCAGCAAGCTCCTGGAGTTCCTCCTCAAGTCCTCGTTCGTTGGTGTTTCCGGGGAAGAAGTTTGGTTTGATGAGAAGGGAGATGCCCCTGGAAGGTCAGTGGGGTTCAGCCGCAGCTGGTGTCGGGAGGGGGACGCTGCTGGGTGTGGGGATGGAGAGCTCTCTGGCCCTGCTGCTCGAGCGGCGCCCGACCTGATGTGTGGCTGGAGGTCTCTGGGTTAGTTCCACCAGGACCCGGGAGTAGCACCAGGACCTGCAGGCTGGGGATGTTCCACTCCCTCTGTCGTCCCCGTGGCTCTGCGCTGGGCTCTCTCCAGCAGCTCCCCGTAACCCGCCTGCTGAGAGCTGAAGCCGACCCGGGGGTTATTTCGCTGCAGCTACCGAAGGTCTGTGAAAGACTCTCTCGCTCCATCTTTGGGCTTCGTGCGTAAATGCAGCCGGGCGCCGGCACCGAGCGGGGAGCGCTGGGGGCCAGGGCGACCTTGGGGCTGGCACGCGCGGCACCTGGCCTGGCCCACTGTGGCCCCAGCAGGAGCTCAGCACTGGGGAGGCTGCCCCTTGAGCACTGGGCACAGTGTTGGGCACCTCAGGGCAAGGGAGACCTCGAGGGGCTGGAGTGAGGGCAGAGCAGGGCGGTGAAGCTGGGGAAGGGCCTGGAGAACCAGTCTGATGGGGAGAGCTGGGGCTGGTTGGTTTGAGGAAGAGGAGGCTGAGGGGAGCCCTCATGGCTCTCATGTAATTTAGAGCTCACAGAGAAACGACTGCTCAGGGGCTGCCCGGGGAGGCTGTGGAGTCTCCTTCTCTGGACACGTTTCAAACCCACCTGGACGTGATCCTGTGGTAGCAGGGGGATGGGACTGGCTGATCTGTCGAGGTCCCTTCCAAGCCCTAGTGTCCTGTGATCCTGCAGGAGATGAGGAGAGGCGCTCAAGCTTTTGTTCCACGCCAGCTCTGTTCTTTGCCAGCTGACTCGCTGAGTTGTAGGAAGCAGAAGAGTGGCAGTCAACCCAGGATCCAGTCCCTGGAGTGGCCACCTCTTGATTCCTGTTGCCTCGGTGCCGCTCTGTGCCTTGTGAGGCGTTTTGCCAAAACTGAGAGCAGCCAGTGCAGGCTCCAGGATTCCTCGAGGGAACGCGGGGATCACGTCAGCGATCTTTTGTGCCTCTTCTTGAGTTCACGTTCCAGCGGAGCGACCGAGCTTCTGCCAGTCTGCCACAAGGCCACATGAAAATCCAAGCAGGTTCTTCTTGGTAGGAAGGAGCTGGGAGAACCTCCTCCGACCACAGACCAACCCTCTTCCGACTGACCCCAGATGCCGCTGGCCTCGTGGCATGAAGGTTTATGGAGGCAGGAGGAGATGGGCAGGGTCCGTTTTGCTCCTTCGTGGTGCAGGACAGCGACCCCGAGTGTCTTCTCGCCCACAGGTACGACATCATGAACCTGCAGTACATCGAGCCCAACCGCTACGACTACGTGCTCATCGGCACCTGGCACGAGGGCGTCCTCAACATCGACGACTACCGCATTCAGATGAACAAGAGCGGCATGGTCCGGTCGGTGTGCAGCGAGCCCTGTCTGAAGGGCCAGATCAAGGTGAGCCCCAGGGAGCTCGGGGAGCCTCCTGCTCTGGAGACATTCCAGGCCCCCTGGGCACGTCCCTGCGCGAGGGGTTCTGGGGGATCCTGCCGTGCCGGGGGATTGGGCTGGGTGATGCTGAAGGGAGGGGAGGCTGAGGGGCGACCTCGCTCACCTTTGTGAATCCCGTGGAGCCTGTCTGGGGGGGGCACTTCTGTGCGGCCCCGCGGAGGTTCAGAGTGCGTTCTGCGTTACAGGTGATCAGGAAAGGAGAAGTGAGCTGCTGCTGGATTTGCACTGCCTGCAAGGAGAACGAGTTTGTTCAGGACGAGTTCACGTGCAAGGCCTGCGAGCTGGGCTGGTGGCCAAACGCCGACCTGACCGGTGAGGACGTGACGCTCCAGACACGCTCCCGCTGGACGGGCACGGGGGGTGCCGCGGGGTGGAGAGAGAGGTGGCAGCAAGCGGAGACACTGCAGGCACCCGCTGAAGCACCCGCTGCCAGCAGTGCAGGGGGGGACGAGGGTTGGCACTTTCCAGGGAGGGGTCGGGTTCCCACCCCGGAGGTGCTCAAGGGAGGTGCAGCCATGGTGCCTCCTGCCCGGCCGCAGGGGCAGGGTGGAGGGCGTTCGTTTGAGGATCGATGAGGCAGTCAGGTTTTGTGGGTCTGGTTGGGCTGGGTGATCCAGGAGGTCCCTTCCGACCAGGACTGTGATTCTGTGACTTCTGGCTCTGGAGGAGCGTCTTGCAGGGCCGGACGGCAGCAGACGCACTGGGTCGTGTCCTGAGCAGCGGGCACCTCGCACGCCGCTCCCCGCTCCGGGGATGCCCTGTGGGCTGGCGTTAGGGCAGCCGCCACAGCCGCGCCGGTGCTGTTCTCGCGGAGGCTTGCAGGGCTGCTCGTGTCTCCTGCTCGGGGAAGGCTGCTGCTTGGTCAATAGGGCAGAGCGAGAGCCCAGCGCGAGAGCCCGGCACGAGGTCGGTGTGCGCTCCAGCAGCCGCGGCTCCGTGCCGCCAGCCGCCCAGAATAGCTCCAGAGGGGACGTGTCACGACAACGGGCGCTGCTGGGGGGCTTGAGGAGGGCGTCAGGGCTGGGGGGATCTGGGGGGGCTGTTGCCATCTATTCACTTTTAATGAAATCAGCAGAGGACCTGCTGGGTCTTGCTGCGTCTCAGCACGGAGCCCGGGTGCCGCTGTTCCCAAGTCAGGGCAGCGCCAGCCGAGGCGACTGGTTTCCTAGAGAACATCCAAACGGCCCCGTCTGCTCCCGCACAGCTCTGCTCCCGCTGTGGGTCTGTCTTGCTGAGGAGCATCTCGGGCAGAGCTGAACCCTCGGGGTGCAACGTTGTGAAGAAGGGCTGATGCCCACCCGACCTCCAGAAGAGGGAGACCGAGCCAGCCGCGCTCTGGCTCCCAAGCTTTGCGGGAGTCACCACTGGTGCCGTGTGGTTTGGGGTGCCCTTTTCTTGCCGGGGTCTCTCCCGCAGCACCTGTTCTTGTAGGTGGCTTCCGTGTGTCGTGTGTCAGGACCCAGGCTCGGGCGTTGCCTGGGTGTCCTCCCCCAGTCCCAGCAGGGCTCTCCAGCCCACCTGCCCCCAGCTAAACAGGGTTCCGTTTTCTGGTGAAGTCAGTCAGGCCGTCGCACAGACCGGTTTTGGTGTTACCGGTGTCACAGCGTTGCCTGTGTTCAAGTGGCCAGTGTTACCTGTAGTCAAGTGGCCAGCGGCACCCGTGACCAGCTCAGCCTGGTGCTCTTGGAGACGACAAGTGCAGAATTCTCAGCCACCCCTTGGGCTCATCACAGAATCACAGAGCGTTGGGGATGGGAGGGGACCTTGCAAGCTCATCCAGCCCGACCCCCCGCCGCAGCAGGATCCCCTGGGCCCAGTGGCCAGTCACACCCCGTGAGCCAGTGGCCAGTCACGCAGAGCCGCCGGGTGTTTCTTTGAACGTGCCTCGTGCAAGCCCTTCCAAGCAGCAGCTGTCTCCGTTGTGAACTGGTTTTACTGGCGGTGGGCAGCGCCCTCTCTAACGCCCCGTTTCTTTTCTCCGCAGGCTGTGAACCCATCCCTGTGAAGTACCTCCAGTGGAGCAACATAGAGTCCATTGTGGCCGTGGTCTTCTCCTGCCTGGGCATCCTGGTCACCATGTTTGTCACCCTTATCTTTGTGCTCTACAGGGACACCCCGGTTGTCAAATCCTCCAGCCGGGAGCTCTGCTACATCATCCTCGCTGGCATCTTCCTGGGCTACGTCTGCCCTTTCACCCTCATAGCCAAACCCACCACCACATCCTGCTACCTCCAGCGCCTGCTGGTGGGTCTCTCCTCGGCCATGTGCTACTCGGCCCTGGTGACCAAGACCAACCGCATCGCCCGCATCCTGGCGGGCAGCAAGAAGAAGATCTGCACCCGCAAGCCGCGCTTCATGAGCGCGTGGGCCCAGGTGGTCATCGCCTCCATCCTCATCAGCGTGCAGCTGACGCTGGTGATCACGCTGATCATCCTGGAGCCCCCCATGCCCATTCTCTCCTACCCCAGCATCAAGGAAGTCTACCTGATCTGCAACACCAGCAACCTGGGCGTCGTGGCTCCCGTGGGCTACAACGGGCTCCTCATCATGAGCTGCACGTACTACGCCTTCAAGACGCGCAACGTGCCTGCCAACTTCAACGAGGCCAAGTACATCGCCTTCACCATGTACACCACCTGCATCATCTGGCTGGCCTTCGTGCCCATCTACTTCGGGAGCAACTACAAGATCATCACCACCTGTTTTGCGGTGAGCCTGAGCGTGACGGTGGCTCTGGGCTGCATGTTCACCCCGAAGATGTACATCATCATCGCCAAGCCTGAGCGGAACGTCCGCAGTGCCTTCACCACCTCGGACGTGGTGCGTATGCACGTCGGGGACGGCAAGGCGCCTTGCAAGTCCAACACTTTCCTCAACATCTTCCGGAGGAAGAAGCCGGGGGCCGGAAACCCCAAGTAAGTGATCCCTGCCCCTCTGCCTGCGCCCCTCTGCCATCCTCTCTCGGTTGAGTAGTCAGGTACGTAACCGGGTGCCACCCCCAGGAAACGGTCCTTTAGGTCCCAGCTGCGCAGCGACTCAGCTTCTGTCCTGCTCCGAGGACAACCCCTTCCACCCCTGGGCCGGGCAGGCGACGGTGGCTCGTCCTGCCCCCCGCGAGCGTCTGGTGCCCCGACAGGCAGGTGCCCTGCCTTGTTCCCAAACGGAGGTGCTGACGGAGCCTTTTGGGAAAAGGGGAGCAGGGATCGGTGTCCAAGGGACTGTAAATCGCTTGTGAAGGCCACGGGGATGCGCGTGGAAGCCGGGGTTGACAGCTGGCTTCCAGCTGGTGGCTTAGTGCTTGCGTCCTCAGGACTGGTACCCGAGAGCACCCTTCTCGTGACGATGTCCTGTGTAACGCTCAGGCTCACGAGCAGGGCTCGTAGTCACCACTAGTCCCAAGGTGGCCACGTTTGCAGACCCAGCGGCGGGTGACGGCTGCAGGCACCGAGTGAACTTGCCGCCAGATCTACTGAGCCTGCCATTTTCCTTGGCAGTGACTAGGAGCAGCCCAGCTGCAGCAGAGGGCGGGCTGCTGCTTCAGCCAGCATCTCCCTGCCGGCAGCTGCCTGGGTCTTTGCATCCTTTATCGCTGCACCACGGGGCTAGGCATCAGCTTAGGCTGCTGGAGCCAGATCAGAGAAGGTCCCTCGAGGCGCTAAAGAGCCGACGCAGCCTGCGCTTCCGAGCGCCCTGATGGAGGCGGAGGCAGCTGATCTCCACGTCCTTGGGATCCGCTGCTCTCTCTGAGTCGCTCGGGTTGCTGTCGACTGCGCTCGTGCGAGACCCGCTTCTGTGGTCCTGGAGACCGGAGGGTGAGGAGGGAGGTGGTGCCGTGGTGGACCTGTGCTGCGATCAGTTCTGCCTCCGGCGCTGCGTTGCGTCCTGAGCCGGGGGTGGCACGGGGAGGGACCGGAGATGCAGGCAGCACGGACGCAGAGCTCGTGTGTCTGAGGCAGCTAGGCAGAGAGGGAGCTGCCAGCAGCCCCGGGACCTCCCCGTGAAGGGAGATGTCCAGGAAGCTCTGCAGCTCAGACCTTGACTTCCATGCGGGTAGAAAGATGGAGCCTGATCTGCCGCCTTCCGAGCCGGCGGAGGGGGGTGGCGTCCGTCAGAACCAGGCGCGGGGGGCACCTGCGGCCAGTCTCTGGTGCCTTCAGGGTGACATCTGACACGGAAAAAGAGCCAGTGAGTGCTTCGGCTCACGAGGCTTTGTGCCTAATCCTTGTTGGATGCCTGTTGTTCTGCTTCCAGCAAAGGGAAGCAAAGCCCTGAGCGTGCGGTGTATTCAGAGGCGTCTCTCACCCTGTTAGACACTTCCCTCTCTGCGTTGCCAGGGCTTACCTGAGCGTGCCGGACTCAGCCCCCACCCCGGGCAGCCCATCCCAGGGGCTGACCACTCTCTCCAGGAAGAATCTCTTCCTGATGGCCAGTCTGACCCTCCCCTGCTGGAGCTGAAAGCCCTTCCCCCTGCTTCTGTCACTACTGACCTGTGAGCAGAGCCCAGCACCAGCATCTCTGCTGTGGCAGGGGATTGGGCTGAATGGTCTCTCGAGGTCCCTTCCAGTCCCTCATGGCTGGATCTAGGGGATCCTGCTGGGGCAGGGGGATGGGACTGGGTGATCTCTCGAGGTCCCTTCCAGTCCCTGATGCTCTGCAAGTCTGTGTGTCTGAGTCTGAGAGATCCCTCTGGAGTGTTTTCAGCACCGAGCTGCTGTCAGGCTCTTCCTCCTGTCAAATGAATATTTAAAGATGTGCAAAAAATGGAACTGCTCTACCAGGAGATGTGGAGACAAGTGGCATCTTCTGCCTCTGTTGGAGCTTTGCGGGGCCGTTTCTTGTCCGAGTTTACTGCCTGGCGACGGGCTGAGGTCCTGGCTCTTGCAGGGTGACAGACAGCAGCAATTTTCAGGAAAGCCTCTTTAATCTTCTTTCTCACCCCAGGGGCGAGATCACAACCCTTGGAGATGGCTCCCTCCCAGTCATCCTCTCTAAGCAGTGTCCTGGCCAAGGATCTCTCCGAACAGCTTGATTTTTATTCCAGCCCCACATCCCCTGGTGCCTTCCTCCCGCTCCCCTCGCAGGAGCCCGTCCCTGTTCCTCACCCTCTCCCAAGGCACCGGGTCCCTGCTCAGATTCTTCAGCGAGAAGCAGGTTTCTCAGCCACCTCTCGTAACACGTGTCTGCTCCCTCACCGGCTCAGGGAACCATCTGTCTTGCCGATTATAAAACTACCTCTCCGTGTTCCTCAGCTACTCTTTCCCCTCAAGCTGTCTCGATGAGTCTCCGTTTCACACAGAGTCATCACTGAGGCTAGAGAAGCCCTCGGGGCTCAGCCAGCCCAGCCCAGGACCTACCATCACCCCAGTGGCCACACCAGGGCACTCAGGGCCACGGCCAGGCTGCCCTCCAGCATCTCCAGGGATGGACGGGGACTGCGCCTCTGCCCTGGGCAGTGCAGTCCAGGCTCTGATGCCGCTTCCCCTGGGGAAGGGCTTCCTGACACCCAGCCGGCAGCGCTGGCGACTGCGGGTGCACAAAGGCTTCGGGGCTCCTCGGCTCCCTCCTCCCCCAGCCCCCACAGGCACGCAGGGAGGGGAAGCTCGGCAGGAGCCTGTCTAGGAGGCAGGATGCTCTGTGGCGGTGGGAGAAGTAAAAGCATCACCTTTGCTTTGACCTCCGCAGCAGCCTCGCACCCCAGCGGGGGCAGGTAACGGAGGAGTCCGCTCCCTTCCCGGTGCCAACGAGATGTGGCAGCGCCGGGGCGGCTCCCTGGTGCCGCGGCTGCCGCAGGGAAGGCGGGCGGCCCCCCCGTCCGGCCCATTCGTGCCCCCATCACAACACTCCCCTACAGCGCAGTCCTGGCCCCTCTCCTGAGGCTGCAGACCCCCCGCGGGAAGCATCCGGGCTGCTCCCAAGGACAGCTGAAGGAGTCGGCGCCCGACACCCCTCCCCTCAGCATCGGCGCGCTCGGTGGCTCTGCTGGGCGCTCTGCTGGCCTGGACCGCTACCGATTCTGCAGACACAGCGCTGAGGCAGGTGACAGCTGTCCCCAGTTCTCTCACGGCTGTGATGGGAATGTCAAGTATCTGGCCGGCTGTTCGGTCCTCCTCAGTGCATCGGTTTAAGGGGATGTTTAGCCCCCCCAGGGCAGGTCTGTGTTTCCAAAGGGATTCTCACAACGGAGGATATTCTGTGTTCCAGCTCTGTGAGATTTCCGAGCAGATTCTGCCGGCTGAAGGGAGCCCAGCACGTGCCCGGCCAGCCACGTCCTGCTAAGGGAAGCCAGGGAGCCCAGTCCCGTGACTGGCATGACTGTCGCCGAGCACAAGCCCGGAGCTCTGGCGGCAGCAGCCGTGGGATAAACGTGCCCTGCAGACACAACTCGGCCTGCACCGGGTTGGTTTGCGGGGCACGCAGCCTGCACCCTGGCTCCTCTCCAGAGCTCAGCGGCTTCGCCCCCGGCCAGAGCCACGTGTTGCTTGGACGGTTGCGCTGGGTGAAAGGGCCGTTGTGTAAGGGTTTATGTGACCTCCCCCCTCTCTCAGGAGTTCCCAGTTCAGGCCAGCTCCGCCACTGTCTTTTTGTGGGTGCTCCCAGCTCTGCTCTCCCTGGGGATCTGGGCAGGACATCAGCCCAAGGACAATTCTCCGGGCACAGCCTCGTTCCTACCGAGCGGCTCCCGGAGAACTTCTCGTTGCGGCTCTTCTCGTGCTTTTGCTGCTCTCAAGGTGCTGACTCACAGAACCTTGTTCTCCTCCGAGCTCCGGGTAGCGCCGGGTGGCTTCGTGTGATGAATCCCAATCCCTGAGCGCAGCGGTGCTCGCACCACGCGGGCACGTCAGCAGGGAGCTTGCGCAGTCTCTGCTCCCTGGCTGCAGGGAGGCAAAGGCGGTGCCACAGGTGTCCTGGGAAGGCCGACGTCCCTCTTGGCACGAAGCACAGCGGCGAGGACGCCAGCTGCAGTTTAATTTCTTGCTCGGCTGGATCACTTATTACATTTCCTTGTACTTGTGTATTCCCATCTCTTATTCATTGGTCCTGTCCTGAAACGCAGCCGCCGCAGTCCGGGCAGGAGGCTGTGGCAGCACAGCGGCTCGGAAGGGGGCCATGCAAGCAGCTGCCCTCGCGAGCGGGCAGCGGGCAAGGGCTGCTCTCTGCTCCGCGGCACCATCCCAGCCCAGGGGCCACTGGCCTTCGTGGCCGCGAGAGGGTGACACTGCCGGCTGCTGGCCACCGGGACCCGCAGGTCCCTTTCTCCTCCGCTGCTCTCCAACAGGTGGTCCCCACCCTGCAGCGGTCCCTGGGGTTGTTCTTGCCCAGATGCCAGACTCTACCCAGCCCTTGTTACAGTTCGTTCAGCGTCTCCCCGCCCAGCTCTCCAGCCCGTCCAGGTCTCGCGGGATGGCAGCCCAGCCCGCTGGGCTGTTGGCCACTCCTCCCAGCTCTGTGTCATCAGCAGACTCGCTGACAGTGCACCCTGATCCCTCGTGCTGGTCATTGATCCAGATCGAACAGGACCGATGTCAGACTTCCTGAGCTTAGCCTGGAGAAAAGCCCCGGACCACCAGCCCCGGTCGTGTTTCAGTCCTGGGGATCTGGAGCCTGGGGACAGGGTTCAGCAGGGAGCTGGGGCAGTCTGGTTCACGGTTGCACTCCGTTGTCTTAAAGACCGTTTCCAACCTAAACGATGCTGTGCCTGTGTGACAGAGCACCTGATTCTTGGCAGGAGCCTGCAGCCCACGGCCGCACCCCACCCCCGGAGAGAGCAGACTGTCCACCTCCGCGCGGGGCCGTAGGCGTGCGTGCTTTGCCATCCTGCTGGAAGAGGAGCTGTCTGAGCCGAGACATGTCCTGGTTGCACAGTGTTGGTCGCAGTCCAGTGCGGATCGGCGTTTCCCTGACGAGCTGCCTCTGCAGCCCCGGGTGGGTGAGAGCAGCGCGCGCGTCGTGCCGGCGTTCGGGGGCCCACACGGAGCTCAGTCGGCTGGTCGGTAACGTGCTGCCAAGCGCTGTCAGGGTGACACTTGCTGTCACCGAGGCAGAAGGACCTGACCAGCGTGACTTGGCGCTGTAATTTTGGAACAGTCTTCACACCTCTCCCCTACCCGAAAGGAGGGTTTGAAGACAGCTCTCACCAGCAGTAGCTCAGCTGAGATCCCCACCGCTCTCCGTGCTCCCAGAACTCGGAGGACCCTGGATAAGGGAGTTTCACTCAGCTTCAGAAGCAAAAGCCACAGTTAGTAGATCTAGAGAGGTTCTCGTTCCCCTCTACTCTGCCTGCTGAGACCCCAGCTGGACTCTTGTGTTTTGTTCTGGGCCCCTCAGCTCCAGAGGGACACAGAGCTGCTGCAGAGAGCCCAGTGCAGAGCCACAGAGAGGATGGAGGGAGGGGAGCATCTCCCTGCTGAGGAAAGGCTGAGGGAGCTGGGGCTCTGGAGCTGGGAGAAAAGGAGACTCAGGGGTGACCCCATGGATGTTGATCAATATGGGAAGGGAGGGTGTCAGGAGGATGGAGCCAGGCTCTGCTCAGGGGCATCTACTGATAGGACAAGGGGCAGCAGGTGTGAACTGGAGCAGAGGAGGTTCCACATCAGTGTGAGAAGGACCTTCTTCGTGGTGAGGGTGCCAGAGCCCTGGCAGGGGCTGCCCAGGGGGATTGTGGAGTCTCCTTCTCTGGAGACGTTTCAAACCCACCTGGCCGTGTTCCTGTGCAACGGGAGGTAGGGGATCCTGCTGTGGCAGGGAGTTGGACTGGATGGTCGGTCGAGGTCCCTTCCCATCCCGAATGTTCCCTGATGCTGTGGTTCCCCCAGCACTGAATCCCTCCAGAAGTCCAAGTTCCACTGAAGCGTGAACCTCGCTCCATCGAGCTGGCTCCTGTGGTGTGATGTGTGTGACCGTATGGGCATCGCCCTTGACCTCGACCCACTCTGCCGGCGCTCCGGCAGCGGCCTCCCGGCACGGCCACGGCGACGCCTTCCGGGGTCGCCGGCTCCGGCTGATGTCTGCGCCGAGTCTTTCCCGAGGAGCACAAGGGCAGCCACAGCAGGAGCCGCGCTCGCTGCGTTTTAATCGCTAGGAAGCGCTTTGGGCTGCAGGAGGAAGCGGGCTGCTTTTCCCCTCTCCACGCAGGAGGTTCCAGAACACGAGCTATGGAGGCTCAAGGCGAGGAGGGGGAAGCGCTCTGAACCCCCTCCGGGAAGTAGCTGAGGAAGGAGGAGTCGCGGGAGGGGGACGAGGATGCGGCTGCGGAGCCCGAGGCGACAGCAAGCTGCACCGGAGCAGGAGCTGTTGCCTCAGCACAGCTGGCAAAGCCTGCTGCCTCAGCAAGACCCGAGTCTCGGGCAAGCGAGGTTCCGAGGGAGCCAGCTCCCGTGGCTCTGTGCCCTCTGTTCCGCTCACAGCACCGCGGGTGTGAAACACGCTTGGCGCCGGCTGTTTCTCCCGGATAATGCACCGCCCGTTGCTCCTTGTTGTGCGGAACTAACTCCCGTGACGGGAGAAGCGGCTCGTTTCTGGCTTCCAGCGAAGCCAGCAGCCGCGGAAAGCCCCGGTCCCACCCGGAGAGGGGGCGAACCGGAGGGCGGTGGGAATGTCAGCCGCTCGGGAGCTCCGCGACAGCGGGTAGGAGCGAGCGCGGCGGCGGAGCTGCCGGCTGCGCGGCATCGAGGTGTCAGCTCTCGGAGCTCTCCTGCGCCCGGGGAGGGCGCCGGCAGAACGGCTCAGCGGGCTCGGCTTGCCTGCGGCGCGTTCATCGCGGTTCAGAAGGCGGCTCCCCCTCCGCAATGGGCCCGCGTGTGCTCTGGGTCCACCCTGCCGGGCTACGCGCCGACGGGAAGGGCTTGTTGGCCCGCGGGCAGCCGCGCCGAGGAGGTCGGGCGAGCGGGGGCCGAGGAGAAGGGGCTGCGTGTGGGCTGGGGTCCGCTGGGGAGGCGATGCCGACGGCCGCCCTTGCAGAAAGCCCGCGGCCGCTGTTCGGGGCTCACGCTTGCGTGTGCGTCCGTGGGGGCTCGCTGGCGCCGGGGAAGCCAAACCGGCCTTCGTGTGCACGGGGCAGGGTAAGGAGGAGGAGGAAAACCGAGTGGGAACTGTCTCGTGTGCACAGTCAGCCTGGTGCCCTGTTTGGAACTGGGGTTGCAGGACGTGTGAGACTGGATCTAGGTGACCCTGCTGTGGCAGGGGGCTTGGACTGGACGAGCTGTGGAGGCCCCTTCCAGGCCCTAGTGTTCTCGGATCCTGTGGTTCTGTGAGTAAGAAAGGCAGGAAAAAGCAGCAGCTGAATGGGAGTTAAAAACTCCCTCAACAAAAGCTTTCAGTGATGCTTTTTCAAGTAGGAGGCAAGGGAAGAGGCTCTTCCATCAGGACCACCCTTTGTCTCAGGGTGCCCTGCACTGCGAGTACCGGGGAGAAGACCCCTGGCAGCCAGAGGCACAGCGGCCCTTACCATCTGCCGTGTAGAGTGTGTCAGGGCTCAGCAAATGAGGTAGAAATGAGAGAAGATGTCCTGAACACAGCCGTGCAGGAGCTGAGAAAAAATCCCTGAGGAAAGCGTGATGGCAAGAGGGGAGCATCTCCCTGCTGAGGAGAGGCTGAGGGAGCTGGGGCTCTTGAGCTGGGAGAAAAGGAGACCGAGGGCTGATCTCATGGATGCTGATCAATATGGGAAGGGTGGGTGTCAGGGGGATGGAGCCAGGCTCTGCTCTGGGGCACCCAGTGACAGGACAAGGGGCAGCAGGTGTGAGCTGGAACACAGGAGGTTCCACATCAGTGTGAGAAGGACCTTCTTCGTGGTGAGGGTGCCAGAGCCCTGGCAGGGGCTGCCCAGGGGGGTTGTGGAGTCTCCTTCTCTGGAGACATTTCAAACCCTCGTGGCCATGTTCCTGTGTGACTGGATCAAGGGAATCCTGCTGTGTCAGCGGGATGGGACTGGACCATCTCTCGAGGTCGCTTCCAATCCCTAAGGCTCTGTGATCCTGTGAAGATGGGGAAAGCTGGGGAAGCCCCAGTGACCCTCAGGCAGAGGTGAGGGTCCGGCACCCTCCTGAGTGGCGCAGCCACCGCGTGCGCACGTGTGGATAACCCCTCACTGGGTGTCTTTTTCTTTCCATCTTCAGGCAGAGGCAGCCCGAGTTCTCGCCCAGCAGCCAGTGTCCGCCGGCACAGGTGCAGCTTTGAACAGCCCCACGCTGCAGTGAATGTGTAAGAGAAGCTGCGTGACAAGGAGCGCTCTGACCCCGCGCGTCCTCCCTCTCAGTGCTTGGCCTCACGGTGGGGCAGGCTGCTGGCACTGGGGGCTTCCTTGTGCCCCCGTCTCGCGCCAGAACGCCTCAGCCTGTCCGCGGGTGGCGGGGAGGACCCCGACTGACCTTCACACAGCTTCTCCTTTCTCTTTTACCTCCTCTGCTGTATTTGTAAGTGCCTGCGGCTTTGCAAACACGGCCCCTCCGTGAACTGATGCCCTCTCCCTGTTCTTCTTCGTTCAGACAGCCTGGCTTTGCCTTTGTCACCGTTTGGTGTGGAGATGGCATTATCCTGCGGGCTAGGGGCAACCTAGGGGCTGCTCACAGCCAGACACCTCTGCTGTGCACAGCTGGGCAGGGAGCTGCTGCTGCAGAGCCAGCAGGGGGGACGCACGGAACAGGCAGGTCCGAGCAGGCAGGTTCTGGTTAAGCCCAGCAGAACCTGGCCGAGGCACAGACACCACAGAGTGTCTTTAAACAACAGCAGAAAGCTCCTTCTCTGGAGACCAGTGAAAGCTGCCTGGCCGTGTTCCTGTGCAACTTGGTCTAGATGGTCCTGCTCTGGCAGGGGATTGGACTGGATGATCATTCGAGGTCCCTTCCAATCTCTAATGTTCTGTGATGCTGTGATTCCTGTTATAATTCCTGAGGAGATGTTTGGATTCCTCCTGTTCTGCGCTGACAAGAGCCAAGGCCAGCTCTTTGGAAACGTGAAATGCCAGCCCTGCCCTCTCTGAGCAAGCAGAAGCCATGGGGAGGCTGCCCACTGGCTGCTCAGGAGCAGGAAGGTCTCTCCTCATGTTTTCCAGGACAGACTCGTGCTTGTTTCCATCTGGTGCCAAACAGTCCTACTCGCTGCCCCGGGGAGGGCTGCATGGTGACAGGGTGGGCAGCTGCCCAGCACCCGCTCATCACAGAATTGGGTTGGAAAAGACCCCTGGGGTCATCGAGTCCAGCCATCGGCCCCGCTCTGCAAGGTCACCAGGTGCCCCGACACCACACGATCAGCATTCTGAGCAGCGCCGTCTCGCTCTGCGGCCACGGATGCTGCTCAGCTCCTCAGCAGCCCCGGCCCCCAGGCTGTGGGTGCTGTTTGCGGACAGGGAGCTGCAGTGCTGTTCAGCAGATCTGTCCCTCTGGTCTGCAGGTCAGAAGAAACACATCCCGAGCTGCATCTCTCCCTGGGTGAGTTTAAAAGTCACCTGGGCGCAGTGTTGGGGGATCTGCTTTAGGGGTGACCTTGTAGAGTAGGGCTGGTGGTTGGATTCGATGCTCCCAGGGGTCCTTTCCAACCGGAGTGATTCTGTGGTTCGCAGCAGCAGCAGCAGCAGCAGCGATGGTTTCACAGGGAGTGTGCGGCAGCCAGACTGGCCGCCCTGGCAAACAAGCTGTGCAGAGCCTGGGTAAGGAGCAGCACACACAGCTTGCTATCAGCTCCCAGTGTGACAGCAGTGTGCCCTTCGCTTCTGCTCTGCCGACATCCCCTGGGCACAGACGGCCAGTTGTCTGCCCAGAAAGAGTGCTGACGAGATGGGATCCAGCACGGGCATCCCACTGGGAGGCAAACACGCAGTCTGTGTGCAGAGAGCCCGGGCACGAGCTGCAGAGCTGCTGCGTGAGGCTGAACATCCTGCTTTTTGCAGCACAGTGCTCGGGATTCGGCTTGGGTTAGTTTGGCAAAATCAGTCCTCGTTCCCCTGAGCTCCTGAGAAACACCTGGGGAGAGACTGAGAGAGCTGAGGCTGTTGTCTAGGAGGAGGAGGAGGAGGCTGAGGGGAGCCCTCAGCGCTCTCCACAGCGCTCTGAAAGGACCCTGCAGAGATGCTGCTGCTGGGCTCTTCTCACAGGTCATCGGTGACAGAAGCAGAGGGAAGGGCTTCAAGCTCCATCAGGGGAGGGTCAGATTCTTCCTGGAGAGAGTGGTCAGGGACTGGACTGGGCTGCCCAGGGTGGGGGCTGAGTCCCCATCCCTGGATGGGTTTAAAAGTCACTTAGATGTGGTGCTGGGGGATCTGGTTTGGGGGTGACCTTGCAGAGTAGGGTTGGTGGTGGGACTCAAGGGTCTTTTCCAAGCTGGATGATTCCATGATTCCTCCCCAGGAGCTGTCCCCAGGGGCCGCCCAGCTCTGCGTGGCAGTGCACAGGGACAGCCCTGCGAGCGCTGCCTTCCGGAGCCGTTATCAGAGGAGCAGTCACTGCGCCCTGTGCTGTGAGGGGGGGTGTTCTCTGTAGGATGGGCAGTACCGGCACTGACTAGTGGCTGATCAGATAGTTCAGGGTTTGGGCTGGACCTCATTTGTGGTGGCAAAGCTGACAGGACCTGTGCAGGGTGCATTTAGTGCCAATTGCTAAGGGTTTGTCTTTGTGGAAAGGACACGAGGCCGGCCCGATGCTTCCCCCTGGCTGTGATGAGCGTGTTTGATCTCCTCAGAAGGGGCTGTCTGTGTCGGTGTCAATTAATGTCACTCAGGGTGGCTGTTCCAGGGTGAGGAGCGTCTCCCTCGCGTGTTCGGCTTGAATCCTGCCTGGGCGCCGCTGTCTCAGGGTGGCTCCTTGCAGCCGCCCAGGCAGAGCCCAGGTGTTCCTGTGCCAGCCTGGTGACTCCAGCCTCCAGTGGTCACAGCGTGGGCAGAGCAGGGACAGCCAGGTGAGGGCCGGCGCTGGAACACACTCACAGAAAACAGAGGCTTGCCCGTGGAAGAGTAACTGGTGCCAGAAGTACCGGCCATCTCCGAACGTCTCTGCTAGCGCGGTTCCCAGCCCGGTGCTGTCCGTTACCGCCTGTGGGGCCCGGGCAGCGCTCGGCGAGGCGCCGCTCTGCGTCGGGTGCCCTCCGCGCAAAGCCCGGGGGCAACGCGGAGCCCCACCGGGGCTCGGGGCCAGCCCTGGCCCTCGGGTGCCCGCTCAGCCCCAGCGCGTGAGCCCGTTGCTGCTCGCCCCCCCCCCGCACAAACCAGCTGCGGGCAGCCCCAGCGCTCGATCCTGGGCTGTCGGTGACAGCCGCTCAGAACCAAACGCGTTGGCTTCCTACCCGATGGAGGCCCCGGGGCTCCTTCGCCTCTCCGAGAGCTAATTGGTTCCGCAGGGCTGAGGGGGAGCAGGGAATGAAAAGGAGGGGAGGGACCCGAAACAATCGGCCTCCTCAGCGAGGGGTGCCTGTGGGCTGGTCGGGGGGTTTATTCCAACAATGCGAAACTATTTCCTGAAGGCTGCAAACGAGGCTGAAACGAGCCCCTTCCTGGCGCTTCGTACCCCTCCTTCATTCCCCCACCCCACCGCCTACAAGGTGGGACCAGCAAGGCCGGACAGAGGACGTAGATGGAGCCCCAGAGCCACGGGCAGCCGTCCCGGCGCCCTTCCCGTGGGCTGGCTGGAGGGTGGGTACCCAGCGTGGTACCCGGGGTACGTGCCTCGGGATGGAAATCGGGGTGATCGCTGCTGTTCGGAGACACTGCTGCTCCCTTCTGCCGTCCTTCGGAGGACGTGAAGAACCGGAGGGGGCGGGGGGAGGCTTGCTAGCAATTAGTGTTTGTGCAGGGTTGTTTGTGATGCTGCCCGTGTCTACGCAACGTAAATGCAAATAAACCCATCTTTATTTTGTTCTTAGTTCTAATGGAAAGTCTGTGTCATGGTCTGAACCAGGTGGAAGACAAGCTCCCCAGGGGGAACACACGTGGCACAGACTCTCAGTGCATGTCAAGGGCCAGGAGGCAGGGTGCAATCAGACAGCAGTGATCAAACCCCTCACTAAAAGCTTCCACGGCCAAAGCAAGAGCCAGACTTTCTCCGACATCAGCAGTAAGACTCTGTGCAACGTGGTGGAGGAAGAAGACAGAGGGCCCGTGCACCTCAACCAGCCCAGCAGCCCCTCCATGGTGGTGCACAGGCGGGTGCTGACGACCCCGCCGCTGCACAGCACGTCCGAGGAGACCCAACTCTTCTTGCCCGAGCAGTCCCCCAAGACCCTGCCCTTACAGCCACAGACCCTCATGGACCAGCTGCAAGGAGTGGTCAACAAGATCGCCACCGGCATCCCCGACTTCAGCGCTGTCCTTCCCACGCCCGGCTCGGGGAACGACGTGCGGCCCCCCTGCCAGCAGCCCTCGCCGCAGCAGCCACTGCTGCCGCCCCTGCAGGCGGCGGCCTTCGGCGAGGAGCCCCTGTCTCCTCCAGCCGAGGAGGGAGAGAGCGAGAAGCTGAAGCTTATTCAGGGACACGTCTACGAGAGGAGCACAGAGGAGGAGGATGAGGAGCCAGCGACCAGCAAACTGACTCTGGAAGACTCTCCGGCACTGACGCCCCCGTCCCCCTTCCGGGATTCGGTGGCTTCGGGCAGCTCCATGCCCAGCTCCCCGGTCTCGGAGTCGGTGCTCTGCACCCCGCCAGACGTGACCTACGCCTCCGTCATCCTGAGGGACTACAAGCAAAGTTCGTCCACCCTGTAAATGCTGCAAGGGACGAGACAAGCGGCGCTTTGGCAGCTGCCCGCCGGGAGGTCTGGCAGAGACAGTTCTCCCAAGGCTGGAGGAGAGCGAAAGCAGAGAGCAAAGCCACTCGTGACAGGGCAAAGACTCCATCCTGCACTTCGGATAGAAAAAACCAACAGAAACCCAACCAATCCATTCTGAGGGCTCAAGATTCTCTAGCTGTTAAAAAAACTAGTCTCCTTGGAGACAATCACAGGGACTCCTGACAAAGCACAAAGCCAAGAGACCACTTCTATAGCAAAAAACCCGACGACTCAGTGCACAACCACACAGGACAAACCCCCCGCGTCCCCCCACGGGGCCCCAGCCTGGGAGCCCGGCAGCGGGACCGGCAGGAGGCGGCGGCGCGTCTCCCGAGAGCTCCGGACGCAGCCCCGCGGGAGCGGGCAGAGCGAGCTGCGGGGAGCGGGGCTGACCCTGCGCGGCTGCGTGAGACACGGACGCGCGAACACGTTCGTCCTGCTTCCTGCGTGGGCTGTGGACTGAGCTCGTGCAGAGGAGCTGAGGGCATGTGCACGCGCCTGGCTCTTGCCGACTCCTGTCTGAGCGAGAGGGACCTTCTTCCCGGTGAGGGTGGCAGAGCCCTGGCAGGGGCTGCCCCGGGGAGGGCTGTGGAGCCTCCTTCTCTGGAGACGTTTTAAACCCGCCCGGACCGTTCCTGTGCCGCTGGGTCTAGGGGAGCCTGCTGTGGCAGGGGGATTGGCTTGGAGGGTCTTTCGAGGTCCCTTCCAGCCCCTGATGCTCTGTGAACACTTGGTTCATTGTTCCAGGCTGCTTTTTGGGGGATCGGGGCTTTTTTTAACACTGACTGTGAACAGGGAGGACTGTGGTCGCGTCGAGACTTGCGAGGCTCCTGAGGAGAGCCCCTGCCCTGGACCTGGAGCTGTGGTAAGGCCGGAGGAGCACTGCCCTTCTGTACGAGCCCGCCGGCCGCGTGGCTGGGCTGCTCCGCGCCGGTTCCTGTAGCAGAACTGCACTCACCGACCACCTTTCACACTTCCTTCGTGTCACTTGGGGTCCAACGCGTCGGGAACTAGCTGTAGGCTTATTGCAGCAGCCGCTGCTCCGGAAGCGAGGCGGCTCCGCGCTGCGAGTGCGTCCGCCCGCTGCTGCTGCTGCTGCTGCTGCTGCGTGTGGAGCGCGACGCCCGGCCGGAGCGACTGTTGCGGGCGCTGTCAATATTTTTATGTCGAAACCCCGTTTTCTATCGCCTCGTCACAGGCACTGGTGGATCCCTGGAGGTTCGGCTGCAGCGCTAGCGCTTTCCTTTTTCAGAGACAGCTGCGACGGTCGTCGCCCTCGCGCCAGGGTGCTTCCTTCGGCAGCTCTCTGTGGAGTAGATGCCCGGGATCAGTAGCCAGCGCGTCGGAGAACTTGCTCTCTGGCAAGTTTGCGGCAAGTTGTTGCGAAGGTACGTTTGACAAAACGCAAAACAGACCCCGAAGGTCTGTTCCAGCTCTCTTGCCTGTTGTGCCGCTGTGAGGGCGGAGAGAGGAAGAGCGATGAAACTCTTTTGTTGCTTCAGATCATTTAAAATAAAATCACGTCTGGGTAAGAAACCTCGTCGGTGCTGAATGGGTGCGGAAATGCCCGGGGTGGCTACGAGCTCATCTCTGTGGCTCTATGCTGGGGTCTCCCCAGCAGCCCTGTGTCCCTCTGGAGCTGAAGGCCCCCGAACTGGACACAAGATTCCAGCTGCAGCCTCGCCAGGGCTACCGTAAACAAAAGGCAATGAAGATTGGGCCCTTGGAGCTGTCTCCATCACGTTCTAGGAAGAGCAGAGAAGCAGGCTGCTGACAGTGGGTTTATGCAAGGTCTGAGGATTGAAAATGATTCTTAGCTGGGAGTGGGAGCAGCACGGTGGCACAGATTGGATTGTTGTGGTGGGTTTTCTTCCCAAATAAATGAGTCACTCGACACTTGGCAAGTACCTGTCTGTAAGTCACTGGGAAGGAGAAGCAGACTCCAGTGAACATCGAAGCCTATTTTTATCCCTAGAATATTTCCAACAGCACTATCAGCAATGAAGCTGGGGAAGGGCCTGGAGAATCAATCTGAGGAGAGATGGAGAGAGTTGGGGCTGTTTAGTTTGAGGAAGAGGAGGCTGAGGGGAGGCCTCATCGCTCTCTACAGCTGCCTGAAAGGACCCTGCAGAGATGCTGGTGCTGGGCTCTGCTCACAGGTGACAGAAGTGACAGAAGCAGAGGGAAGGGCTTCTCCGACAGGGGAGGGTCAGACTGGCCATCAGGAAGAAATTCTTCCTGGAGAGAGTGGTCAGGCCCTGGGATGGGCTGCCCAGGTAGGGGTTGAGTCTGCATCCCTGGATGAGTTTAAAAGTCACCTAGATGTGGTGCGGGGGGATCTAGTTTGGGGGTGACCTTGCAGAGTAGGGTTGGTGGTTGGTCTTGTGGTCCCGGGGGTCTTTTCCAACCTGAGTGATTCTGTGATTCTATGAAAAAGGGAGGTAAGAGATGTCCTGCAGCCCAGTGCATGTTGCTGCTGCACGTCCCATCCCGGCACCCAGGCCCACGTTTCGGTGAACGCTCCGAGCTCCCAGACAGAGATGGCAGATGACAGCAAGACAGGCTGGCTGCCATTTCCAGTGCTGCAGGTCAGTCCTGTCTGGCTCAAAACAACAAGCAAAGCTGTTCCCTGCATTTGCTAATTCAGCTTCTGCTTCTCCATAAATCACAGGAGGGAGGACTGCCCGCTCCTCACCCCGGGGAGCAGCCTTGTTTGCTATCGCAAAAGAACATCTGCTGCCTCCTCTCTTTTGAAGGTAGGTGTGAGCAGTAAATCTCTACACAAAGAAGAAATCACGGTGAGTTGTGGGTTTCCATCACCAAACGGCCTCTAGGTAGGTGGAGGAGCAGCTGGCGCAGACACCAGCGCAGACAGGCAGGAGCTGAGGAGGGGTGCCTGTCGATGACATTCAGTCCACCCCCTTCTTTCTTGCCCACTCTGCCACGTGTAGGCGGCGTGAGATCCATCACCTGCCCACGTCCTGGCGGGGCCGATGGGACTGGCGCCCTGTGTGTGGCTCTGCGGCTGGGTCACGGGCACGGGTCTGCAAGGCCCCCCTGGGGGGTGGTGCTGTGCCCGGGGGACTGGCTTCAGCCGGACAGCCCTCCGCTCAGCTCCTTCCAGGGTGCCCTTGCAAGTCACCCCCAGAGGTGTGCGAGTTCAGAGCTGTGGAGAGCCTGAAACAAGTCACTGTTTGGACTCACAGACCGTGTGTGGGCTGAGGAGAGACCAGTCTCCCCAGTTAAACAGACCTGTCAACCCTGTTACCCAAATCCCGGGGGTGATAGGCTGCTGCTTTCCTGCAGGTGCTGCTGAATCACAGAATCACAGAACATTAGGGATGGGAAGGGACCTCCAAAGATCTCGGTGTCGTGTAGTGATAGGACAAGGGGCAATGGTTGTAAGCTGGAACATAGGAGGTTCCACATCAACCTGAGAAGGAACTTCTTCACGGTGAGGGTGACGGAGCATTGGAACAGGCTGCCCAGGGGGGTTGTGGAGTCTCCCTCACTGGAGATATTCAAGACCCGACTGGACAGGTTCCTGTGTGACTTGGTTTAGGTGATCCTGCTGATGCAGGCGGATTGGACTAGATGATCTTTCGAGGTCCCTTCCAACCCATAATGATTCTATGATTCTATGATCATCCAGCCCAATCCCCCTGCTGCAGCAGGGTCCTCTAGATCTGGTCATTAGGGATGGAAAGGGACCTCCAAAGCTCATCCAGTCCAATCCCTCTGCCACAGCCGGATCCCCTAGATCCCGTCACACAGGAACATGGCCAGGAGGGTTTGAAACGTCTCCAGAGAAGGAGACTCTCCACATAACAAACTGCCTTCTACAAGAGCTCTCCCTTTCCCCCAGTGCACGGGCTGGACTGCGCTTAGCTGGAGAGTGGCTTCTCAACATTCACTTGGCAGGTGAGTGAGCTTTCCTTGTCTGAGCATCGTTCAGATGGATTTTGCTTTCTAAGCCTCCTAAGGGACGTGAGAAAACCCATTAGTCCCACAAAGCTGGATCTAAAACTGAGCCTGAGAGAGGGAAGGGCCAAACCATTAACAGGGAGGGGGGCCTCACCTTGGCCAAGGGACTTTGGTTTGGCTGCCATTGTAACAGCACGTAGAAGCCACCCATCAGATCACAGCTTCGTCACATCGGTACCACCTGCGGCTGCTCCAACCCCACAAATCAAGTCACAGAATCACAGAATCCTTCAGGTTGGAAAAGACCCCCGGGGTCATCGAGTCCAACCATCAACCCTGCTCTACAAGGCCACCCCCAAACCAGATCCCCCAGCACGACATCTAAGCGACTTTTAAACTCATCCGGGGTGGGGACTCAGCCCCCACCCTGGGCAGCCCAGTCCAGTCCCTGTCCACTCTCTCCAGGAAGAATCTCTTCCTGATGGCCAGTCTGACCTTCCCCTGTGGGAGCTTGAAGCCCTTCCCTCTGGTTCTGTTAGACTGAAGTTAGACTTGGTTTCAGGGAGGTGCCCGTCCCCACCCTGGAGGTGCTGAGAGGAGGGCAGATGCTGGCACAGGGTGTAGTGGTGACTGCAGTGCTAGGAAAGGGCTGGCCGTGGATCTCAAAGGTCTCTTCCAGCCGACGCTGTTCTGTGATTCTGTGAACACTCTCAGCTGACAAGGGCAACGCTCCGCTGGCCCTTAACCCCCCTCTCCATGTACTACGTGATGTTCATTTACCACATGAGCCTGATTCACTCCTCAGACAAGTTCATCCTGTTGCTGAGTAGAGAAGCAGCTCGTGGGAAAGTGGCTCTCTCTGCCCCAGCTGCCTCCCCGTGTCTGTGCGAAGGGAAGGAGGCTCTGCTCCCCAGGAGGCCGGGTTTGCAGACGGGGCAGTTAACACGGTGCCTGTGGGCAGAACGTACCTGAAACACAGCCTGGGGTGCAGCGGCAGCAGGTGGAGGCTGCTCGTGCCTTGGGGGGTGTCGAGTCGTTGCCTGCTCCTGGCAGGAAGGGGCTCTTGTCCTCTCGACAGCCCAGTGCTGCAGCGTGGGGGGATCTTTGGCTGGCTAGCAGACGGCGAGAGGTTCTGCTCCCCCTCTGTCTGCCCTGGTGAGACCACAGCTGCTCAGCTGGGCATCTCCCGCAGCTCCGAACCGCTGTCAAACAGTCTGGCTGCAGTCCAGACCTCTCCACTACCCCCTGGCATCTATTGTGGCTGCCCGTGCTGGCTGGCTGAGCGAGGAGTCGTTCCTCCGGGAACCACTTGACCATAGGAATGGTGCTATTTTGGGCTTTTGTTGCCGCTGCAATTAATCAAATGAGAGGCGATCGCGGGTTTTCAGTTGTGCTGGAGCCTATCTTGGAGGTCTGGCACCTCCCTTCGCTGGGAAAGGCTGATTTCAGCGCCCTGTTCCGGCGTCAGGGTAGGTCTCACCAGCCTAGCCAGGAGGATCCTGCCGCAGCCCTGCAGAGCCGTGCGGGCTCAGAGGCGGCGGGTCCGACGCTAAATGAAGGTCGGGAGATACGCGGCAGCGGCTGAGCAAGCCCCTTCTTTCCTGCAGCTCCTCACCTGGCGCCGACGCACGGAGCATTAGGGACTGGAAGGACCTGGAGAGATCACCCACTCCAACCCCCCGCCACCCCCTAGATCCAGGCGCACAGGAAGACAGAGGAGCTGCCAGGTCTCACACAAGACAGGCCACCAAAAAGCTCTCGTGTTTTCCCCTCCTCACTCCTGCTACTTGTGAGGATCTGTTTCTCACCCAGCACTGAGAGATGCACAGTGTTATAATGGTCCCTAATGAATCACTTCCAAATGACAAATAACTGGTGTTGGCAACTTGTTCTCTTCTCACACCCAAAATAAAATGCACTGAGCCTCTCCGTGGCAAGTAAAACCCTTCCCATCTGTGAGCTGAGAGAATTCAAATAGGACTGTGGTTCAAAAATGGGATAGAAGTGAGCCTGTGCTTGTTGAGAGAGCCCAGCACCTCTCTGAAGAAAAACAAGAATAGAAGGAGAAAATTCTGTAAAAGCCACTTTTCTTAGGCCATCAGCTTGGACCAGATCTCCAGAGGTGCCTTCCAACCACCACCAGTCTGTGACTCTGTTGTGTCCAGCTGTGGGCCCCTCAGCTCCAGAAGGACACGGAGCTGCTGGAGAGAGCCCAGCACAGAGCTACAGGGATGATGGAGGGAGGGGAGCTTTTCCCTCCTGAGGAAGGGCTGAGGGAGCTGGGGCTCTGGACCTGGGAGAAAAGGAGCCTGAGGGGTGACCCCATGAGTCTTGATCAATAAATGAAGGGTGGGTGTCAGGAGGGTGGAGCCAGGCTCTGCTCAGGGGCACCCAGTGACAGGACAAGGGGCAGCAGGTGTCAGCTGGAGCAGAGGAGGTTCCACATCAATGTGAGAAGGACCTTCTTCATGGTGAGGGTGCCAGAGCCCTGGCAGGGGCTGCCCAGGGAGGTTGTGGAGTCTCCTTCTCTCCAGGTTTAGAACCCACCTGGCCATGTTCCTGTGCGACTGGATCTGGGGATCCGGCTGTAGTGGCAGGGGGACTGGACTGGATGATCTTTGGAGGTCCCTTCCAGTCCCTAATGTTCTGTGAACCCTGGAAGGCAGCTGCCAGCCTTGCTGGAAGAGCTGCCTCCTGCACTGTAGCAGGGAGGCAGCAGCTGTGCTCGGAGCTTGGACTGTTCTGCCGAGTCTGACTGGTGAGGCTTCCGGGGAGCTCAGACCCAAGGGCAAAGCCGCTGAGGGGCTGCCACCCTCTCTGTAGCCTTCCTGGTTGCGCCAGCTGCCATCACCAGTCAGTTCAGTAAAGATCCAGGCGAACGCTGCCTGTGTGCCTGGGCTTGTGTGTGCACGCAGATATTTTTGTCTCCCTGGAGCCTTCATCCCTCAGCAGCCGGCTCTGAAGTGCTCTGGAGTGCAGCCAAGACATCACTTTCTGAAACCTTTGTGAAGTTCAGAAAAGAGCTGTGAAAATACTTCATTTTTTCCACCTCAGACCATGATTTCCATGGGTTTGGTTTTTTGGAAGGAGGCTGCCCGTTCTGCCAGCCCTGTGTTAGCTGTCGCCAGGCACCAGCGTTGAGCAGCTTCAGGTGCAGGGAGGTCTGGAATCGAGCATCAGCAGGGGCTCCTTATGGCTGACTGGGGTCCTTGTGAGACAGCAAAACACTGGCTGTTCAGTGATGCTGTGGGACCACCTGCATCCAATAAATGAACTGTTTGTGGAGACTGCTGGATACGAGTGACTTACTTGTGTCCTCCACTCACCCTGCAGACCCAGCGGTGATCAGAACTACCAGTCAGAACGGATTCTCACAAGAGGCTGTTTTCTTTCTACCCTCCAAACCCAGAGGTAGGTGATTTTAGAGACCCCTGAGGCTGGCTCAGATATGACTATCACAGAACACTAGGCATTGAAAGGGACCTTGAAAGATCATCTGGTCCTACCATTAGAAAGCTCACTTACCTCTGCAGGAACAACGAGTTCCTCATGTCCAGCCTGACCCTCCCCTGTTGGAGCTGGAAGCCTTTCCCTCTGCTTCTGTTGCTGATGACCTGTGAGAAGAGGCCAGCACCATCTCTGCAGGGTCCTTTCAGGCAGCTGTAGAGGGCTATGAGGGCTTCCCTCATCCTCCTTCTCCTCAAACTCAACAGCCCAAACTCTCTCCATCTCTCCCCATCAGACTGATTGTCCAGGCCCTTCCCCAGCTCTGTTCCCCTCCTCTGCCCTCGCAGACGGTGGCGTAGGCAGACCGTCTACGCCACCTGAAAGGTGAGGGTTCTCCCTCTTTAGAGCTGGGGGTGAAACTGATTCGGCACATGGCGACACCATCTAACAAGCAGCGCAAGGAAACGTGATCAGTTTGCAGGGAGGAGCTGGAATGTGAGAGAGATTCACACTCTTTACAGGCCTCTTACACCTGGTGAGACTCCAGCGCTGAGCTCATTACTGAGTAGAAATAGGTCCCCGCAGGCTTGTTTCCAACTTGACAGTGACGAAGCCGAGCAGCGCGGAGCGCAAGCGGAGCAGAAAGGAGTGATTACACAGAGACATTAGCTCTGCTGGCAGAAGTTCTGCGTCTGCACCTCTGCTCGCTGCAGCTCGCAGCGGCCCTAGGAGCCAAGCAGGTGAGAGCCCGTCAAGCCAGGCTGGTGATTTAACAGCAGAAGCAATTCCTAGCCCTGCTGGGCGTCCTTGCAGAGCATAACCACAGCGTGTTTGTTAGCTGTAGGATGGGTCAGTTTTGCTGCAGACAGGCAGACTGTGCCAGGATAGCCACCCAGAACCTCGTCCTGCTGTGGGGTTCTTCCTAAAGGCTTCCGTGCCTGTAGGACAGCCCATCTCCAAGAACCTGCGGAACCTTAGGGGTCGGAAGGGACCTCACCCCGTCCAGTCCCCCTGCCACAGCAGGATGGATCCCCCAGACCCCGACTTTCCTAGCTCACAAGGAGAGCCCCCCGTGTCACTGCCAGGCCCGCTGTGCCACGATACGGCTGGGGGGGGAACACTTGCTGTCCTCACTGCAACCCTGTCCTAACGTTAGATTAATTGTATTTTCTCGCGTAAATGGGACGGATATGTCAGGCACTTCCTCCTGTGTGTTAGTTCTGCCTGCTGCCCCATTTGTCTTGTGTGCTGTGCTCCCATCCCACTCGCCTTATAGGGGAACATAGATCGTGTCAGTCAGGGAAGTCAGCAGCTGCACAACCGTCAGTCAAATGAACACGAGCCCTTCAGTAGGCGCGAAGCTGGGCAGCAGCGGTGCAGAAGAAGCCCGTGGGTTAGGTTTTTGCCTCCCCTACTGATTTTGAACAAGCAGAACTGAGGTTGAAGAAAAAGAAGTGTATAAAAACCATGATCTGCTCACAGAAGAGTCAGTAATAGAAGCAAGGGGGAGCTGGGACTGTGATTAATAGTTTGATCGGCTCTAAGTGCCTCACAGCGACGCCAAACATGCAGTAGTGGGTCGTACTTGAGCTGGTGATTTGTCTTAATTCCATTATTATCCCTTTCATTCAGGTTGGCCACTCAAGCGGAGCAGCCCGGCGAGTTTCAGTCACTTGCAGGCTTGTTCTTGATGCTCTGCCTCTCTGTGGAGCCGAACAACCAGCCACGAGCAAGGTCACAGCAGAGAGCAGAATCATCACCCACCTAGGGCACAGCAGGGAATCGCTGGGCTGCGAGCTCAGCGCTGGTGCCACTTGGTCTTCACAGCAATTCTGCTGACTCCCAGCTGAATGGCAGCAACAGCCCTTCGCGAACAAAGGTTGTTGGCATCGTGGTGCAGTAACCAGGACTGCACTGGGTGAGACCTCATCTGGAGTCCAACCCAGGCCACTCTGTGATTCCATGATTATTATGTTTCAGCTGCGATGGGAGACCAGGCAAGGCATGACTGTTCCGCTTTCACCAGCGCATCTGGTTGGTTGCCTTTAATAAGGTGTCTCCTTCACATTTCAAAGAGCAGTTGTAAAAGCTATTTGGTTTTCACATTCCCTGCACAGGAGACATCAGGAATGAGGAGGAGGAAATCTAAATCTTAAACAACAGGCTCTTTTGTGTTCTCTCAACCCAGACACTGGACTGAGTTTGCTGGTATCAGCCAGCCCATCCATTGGGTCCAGTCATCCACATGTCTCAGAATCACAGAACCTTAGGGGTTGGAAGGGACCTCGAAAGACCCTCCAGTCCCATGTCCCTGCCAGAGCAGGATCCCCTAGATCCAGTCGCACAGGAACATGGCCAGGCGGGTTTCAGAGCACTGGCTCCAGTGGCAGGGTGGTTTGAGGACCTGGCTGCACACTGGAAGCGTTTCAGAATGTTAGTAGCCTAGTGATCAGTACAGAACAAGTACCAACGCACGGGTGAAACGACTGCTGTGTGAGAGGACATGGGCGCTTCCTTTCCTCTCATCCTTAATGGCTTTTTTTATCTCTCTTCCTTCCAAACTGCTTCTTCTAATCTTTCCCATGTTAGTCTCTCCACCACTTCCTCTACAACACTACTTTGCCTTCTCTCCCTTCTATTTTCATTGCGCCAACTGTATTTCTTTAGTATCTCCCCGCTTTATCTTTTCTCTTCTATTCATGTGTCCTTTTCCCTTGAATGGTTTTCATCACCTAACTTTACTTTGAGACTTTTCACACAGAATCACAGAACATGAGGGATTGGAAGGGACCTCGAAAGATCATCCAGTCCCATCCTCCTGACACAGCAGGATCCCCCAGATCCAGTCAGGAACATGGCCAGGTGGGTTTGAAACATCTCCAGAGAGGGAGACTCCACAACCCCCCTGGGCAGCCCCTGCCAGGGCTCTGGCACCCTCACCAAGAAGAAGGTCCTTCTCACACTGATGTGGAACCTCCTGTGTCCCAGCTCACACCCGCTGCCCCTTGTCCTGTCACTGGGTGCCCCTGAGCAGAGCCTGGCTCCATCCTCCTGACACCCACGCTTCACATTTCCCTTGAATGTTTTTCACCATGATTTGGTTCTTTCATTTCATTCTCTTCACTATTTCTCCCTTTCACACTCGCCTTTTGGTTCTACTGAGCTTTTTCTTCTCTGAAGCAAATGAGGAATCCTTCGTGTTTGTTCTTGAGGAAGGGACAGCAGCAGGTTCAACCAGTTGGTCAGGCCAGGAAAGCTGAAACAGAGGGATGTGTTTCAGTTACTGTCCCCTGTGGTTGCATTAGGAGTGAGACTCCTAGCTGAAGGAGTGGTGTGAGTAGCTGGAGAAGTGAAGGGACTACGGCACGTGGGTGACGAAGCACAGTGGCTCTGACTGGCAGGACCCTGCTCTGCTCTGTGTAGCATTTCCCAGTGGGTAAGAGGGGAAAGGAGATTTGCAGTGCAGAGCATCCAGAAGCGGTTTCTCTCCGTCTGTTGCCGGCCAAGATGCAGATTTACAGAACACAAGGAAGAGCTGAGCAGCTCTCCAGCCCTGCCACCACTGCCTGCCTCCATATCCTGCGTTGTGTTCACAGCCAGAGGACAAGACAGTCTCGCAGTCCCTCTTCCAGCTCCCACCAAGCTGTATCTGCTCATCCCGTGGTCACCACAGAGGCCCAAAAGGCTTTTCAAAGGAGCAGAATGAACAATAAAGCAAACGTAGCCTGGAATTTTGCTAACAGGAAGCCTATCACTGGGGACAAGTCGGCTCCACTGCCACGTAAGGATGGCAGCCCAATCTCAACACTATTGAGTTGCGTGGATGACAGATGAGTTAGTCTGAGCTGGCCTCTGTGCAAGGCTACCAGGCCTTGTGACAGAAACCTCTGCGGTCATGAGGGCCCTCTGCAGACCTTTGCCAAAGACTGGGAAACATCACACGGGTTAACTTCCTCAGAGCTGCTTTCTCTTCCTCTTCAAGCCCAACGGTGCAGACAGTCAGTTACCGGGGTCTGGTAAAACTGCGTTGTTTCTTTTTCGAAGCATGGCACAACACACCACAACAGATGTGTTTCCAAAATACACTGCAGTGCTCGTGAGATCCTGGAAGGGTGCCCAGGGAGGCTCTGGATGCCTGAAGTGTTGAGGGCCTGGCTCCATGGGTCTTGAACAACCTGATCTAGTGGGAGGTGCCCCCGCCCCATGACAGGGAGCTTGGAATTAGATGATCTTCCAACCCAAACAATTCTGTCATTCTATGATTTGATTATTCTATAGAGAAATAACATTTATATCTGTAAATACAGTGTGGGGCAACTGTGTCAAATGAAATTTGGTTTAATGCCCCCTTTTTTTGCCCACAATTGCAGAGAGTCTTCAGGTTCATCGTTCATGGAGGAAAGCACTTCTTCTCCTTTTATTCTTCTCTCTGTCTGTGTGTGTGTGTGCGTGTGTGTGTACAGGGTTAGAGTGTCCTTGAAGCCATTTCTTTCCCGAGTGCGTGCTCTGTCACAGCGCTCCAGTTCTTGACCTGCCCCCGGCTGTATGCGCCTTGTGAGCCAGATCCCTCCTGAGGAGCAGCACCACTCAGCCCATGGAGAGCTGGCAGCCAGGGACCAGGGGGTGAGTGCTTTTGCCAGCTGGCTGATCAGCTGAGGGGCGAAGACAATAGCTTATCTATGCTTGCGCTGGTCGTCTCACAAGACGTTCTTGTCCTTCGCACTGGCCTGGCTCTTTACTTTTCTCTGTGGTAATCACCTAAAACACAGCTGCCTGTTTTCTGCATCGTTAACCCCAGTTCCTGTCACTTCTGTCTACAGAAGCTGCAGATTATTTCCTCACTCTCTGTGTACTTCAAGGAATCACAGAACATTAGGGATTGGAAGGGACCTCGAGGGATCATCCAGTCCCCCTGCCACAGCAGGATCCCCTAGATCCAGTCACACAGGATTTTAAACTTGATGGACACCTCACTGCCTCCTGTGCATCTCTACACTGTCTGAAGAGAAGAGACAAGGCAGAGCACAGTCTCGGCAGAAAGCCTGGCAAATGTGTGTGATATCCTCTTCTAAAAGATAGCTGCAGGATTTAAAACCAACAATTGCTTACCCAGACCTAAACTTTCCCACCCCACATTTGTGAGGTTTTTGCCTGGGTCTTTTTTCTTTTTTAAAAAGTTTATTCATCTCCATAGCTAGTAAGAGGTCACCTAATTAAACAAATTAACGAGCCTTAGTTAGTAGATGGACAGAGGTTCTCTTCCCCCTCTACTCTGGCCTGGTGAGACCACATCTGGAGTATCTGGTCCAGCTCTGGGCCCCTCAGCTCCAGGAGGACACAGAGCTGCTGGAGAGAGTCCAGCACAGAGCCACAGGGATGATGGAGGGAGGGGAGCATCTCCCTGCTGAGGACAGGCTGAGGGAGCTGGGGCTCTTGAACTTACAGAAAGGAGCCTGACAGGTGACCCCATGAATGTTGATAAGTATGTGAAGGGTGGGTGTCAGGAGGATGGAGTCCATCTCTGCTCAGTGTCATCTAATGATAGGACAAGGGGCAGTGGGTGTGAACTGGAACAGAGGAAGTTCCACATCAGTGTGAAAAGGACCTTCTTCCCTGTAAGGGTGCCAGAGCCCTGGCAGGAGCTGCCCCGGGGCTTGTGGAATCTCCTTCTCAGGAGACATTTCACACCCTCCTGGCCACATCCCTGTGCGACTGGATCTGGGGCTCCTGCTGTGGCAGGGGGATTGGACTGGATGATCTGTTGAGGTCCTTTCCAATCCCTAATGTTCCGTGATTCTGCGAGAAGAAAACTCACTTAAAGAACGGTCACAGCCTGCGTGCGCACAAGTTCCATTTAGCACTGAAGGTGTTGTTTTAAAATGTCCCAGAGCTCCCACTGACACTAGTTCCTTTTGTTGGAGCTAGTGAGCGCTCGCGTTCTTACGTGTTCTCGTACGCACGCTGCAGATCAGAGAGCTTCTCTCCCAGGGCTGGTTCTCAGATGTATATAAAGTTTTAACAACCGTGAACAGTCTTTTCAACAGATGCTCGTCACATGGCGTGTCACAGCTACCAACCAAGGAGTTTTATTTCTTCTTCTTGTTCTCCTAAATGAAAACATTTATTCTGACAGTCTCTTATAAACTACTTCAAAGGAGTCTTCTCAAGTCCCTTTTGGTTTTTTTTTTTTCCAGCAGACCGGCTATTCTGCTTCTTCCCTCCAGGATGTTTGAAATTTGAAGAGTTGGGCCACATCCAACCTGGCCTTGAACACCTTCAGGGATGGAGCAGCCACAGCCTACTGGGCAGCCTGTCCAGGGCCTCAGCACCCTAAGATCTAATCTGGATCTGCCCTCTTTTAGCTTGAACCCATCACCCTTGTCCTGTCACCAGAGTCCCTCACGGAAAGTCCCTCCACATTTTTCCTGGAGCCCCTTCAGTTACTGGAAGGTCGCTCTCAGGTCCCGGCAGAGCCTCCTCTCGTCCAGCTGAACAACCCCAGCTCCCTCAGCCTGTCCCCAGAGCAAAGGGCCTCCAGCCCTCTGAAGGTCCCATGTCCTTTCCCGCTGTCTCCCTGAGGGGACAGACGCGGGGTGACTCCAGAGCAGGGCCGCTGCCAAGGCTCCGCCGAGGGAGAACTCTGCCGCAGCCTGCGGCGAAGGGGCAGCGGACGCCCCCGGAGGGACCCGAAACCTCTCCGGCCCGGGCCTCCGTGACACCCAGCTCCGCCCTGTCCCGCCCGCACAGGCCGGGCGAGGAGCCGAGGAGGCTGCGCCGGGTCCCGTCGAGCGCCCCCCGCGCCGAGTCCCGGGGCGGCCCCGCCCGTTCCCGCCGCCCCTCCCCCGGGCCTCTCATAAGGCCGCGGAGTTTCCGCGTCCTGTGACCGCGGTCAGGTGGTTGCGGACTTTTCTTGCCGCCCTCCGTCCCTCTCTCCCTCCGTCCCGCGGCCCGGCCCGGCGGAAACTCGGCCGAGAAGTTGCCGGCTGGGGAAGTTTCGAGGCGGGAGAGCGGCCCGGCCGCGGCTGGCCCCGCTGGGCGGGAGGTGCGCGATGGCGGGCGGGGAGGGCCCGGGCCCGGGCCCCGGCGCGGCCGAGTGCCGGGAGCACCTCTTCAAGGTGCTGGTGATCGGCGAGCTGGGCGTGGGCAAGACCAGCATTATCAAGCGCTACGTGCACCAGCTCTTCTCCCAGCACTACCGGGCCACCATCGGCGTGGACTTCGCGCTCAAAGTCATCCACTGGGACAGCAAGACCCTGGTGCGGCTGCAGCTCTGGGACATCGCAGGTGAGGAGGGGCCGGCGGCGAGCGGGCGGGCGGGCGAGGGACGGGCTGGGCGCCCGGGGACCGGCCTCGTGTGAACTGGCAAGTCCGCCTTCGTGTTCTTCTCCCCGTTACCTGCGAGCCCTCCTGCCTGTGCCGGAGGTGCTGAGTACACCTGTCGAGGCTGGAGTGGAGCTTTGGTCTGTACAGGCTGATGGTGCGAGGACCTTGGCTTGGCCCGGCCTGGGCTTTTGCCCCAGTACTCTGCAAGCTGCTTTAGTCTTCTGGCGCTGGCTCCAGAGCTTCCAGAGGGTTCCTGCTGGTACTTGCCTGGCTGCCTGTGGCCTTGGCTGTGTTCAGTGTGCGAATTCATTCGTGGTTATGGCTCTGTAGCACTTCTGGTGAGAACACCTACCCCTTCCAAGCAGGTTCCAATCACGCTTTGAGGGCTAAAGGTAACTCAAATTGCTCAAATTATCCTTAAAGGAACCCCTGTGCGTTTGGAATCACCTGCTTCAGAAAGCAGCCTGTGTCTCTTGCCTGCAGCCCTTGGTTTCTGAGACTGGCAGTAGGCTGCGTACTTTGCCAGCCACGGAGTGAAGGGATGGGACTTGCGCTTTGCTGAGTTCTAGACCCAAGTAGTGGGTTTCTGTATCAGGAGGATACCTGGCGCATGTGGCGCGTGGCAGCAGGAGAGCCCTGTTCTCTCGTCCAAGCTGTGTGTCAGTTCTTTCCTACGTATAATCCAGCAGTTGTTCTTTAACATTCAAGGACTCTGACTCTATACCGGTTGTAGTTCGCTTTGCTTATGCTGGGCTGTTAGATGCCACAGAAGAAACTGCTTTGCTGTGGTCTTGAAGAGACAGACTTCTTACAAGTCGGTGTTGATTGCGCTTCTGTTTTTGTGTGCAGCCTGGGTGCTAAGCTGTCCTTGTCTTCCACCGCCATGCTCAGAATATCTCCTTGGCTATGAAAAAGCAGACTTTATTTCCAGCGTGGGGTCTTCATACCTCTAGCAGGATAACAACCCCTAGTTAATGTTTCCATCAACTCTAGGCTTTACCAAGTGGGAGCTCAGGAAAAAGGAAGCGTAACATGTGGCTGCTGTAACCCTGTGACAGACCAGCTGTCTTTCTGCTCTGAGGGTTATCCTGAAACACTTCAGGACACGATTCTTCAGGCTCAGAAGCCTGCTTCTTTCTGCCGTATGCCAAAGCACGCCACAGGTCCTTCTGCCCATGGCCTGCAAGGCAAACCAGCATATTTTCTAATTGCTGCTTCGGAGAGCAAGCAGAATGTTGGCAGGGCTTCTCTTCCGATATGTTTCTCTGATGGATCAGTCTGAACTTTCTGTGAATCCATTAGTTGTGTGGGTACAAGCTGCTACGATGATCTGGATATGTTTTAGCAAGTCTGGAGTTCCAAAGATTGAAGGGAGGAGGCTGTCAGGATCCTAGGGTTTGGCAAGCTGTTGCGTTTAACTGCTCAGCCTTTGGTTTCTGAGGCCAGAGGAGTGTGTTTCAACATGTAACACAGTTTGGGCAGAGTCTGTTTATGTTTGGGGAAGTTGTATCAATACGCTCGTGTGTGAATTTTAAGATCTAGGAGATAGCCCTTTTCAGTCTTAATTGTTGCCCTTAGTGTGTCTTGGATGCTGCCGGGTGATGACTGAGCTAAGAGCAGCTAAGTCCCTGGAGGAGGCTTGTGCTAATATTGCTGATAGATTGAACAGTTAAAATTGTTCATGGAATCACAGAACCTGAGGGATTGTAAGGGACCTCGAGAGATCATCCAGCCCAATCCCCCTGGATGACCTAGACTTCCTGTTGTTGGACTTTCCCTGTTTTAGTGTGGGGTGCTTCTGTACAAAGCTTCTGACTCGAGACTTCCCCTAGCAAAAACAAAACAGAAAACACCTACTTTGCAGCAGTTGTAGCCAATCTGGTAGTTCAGGCTACTGTGTTTCAAGGGGCTGAGGGTCCTTCCTCAGTAAAACAAGACCAAAACCAGAAGACTCCTACAGACCTACAGAACTTGTCAAGTGTTGTTGTTATTAGTATTATTATTATTATTAATAACATTAACAATTGAGCATTAACTCTGGGCCCCTCAGCTCCAGAAGGACACAGAACTACTGGAGTGAGTCCAGCACAGAGCCACGAAGATGATGGAGTAGAACACCTCCCTGCTGAGGACAGGCTGAGGGAGCTGGGTCTCTTGGAGCTGGGAGAAAAGGAGTCTGAGGGGTGGCCCCATGAATGTTGATCAATATGTGAAGGGTGGGTGTCAGGAGGGTGGGGCCAGTGAATAGGACAAGGGGCACTGGGTGTGAGCTGGAACACAAGAGGTTCCAGATCAGTGTGAGAAGGACCTTCTTCCTGGTGAGGGTGACAGAGCCCTGGCAGGGGCTGCCCATGGGGGTTGTGGAGCCTCTTTCTGTGTAGACATTTCAAACCTGCCTGGATGTGTTCCTATGCAACTGGATCTAGGGGATCCTGTTGTGTCAGGGGGGATTGGACTGGATGATCTTCCAATCCTAATGTTCTGTGCTTTTTGATTAATTATTTTAAAAAAAGAGGGGTTTAGTATCCATGATATTTGTCTCATGGTCTTAAGACTGCTGAAGTCCTCGAGTTGGGAATGTGTTCTGCCGCTGCCTGCGTCTATACTCATGAATATTTTGAAGGGCCTGAGAATGTTAGCAGGTTATATAGAAACTACTGCTGGTAGAACCAGGTTGAAGTTGGCGTCTCTATAGTCTTAGCACTTATTCCCCAGAGCGCTTTATTGAAGTGTGCGGCAAAGTGTCTGAGCATGTGATAGTCATTCCCTTTTAACTCAGCAGCCCAACTGTCTTCTGGCTTTCAGCAGCTCACGCAGATAATTCAGTCTGCTGGTGTGCACAGACAAACAGCTTTAGATCTCTCAGAGAGATCTACATCTTAGGGTAAGTTAATGTCACATGTGACTCCGCTGCCAGCAGTGCGATGCTGGCATTCTGAATTGATTTCAATGCATTTAAAAAGGCTTCTGAATTAAGGTCTAACCCTTGAGCATCGTAAGGCATGTCATTTTTTCACTAGATCAAAGCTTGTACTTAACATTTCATTGCAGAAAGCTTTCATCAGAGAGCTGGGTGCTGCAATCTAAGGTCCTGCACCTAAATCAAGCAGAAGAACTAACCCTGCAGTTCAGTCATCAGCTGAAGATTATACTGCAGATATTGGGCTGGCTGCTGGTGTGACTGTAGCTGAAGTGATGATTTGCTTTGTATTGCAGTGCAGCAGCTTCCGGAGTGACTTTTAATTCCTTGTGCTAGCTGAGGTGGGGTTTGGGGGGTGGTTTGTTTTGCTTTAGGGATTAGACAATTCTGTCAAATAGAGCGTGACAGTGTTACACTGTCTGTGCTCTGCTGGTGAAAAGAACCGTCTTGTGTAAGACGCAAGGCGCAGAGCCACGAAGGTGGAGGAGAGCACCTCTTGGAGAGGAAAGGCTGAGGGAGCCGGGTCGCTCTAGCCTGGGAAGGAGCAGACTGAGGGGTGACCTCATTAATGTTGATCAATATGTGAAGGGTGGGTGTCAGGAGGATGCAGCCAGGCTCTGCTCACTGTCATCTAGTGATGGGACAAGGGGCAGTGGGTGTGAGCTGGAACACAGGAGGCTCAACATCAGTGTGAGGAGGAGCTTGTTCACAGTGAAAGTGACAGAGCTGTGGAGTGGGCTGCCTGGGGGGGTTGTGGAGTCTCCCCTGGAGACATTTAAAATCTGCCTGGACATGTTCCCATTTGACTGGATCTAGTGGATCCTGCTGTGGCAGGGGGGTTGGACTGGATGATCTTTTGAGGTCCTTTCCAATCCCTGCTCTCCTGTGATTCTGTATAATGCCAATTCCTGCAGCAGAGCCAAAGCTGGCAGAGAGGGTATGAAACAGAGAAGGGAGAGGAAGGGCAGGGTTGTGCCTGGACTCGCCTCTTCCAGAAATACTCAAGCATTTTAATTTTGGGACCCGGGTTGTATCTTTCTGAATAATGGAGATGAAGAAGCTTGCCGGGGAGACCGATCAGTCACTGTCAAATCAGCCCGGTTGCAGCACGAAGCATTCCAAATAAGCTGAACAGATTACATGCGTGTTTGGACAGGAGCACGACTTCAGCTGCCCTTAGGCATGACTCTGGGTTTTATCTTGACAGGCGGAGTTATGATAAATACGTCTTCCTGGATACAGTCTGAAAGTGTCTGAGCAGGGGAATTAACCTGGTTCTAGGGACATAAATAATTCTGAAATTCACAGGAGACAGGAGTGAGCCAGCGGTGAAGGAATTCAAAACAAAGGCGTCTTAACGATAGGGAAGTGCTCTTCAAGTCCCCGTCAATACCCTAGATTCCTATAGCAGCAGCACGCTGGTTTTAGTGAGTGTGCTGCAGTGAGGGACACGGCTGCTGGAGAGAGGCCACTGCAGAGCTACGAAGACTATGCAAGGAGTAGAACCACCTCCCTGATGAGGAAAGGCTGAGGGAGCTGGGGCTCTTTGGCTTGGAAAAAAGGAGAATGAGGGGTGACCTCATGAGTGTGATAAATGTGTGAAGGGTGGGTGTCCGGAGGATGCAGCAGGCTCTGCTCGGGGGCATCTAATGATAGGACAAGGGGCAGTGGGTGTGAGGGGGAACAGAGGAGGTTCCACAAACCTCCTGTGACACAAACCTGTGTGTAGACCCTATGAAATCTCACTTTCAATGTGTGGAATTTGCATCACTGTAAATCGACCTTTGCCAGCTCGCCTTGCATGGGTGTTCCGCCACCAGGGTCTAGGCGTACTGTAAACCCTTTCCTCCAAGCACTGCAGTGGTTTTGAGGTGTGATGTGCTGTGTTAGGAGGAAGTGATTTGTAGTGGGGCGATTCCTGGTTATTGTTTTCTATGAAAACATAGGAATGACTCATGAAATTCTTGTAAGTGCTCAAGCCAGCACAGCCATCAGTCAGCAGTGACTGCAGTGCACAACGGTCTTCTCAAGCTGCCTGTTAGATGCTCAAAGGTCTCCTCTGCCTGTACTTGTGCCAGGAGTGGTTTAGACTGAACATCAGGAAAAGTTTCTTCCCTGACTGAGTAGTCATGGATTGGAACAGGCTGCCCAGGGAGGTGATGGGGTCCCTACCCCCATAAGGGCTCAAGAAATGAGTAGATGTGGCCCTGGGAAACAGGGTTTAATGGGCAGGGTGGGGTTGGGGTGTTGGTTGGACTGGAAGATCTTGTAGATCTCTTCCAACCTTAATGATTCTGTGGCTCTATAGAGAGGCACAAAGTTAGGCGGGGTGGTAAGGTTATGCCTTGAAAATTGATGGGACTTTGGGGGGTTCCCTGCCGGGGGAGGCGCGGAGAAGCATGCAGTCGACTCAATATGAGTGGTAAAGCAAGTTCCAATTTTTTATACCTAAACATTAGTTTATATAGAATTAGGCTTAACTGCGTGTTCTAAGCTTATTGGTTCTTAAGTCTATTGCTATATGATTGACATAACTATTCCAAGCACTTATTGGTCAAAAGACCTGATACCATACGAACAATCAAACTCTGTTCTGACTCCAAGTCACAAAAGCATCCTGTCCTAGCGCCTTGGCCTTGCTCAATACAATGTTGCAAGACTTTTGCTGAGTCCTTGGCTTCATCCTTGGTCATAATCTCGTCGTCCATGCTATCTTCAATGTTCAATCATCACACCAGCTGCTTCCCAGGCCTAATTCAATTCTAGCTGTTCCTGCTCAAAGCCTGGATTGTACGGAGCCTCTATCGATCCATGTCCCTGTTCTCTTAGCCACTCTGCAACAGTTCCCAGTAGGAGCAGGGAGGTGATCTTATACCCCCCACACTCAGCTTTGGTGAGGCCACACCTTGAGTCCTGTGTCTAGTTTGGGGCTCCTCATTACAAGAGGGGCATTGAAGGGCTGGAGAGGGGACAGAGGGGCTGCCAAGCTGCTAAAGGATTTGGAACAGGTGTCTTATGAGGAACTGCTGAGGGAACTGGGGCTGTTTAGCCTGGAGAAGAGGAGATTGAGGGGCGACCTTTTGCTCTCTACCACTACTTGAGGGGAGGGTGTAGAGAGGCAGGGGTTGGTCTCTTCTCCCCAGTGGCCAGTGATAGCATGAGGATAGCATGAGGAAGCTGTGCCAGGAGGTTCAAGCTGGATGTCGGGAGGAATTTCTTTCCTGAAAGGGCTGTCAGGCACTGGAACACCTGCCCAGGGAGGCGGTTGAGCCCCCATCCCTGGAGATGTTGAAGAGAAGGGTAGATGTGGTGTTGGGGACGGGGTTTAGTGGTGCTGGTAGGGCTGGGAAAAGGTTGGACTCGAAGGTCTCTTCCAACCAAAACTGTTCTGTAATTGGGTCTAGAGGAAGTGTAGCAGACTTGTAGTAGCACTCGCTGAGTTCCAGATAAGCAGCAAGAGAAAACCCGTGTTCCCTGTTGCATAGGTTTTGGCAGCTCTGTAAATAATGGATGGAGAAGCTGCCTGCGAGTGTCACTACGAGAAGCTTGTGGGAACGTTCTCTTTCAAGTGCTCCCAGGGTGGAGTGCTGGGCAGAGCACAGTGGCAGCTGTCTCGGGCAGAGTTCCGCTGGCATGCCGTGCCCTGACACATTGATCATTTTGGAGATTAACATTTTTTCAGTCTCGTGATCAAGCTGCTCTTGAGACAGACTGACTTTGGGGCTGCTCTCCCGTGAGCAGTGAAACGCTGCAGTGCCCCACAGCATCAGTGGCGAGTACCCGGCACGGCTCTGGCTGCGTGACAGCGCGCGCCGAAGGAGATGGAATGGAGGGTGTCCATGTTTGTTGATGGATTGGGTGTGAAATAGCTTCACTTTGGCGGATGATTTGTTTAAGGCTAGCTACAATGATGTGGGAAGTACCAATTCATGTTGCTGCAGGCACAAATTGGACCCTGTTTATGTTTTTTGACTACTAATGCAAGGCTACTAAGTTGTCAGGCTTTTATGACTCCTGGGATTGGACTAGGTGATCTCTTGAGGTCCCTTCTGAACCCCAATGTTCTGTGATTCTGTCTGCACTGTTAGTATTGACAGCAGTAAACCAAAGCTTCCTTCATAGCAAGAGACCACAGCTGGAGAGGCTTTGTCTGGAGAGACCTTTTCACTGTCCCCAAGTCCGGCAACCAGTGCCAGGATGAGAGGGCAGGGCCTGAAGCTGTGCCAAGGGGAGGGTTAGGTTGGATGTTAGGAAGCTCTTCCTCATGGAAAGGGGGATGAGAGCTTGGACTGGACTGCCCAGGGCAGTGGGGGAGTCCCCATCCCTGGAGGTGTTGAAGGGCAGCCTGGCTGTGGCCCTCAGTGCCCTGGTCTGGCTTCTGGGGTGATGTTAGGGGCTGGGCTGGGCTAGATGAGCTCAGAGCGCTTTGCCAGCCTCAGTCATTCTGGGGTTCTGTAAACTGGACTCTCTTGTCTCTCCCTTACACTGGGAAAGACTGTTGTAGCAGCTGTCTTAAAATGTGCTTCAAGGCAGGGTTGGCACTATCTGAATCAGAGGGTGATAACTTGTCTTTTCCAGTGCAGTGAAGGACAGGGATGAAGCTTCTAATGCCAGCCTTGCCGGTGTGTTTCTCCCCTTGTAATAGCTTAGACATTGCCCTTGTTACACCGCACACTGGAAGGCAAGAATACCCCCCAGGCTCTGCATGTACGCTTCTAAACTAAACTGTATTCCCGAGATGCTGCTGCAGGGAACCGTGTGAGCTCCAGATGCAGGGCGTTAAGCAAGTATTTCTCTTAATGTTGCAGTTACTGGAAGACTTGGTGCCTCTGTGGGCTGAGTCACGTAGATGTGAAAATTCTGTGGTTAGAGAACACGGAGCTTTGCATTGCAAGCAGCTGCTTCCATACCCTTTAAGCAACACTCCTGATCTCCAGGAGGCCCTGTAATTCAGCTCCATACCTGAGCCCCTGAAACACAGAGCAGACCTTTGTGATACCATCAGGTGTAAAACAAGGCGCTGGACCTGTCTGAATTCGTTAATCCTGTGATCCATGCTGCTGTACTGATCAAGTAGCTGTGTTCCTGTCCTCGGCCTTCCATGGTTACGCACACTGGAGGTTTTAAGTCCAGTTTCATCTGATCACTTTCAGGCTGTTTTCCCCTCTGGGGGTATGAGCCACTTTCTGCACTGCTCCATGTAATTCTCACATGCGGTTAAAATGACTGCAGCAGAAATCCTGCTGGACATGGGAGAGGGAACGACAAATCCCTGGCTAAACTGAGCATCACGAAGATTGGGTCAGGGAGTTTTCGTTATGTAATGATGTTAGTAGATTGAGAGGGGTTCTCCTTCCCCTCTGCTCTGCCCTGCTGAGGCCACATCTGGAATACTGGGTCCAGTTGTGGGCCCTCAGTTCCAGAAGGACTCCAGAGCTGCTGGAGAGCCCAGCACAGAGCCACAGAGATGAAGGGAGGGGAGCATCTCCCTGCTGAGGAAAGGCTGAGGGAGCTGGGAGAAAAGGAGACTGAAGGGATGACCACATGAACGTTGATCAATATGTGAAGGGTGGGTGTCAGGAGGATGGAGCCAGGCTCTGCCCAGTGCCATCATGCTGCCTAGAGATGCTGCTTTATGCAATGTCATACTTTATATTTGAACAGCCAGAACAAAAGTCAGCTTTGTAGAGCCTTATAGTTCTCTGGAACTTTGCTGTAGCTGCTGCTTTCAGGCATTTCTAGCAGCTGCTTAGTCAAGCTTTTCTGAAATGTCTGCAGGGAATGAGCTAACTCGAGTGCTGACATTAAAATGAGGCAGCTGAGCTACAAAGGGATGCTGTTGAACAGGATCTCTCATCAAGTTCCTTCACCTAATGAATTTCTGGCTCTTTCTGCAAAGACACCATTTCTCCTTGTAACTGTCCTTCCCAATCACAGGCAGACTTGACAGCTTATCAGTGGAGAGCAACTGTATTTCACAGAGTCACAGAACATTAGGGATTGGAAAGGACCTCAAAAGATCATCCAGTCCAATTCCCCTGCCACAGCAGGATCCCCTAGATCCAGTCACACAGGAACATGCCCAGGCAGGTTTGAAACGTCTTCAGGGAAGGAGACCCCACAGCCCCACTGAGCAGCCCCTTCCAGGGCTCTTGTCACCCTCACTGGGAAGAAGGTCCTTCTCACATTGATGTTGAATCTCCTGTGTTCCACCTCACACCCACTACCCCTTGTCCTATCATTAGATCATAGACTCAATTAGATGACACCGAGCAGTGTCTGGCTCCATCCTCCTGACAGCCACCCTTCAGATATCAACAATCCTGGGCTCATCCCCTCAGGCTCCTTTTCTCCCAGCTCCCTCAGCCTTTCCTCAGCAGGGAGATGCTCCCCTCCCTTCAGCATCTCTGTGGCTCTGCAGCTCTGTCCCCTTCTGGAGCTGAGGGGCCCAGAACTGGACCCGGTATTCCAGATGTGGTCTCAGCAGGGCAGAGTAGAGGGGGAGGAGAACATCTCTTAATCTACTAACCGCCCCCCTTCTCATCCACCCCAGGATGCCATTGGCCTTCTTGGCCACCAGGGCCCATTGCTGGTTCGTGGTCATCCTGCTGGCTACTGGGACTCAAATTCTAACTTCCAGTTGGCGTTCTTTGTTCTACAATGGAATGTGCATGACATGTGAAGTTCTAGAGTGAAGGTACACGATCAAACGAAGTGCTGTAGCACAGAGACTTGAAGAGCGAGCAAAGCCCAGAGCTGTTTCAGCGGCCTGACCTTCCCAAGCAATCTGCTCTCAAGTGCGAGCACAGCAGGATGGGCTGACCGTCCAAACAGGAGAATAAATGAGGACTCTAATTCTCCATTTCAGGGACGCTGACTGCAGTAGTTGGTCTCACACAAGGCTTTTCTCTCTCTAGTTTACTACACTTGCTGACCGTTGACTTTCGTCTGGGTTTTTTGCTGTGGATAATTGTCCTTAAGTGTTCTAATAACTGTTTCAAACCCTGTGATTGCTGTAGAACTTCTGTAGGTGGGAATTATTCCAGAGAAAGTCTTAGACTTAGTCTTTTAAATTTGGAGATAACAGGTTTAGCTAGAACTATTTAATTAGCTCCTTTTGAACTTGTTCCTAAGGAAAAATCTGTAATGTAGGCAGAGAAGAGGCTTTGAAGGTGGTTACCCTTGGAGCTTGTAGAAACCCCTGTCGCTTACCCTTCAGAAAAAGCCTGATTTGGTTGTATCTCTACCTGAAGTAAGTAGATCTTTATCTATATTTTGAAAAGCCCTTTTGCCAAGCTGGAACATAGGAGGTTCCACATAAATATGAGAAGAAACACTCCCTGATGAGGAAAGGCAGAGGGAGCTGGGTCTCTTGAGTTTAGGAAAAAAGACTGAGGGGTGACCCCGTGAATGTTGATCAATATGTGAAGGGTGGGTGTCAGGAGGATGGAGCCAGGCTCTGCTCAGGGGCATCTAGTGATAGGACAGGGGGCAACAGATGTGAGCTGAAACAGAGGAGGTTCCACACCAATATGAGAAGGACCATCCTCTCCATGAAGGTGACAGAGCCCCAGAAGGGGCTGCCCATGTGGGTTGTGGAGTCTCCTTCTCTGGAGACGTTTAAAACCTGCCTGGGCATGTTCCTGTGTGACTGGACCTAGGGGATCCTGCTGTGGCAGGGGGATGGGACCGGATGGTCTTTCGAGGTCCCTTCCAACCCCTAGTGTTCTGTGATTTTCATTGAAAAATGGGCTTGTCTGTGGCTGAGCTGGGAGTGGTGTCAGGCTCCGCTTCCTAAAGCGCACTGCTCAGCATAGGAGTTAGCGTACCCAGAGTGGGAGCTGGGGTTGCAAACTGCTTCCAGCAGTGGCCATTACTATCGGCTTACGGAGGATGTTAGAGGCAGCGTAGTGTGACGTAGGCGAGTAGGTCTGATTGCCCAACTCAGATGGACTTCACCTGCTTCAGAGAACCATTTATGCTGCCTGCAGCTGATGCTTAACCATGAATATGCGCTTGTTGTTCCCTCTTTCAGGCCAGGAGCGCTTTGGAAATATGACCAGAGTGTACTACAAAGAGGCAGTTGGTGCTTTTGTGGTCTTCGATGTCACAAGAGGCTCCACTTTTGAGGCTGTTTTAAAATGGAAGCATGATTTGGACAGTAAAGTGCTACTTCCCAATGGAAACCCCATCCCTGCTGTTCTTCTTGCAAACAAGTGTGACCAGAAAACAGATGGCAACCACAATCCCTCTCAGATGGACCAGTTCTGCAGAGAAGGTGGCTTTGTTGGATGGTTTGAAACATCTGCCAAGGTGAGTAGTATTGGCAAGGGGCAATAGGTCAACTCCTATCAGGAATGTTTGAGTGTTCTAGGAAAAAAAAGCACTGACTTCTTTGCTTTGACCATTTTCAGGATAATATCAATATAGACGAAGCTGCTCGATTCTTGGTGGAAAACATCCTTGCCAACTACAAAACTTTCCCTAATGAAGAGAACGATGTGGGGAAACCAAAACTGGACCTAGACCCATTGAAAGCAGAGAGTAAATCCCAGTGCTGCTGATGCTGCCCCTGCTCAGCCAAGGTGATGGGATGAGCAGCAAGACTGTTCCTCAAACAGCTGCTACGGTGCTGCGTTGTGACAATCCATATGGGGTGTCTGGTGTTATCTGAATAGGTGGCTCTTGTGGGTGTTTACAGCTTCTTGTTTAGCATGAAACTGAGTATCTTGTGAGTTATCACTCCACTTTCTTGAGTGGCTGCATCTAAATCTGATTAGTGTTATCTTACTTGAGAACATAAGGTAGTGTTTACACTCCTAAAACGGAACAAGGACAACCTTCAGTGTCTAGTTTGCTTCTAGGACATGCGCTACGTTCCAAATAGGACTGGCTCCTCATGGTTTTAGGTGAACCACTTGCACCTGTAAAGCAAGCTCTTCCTTTGTCACCAGTAATATCCCACTTCAGCCTTCTCACCTATGCACTTGTCTCTACTTACTGTCATCCACCATGAGGATCTTAGTTCATCCCAAGAGTCTTGGGGGGGCCGATGACAGATCAAAGGTGTTTCCCAGTGACTTCACTAGGACTGAGTGAAGTAGGTGGCTTTTACCACTAAGAGTAAGACAGGTAAAGGGTTGTACTTGACAAGGGAAAGGCAGGGTTGTAGAGATACTAACAAAAGTGCATCTCCAGCTGTTTAAGGCTGAATATTCTCAGCTACTACTTTGCATATGAAACACGTTAATGAATCCAGCTGAACTACTGGCACTTAGCTGTAGTAACCTCACCCATGTGCACATCCAGCTACTCATGCACTGACAGTGAAAACTCTACCAGGAGCGCAAACAGGAACTACCTGGCTGTCCTCTGCTAACTTGCTTTTTTCCTTCTGCCCCGATGGCTCTGCATCCAGTGAGGAAAGAAGGTTCTGCATGCCACGAGGAAAGAGAAAGGTATCGAAGGAAATGGCTGAACTGGTTCCTGCTAGCCTGTCGGCCCCCCCTGCCCCCAGGTCTACTCTTGCTATTTTAGAGCACTGCTGCACTCTTCTGACTACTTGGAGATGGTGAACTGGCTTCCCAGTGACTCAGTGTACTTGGGTGCCTGTCTCCTCTTGTTATAACACATGTATTGTTGGCAGCAAGTGAAGATCAAAAGGATTAGAAGTTTCAGGGTTCTTGAAAACATTCCAGAACTGGTTCTGCTTGGCTGAAAGGTGTTGGAGCTCTTCTTTATTTTAAGGGGGTTTTTTTTCCTGTCCTAGTACCTCATTGCTGCGACTTGAGAAGTCTTGCTGTGCCGGGCCTGATGGCGCTGATGTCTTCTGGAACATCAGCATGGAGTATGTGCTGGATTGGAGATACTTTGAGCTGTATTTACATTTTCTAGGCTGTCTTTTTGTTTTTCTAAGTAGTAACAAACTTTTTAAGTGACAAATAAATGTATTTGGGCATCTTATGTGTTGTCGGTGTGTGCTTTTAAAAATGTGGATGTTTGTTATGTGTCCCACCCCATACACAGTCTGAAAACAACTTGGTCTTCCAGTAGTAGCTGCTGTATTAAAGCCTTAGTGTAAATTACAGGGGTAGGCCTCAGCACAAGGATGGAGCCAGCTCTGCTCAGTGTCATCTAACAATAGGACAAGGGGCAACAGATTTGAGCTGGAACAGAGGAGGATCCACATCAGTGTGAGAAGGACCTTCTTCCTGGTGTGGGTGACGGAGCACTGGAAGGGGCTGCCCAGGAGGGTTGTGGAGTCTCCTTCTCTGGAGATGTTTCAAAGCCTCCTGGCCATGTTCCCGTGCGACTGAATCTGGGGGATCCTGCTGTGGCAGGGGGTTGGACTGGCTGATCTTTTGAGGTCCCTTCCAATCTCTGATGTTCTGTGATTCTGTGAAGTGGTGCTTTCAGCTGACCTCTGCTGTTACTGACCGACGTGTCCTACTGATGTTTGACAGCATAATTGTCTGGAGACCGGCGTCTCAGTTTGAAAGGAAGGAACTCAACCTGAAATGTTTACTTGACTCGCAAGAGGGATTTGTCCCAGGGTGCTTTATTGTAAGTACGTGCTGTTGAGCATAACGCTGAGGGAAATGCAAAGATGTGGAAGATTTTTCCTCTCTGAAATGTAGAAGTGTGTATCTGGCCTTCTGTCATCTTGATGTAAATCAAGATCTGACATTCGCCTAAAATAAGCCTCTAGATGCAGCAACATCTACGTATTTTTTCCTTGTATCTTTCCATCTACTCGTGACCTCTGCAATTTGACAAATAAATTGTCATTGGTTTTGATATTTCAGAAATGCTCAGCTTGGATAAGCAAGGTATGTTCTGCCTTATCGTGGATTTGCCGTCAGACTGGGAAATAAACAGGTCAAGAGGCAGGAGTTGCCGGTGATAATGTGATCTCTGGAATGTGTCTGAGAAAGTCAGCTTGGTTTAGTCAAATTCAGCTGTGCAGTGAATTCAGAAGTGGTTGATTAATGTCAGCTTTACCTGGCTTTGAAGGTCTTTCTAAGACAGGTGTCTTGGTCTGGGTTAGAAACTGTCCAGCAGGACTAGGGAGGTGATTGTCCCCTTGCACTCAGCACTGGGGAGGCCACCCCTTCAGTGCTGGGTCCAGTTTTGGGCACCTCAGTCCCAGGGAGACATCAAGGGGCTGGAGCAAGTGCAGACGAGGGCAGCAGAGCTGGGGAAGGACCTAGAGAATCAGTCTGATGAAAGAGATGGAGAAAGGGTTGGGGCTGTTTAGTTTGAGGAAGGGAAGCCTGAGGGGAGACCTCATCACTCCCTACAGCTGTCTGAAAGGACCTTGCAGAGATGTTGGTGCTGGTGTCTCCTCATAGATCATTAGTGACAGAAGCAGAGGGAAGGACTTCAAGCTCCACCAGGGGAGAGTCAGACTGGACATCAGGAAGAGATTCTTCTAGGGAACAGTGGTCAGGGACTGGGCTGGGCTGCCCAGGGTGGGGGTTGAGTGCCCATCCCTGGATGAATTTAGAAGTCACTTAGATGTGGTGCTGGGGGGTCTGGTTTGGGGGTGACCTTGCAGAGTGGGGTTGATGGTTGGACTTGATGATCCCTGGGGTCTTTTCCAACCCGAGTGATTCTGTCCTGAGAGTCCCTTTGGCAATGGAGCAATTGATTAGCTGCATCCTTTGGAAAGAGGAAATAAAAGAGTACTGGCAAATCCTCGGAGCACAGGCCGGCTCTGCGGTCTCTCCGGGTTACAGGACTACTGGAGGTTTTGCCTCCCTTTCACAAGTTTCACAGGGAGCTGCTCTGGACAAGAGGCAGAAAACTGCTGCTGCTCCAGCTCGGACCTTTTCGCTAACCAAACCGTAGCCCTGCAGGGAGAGTCTTCGCAGCTACAGGGCAATTTTAAACTGCTTTTCGCTTTCCTGCTTTTGGAGAGATCCCTGGAAGCCGCGGCCTTCAGAGCCCAACCTGCTGCGGGCGCGGCCCTTCGCTGCGCAGGGGCCTGGGCCCGGCCCCGGCGCTGGGCCCGGCCCCGGGAGGGAGGGAGGGAGGGACGCGCTGGTCGCCGGGCAACGCGGCCATGGCCGCCAAAGGCAGCAAGAAGGGCTCCGGGCTGCCGGGCGCCTCCGCCAAAGAGTAAGAGCGGAGGGAGGGAGGGAGGGAGGGTGCGGGAGGCCCCGCGGCGCCGGCACCGGCTGCACGGCGAGGGTTGCCCGCGGCCCTGGGCGAGCACGGGGCTCGCCCTGAGAAAGTTTCCTTGCTCTGGTGGAGGCTCCGTGGGAAGCGGCTTCTACTGGATTTCTGCTGCTCTGGGGACAGGCCGGGGGAGCCGGGGCTGTTCAGCCCGGAGAAGAGAAGGCTCAGGGGGGAACCTTAGAGCGGCCTTCCAGCCGCTGAAGGGGCTGCAGGACTCTTAACGCGGGCCTCTGGTGGTAGGACGATCTAGGAGATCCTGCTGTGGCGAGGGGACGGGAGTAGATGGCCTTTCGAGGTCCCTTCCGATCCGTGATGTTCTGTGAATCAGTGACAAGGGGGTGGCTGCAAACTGGAAGAGGGCAGACTGAGATGAAATCCAACTAACTCCTCCCTGTGAGGGGCTGAGGCCCTGGAACAGGCTGCCCAGGGCAGCTGTGGCTGCTCCATCCCTGCAAGTGTCCAAGGCCAAGCTGGATGGGGCTCTGGGCAGCCTGGTCTGGTGAGGGGTGTCCCTTTGGAGCTAGATGATCTTTAAGGTGCCTTCCAACCCTGGCTGTTCTACGATTCTATAACTGCTTGTAGTGGTCAACACGACGCAGACCGCAAGGTCAGTGTGGCGTGTCTGCGCTGTGGAAGGCCCGCTGACACTCGTGATGGACACACGGAGGTTCTGGAGCATACAGGCAAGGAAGGAAAATTCCTTTGGCTCTGCTAAACCAGACCCTGTGGGTGTCTGTGGGTTGCTCTGTTGAGTCTCTTCATTACTACTTTCTAATTAGGTAGCAGTTCCCTTCAGGAGCTGGGCAGTTGCTAGAGATGACAGGCTGAAGAGCTCAAAAGAATTGCTGTCCTCATAGGCTTTCTTAATTGCACCATGAAAGGCTACTGAGAATCTGATCTTCCCCGGGTTTGAGCAGCTGTAGAGAATAGGAACTGATGTCTTGGTCGGTACTGGAGGAGATCCTGGCTGGTAGGAGTGGGAAATGAATTAAAATGCTTTTTAAATGAACCTGATGAAACTCTGTGCCATCAAGTACAGTCTTCTGAATTAAACGTGAGACATTCACATCCATCAGAGTTGGAGTTTGTATCATTAGGTTGTAGCTACTAACACTGGAGTTACAGTACATTAAAAACAAATACTTGATGATGTGAAAATCTCCCCTGATCTCATTTTTGCCTCTTTTTGCTTCCCAGGGCAAATACGTCTTCCCAGGTAGGGGCTTCCAACAAGAAGTTGAGTCATCCCATTTGGCCAGAATGGAATGAAGCCGACATTAACGCAGAGAAATGGGATTCTGGAAAACCCAAAGAAAAGGCTGAGGGTTTGGTAAGTGCAGCACCACTTCGCTTCTGTGCCCCTGTTGTGCAGAGTGTTTGTCACAACTTCAAATTCATGCAGTCGTAGAACACGTTTGGCTGGAAGAGACCCTCAAGATCAAGTCCAACCTTTTTCCTATCCCTACCATCACCACTAAACCATGTCCCCCAGCGCAACATCTGCCCTTAAAATCATTAAAGACAGATCAATTTTCATTCAGATTTCTTCCATACATTTCAATAGTTCATTAGTGAATTAATAAGCTAGAAGTAATCACAGAATCACAGACTATTAGGGGATTGGAAGGGACCTCCAAAGATCATCCAGTGCAATCCAGTTGCACAGGGACATGGCCAGGTGGGTTTGAAATGTCTCCAGAGAAGGAGACTCCACAACCCCCCTGGACAGTCCAGTGCTCTATCACTCTCACTGGGAAGAAGGTCCTTCTCATATTGATGTGGAACCTCCTGTGTTCCAGCTCACACCTGCTGCCCCTTGTCCTATATCTAGATGCCCCTGAGCAGAGCCTGGCTCCATCCTCCTGACACCCACCCTTCACATATTTATTCACATTCATGGGGTCATCCCCTCAGGCTCCTGTTTTCCCAGCTCCCTCAGCCTTTCCTCCCTGTGGCTCTGTGCTGGGCTCTCTCCAGCAGCTCCGTGTTCTTCTGGAGCTAGGGGCCCACAACTGGACCCAATATTCCAGCTGTGGTCTCAGCAGGGCAGAGTACAGGGGCAGGAGAACCTCTCTCGATCCACTAGCCACCCCAGGATGCCGCTGGCCTTCTTGGCCACAAGAGGGCCACATTGTTGGCTCCTGGCCACCCTGCTGGCCGCCAGTTCCCCCAGGTCCCTCTCCTACACTGCTCTCTAACAGCGCGGTCCCCAACCTATACTGGTACCTGGGGTTATTCTTGCCCAGATGCCAGACTCTACCTTTGCCCTTGTTTTGCACTCTTCTAGTTCAGTATTAGGTGTTATTTTTTGATGTTATTTTTTATGATCTTTGATGCTATTTTTCCCCATAAGTTGTGTGACCAGCAGATTATTTTGAAGATTGTGGTAGATCCCACACTGTAATTAAAGAAAACCCTTTTGGTGTTGTTCATGCGTGTTTCATGTGGCAGGCCTTTGAGGATCCCGAGGGCAAAATAGAGCTGCCAGCATCCTTGAAAGTGCATTCGTGGAAACGGCCGCAGGAGTTTTTAGCAAACAAGGTAAGAACCTAGCACTGTCTTAATGAGAACATGCTCCTCTCCTGGCTGTGTTGCATGCAGAGGAGAAAATTAATTTAGCAGGTGAAACCTCCTTTGCTGTGCATAGTTGTCCTGTCTGGGAGACTGTTGTGTGCTGAGGAGTCGGCAGTGCGTGCATCAGCTGACCTGTGCTGCACCTACACCTTGATCTTGAAGCCTGTGTGGTGCTGGGTGCGATCCCTGGTCACTGGATCGACTCAGGCAGACTGCTGTAAGGGAGCTGCCTGGAAGCAGCTGCTCCTTTTGGCTGCCAGTTACACCACCAGCATCTCACACAGTAGGCTGGGTGGAAAAAGACCTTCAGGATCAGCCTTCCGATCCCTGACAGGAGCCTGTCAGAAGACTGTCCACAGGGGCTGGGAACAAGAGGATGAGGGGTGGTGGTTTGAAGCTGGAAAAGGGGAGGGTTAGGCGGGGCGTTAGGAAACATTTCTCGCAGCAAGAGCAGTCAGACACTGGAATGAGCTGCCCAGGGAGGGGGTTGAGTCCCCATCCCTGGAGGTCTTGAACGGTTGTTCAGATGTGATGTTGAGGGATCTGGTTCAGGGGTGAACTTGTAAGGTAGAGTAGGTGGTTGGGCTCGATGATCCCAGGGCTCTTTTCCAACCAGAGTGGTTCTGTAATTTACAGACTTAACTACTCCTTTCTCCTAGATTCCTGTTGTTGTCCAAAATGAAACCTCCTTTGATCTTGTCTCGGCCAACGAGCACATATTTGGGAGTGAGGTAGGTAGAACTACGGTAGTATAATTCTTTTCTTAAATTCTGTTTGCATTTCACTCAACATTTCTGGGCAACCTGCTCTGGTGGAGGCTGTCCCTGCTCCCTGCAGGGGCGTTGGATTGGATGGCCTCTGGAGGCCCCTTCCAACCTGGGCCATTCTAGGATTCCGTTGACAGGGGACCAGCTGGAACCCCCGGGGCACCAGTGAAATGAATTTTTGCATCAAGCTGTGACTTTGATTTCACTTCACTGAAAACTGGGTCTTTTTTATTTATTAGAATAGATGTTGATTTTATTCTTCCCAAAGATGCAAGTTTTGACCTTTCTTTTGTATTTTAACTCTGTTTTCAGCTGATGAGGTGGATTGTAAGTGAAATTTATGCAGTCTGGAGGATACTTAACGAAAAGGCCTTCAGGAATGGAACATCCCCGCTGCTTTGGAAGCCGTGGGAACATGTTTATGCCCTGTGTAAAGCTACCAAGGGACAGCTGCCACTCTACAACAGCTATGGAAAGTACATAGTGAGGCTTCACTGGATGGTGAGTTCTGTCCTCCAGAAATACATGAATGTGATGCACCTAGCACAGCAAGCATTAATGGTCGGGGTGAATAGTTGTTAGCATTGACAAGGTACAGGTTTTTTTGACGAGGAGACTGGACTGGGTGATCTTTCCAGATCCCCTCCAATCCCTAATGTTTTATGATTCTGAGATTCTTGTGAATTGCTGCTGCGTGCTAATGAAAATGCCTTCAGGAGTTCCTGTGGGTTTGGTGCAACTGCACACTGGTTTATCAAGCTCTGTAACTTGGAGAGGCCATTGTTTTCTTTCTTAAATTACCTAGAATTTTTCTGTGATTCCATGTTTAAATGATTAAGTTGGCTGACTTGGTATATCCTGTGGTGAATCAGAATGGGACTGGTTAGCAGATCAAGAGAGGTTCTCCTGCCCCTCTGCTCTGCTCTGGTGACACCTCAGCTGGAGTATTTGGGCTCCTCAGTTCCAAAAGGACATGAAGCTGCTGGAGAGAGCCCAGCACAGAGTCACAGAGATGATGAAGGCAGTGGAGCATCTCCCTGATGAGGGAAGGCTGAGGGAGCTGGGGCTCTTGAGCTCAGAGAATAGGAGCCTGAGGGTGACCCCAGGATTGTTGATATGTGAAGGGTGGGTGTCAGGAGGATGGAGCCAGACAGTGCTAAGTGTTAGATGGACAATTGCCCATCTAACAGGGGGCAGTGGGTGTGAGGTGGAGCATAGGAGGTTCCCCATCAATCTGAGAAGAAACTTCTTCCCGGTGAGAGTGACAGAGCACTGGAAGGGGCTGCCTGGGGGGGGTGTGGAGTCTCCTCCTGAGACATTTCAAACCCCCCTGGCCTTGTTCCTGTGCGACTGGCTGTAGGGGATCCTGCTGTGTCAGGGGGATTGGGCTGGATGATCTTTGGAGGTCCCTTCCGACCCCGGTCATTCTGTGTTCTGCTTCCAGCTCACAAACATTGTGTTCTCTTCTTTCCCCACTCTCCGTCACAGGGTTGCTGGAGGAGGATAGTTGTGGATGACACGATGCCGTTCAGTGAGGAGGGTGGTTTGTTACTGCCAGCTACAGCCTGTGAACTCGAGCTTTGGCCAATGCTGCTGTCCAAAGCCATCATTAAGATGGCAAACACCAGGTAGGTTTAGCTACCACACTTTCAGTTTGCAAGACGTTGTGTCATGCTGCAGAAGGAGAATGTTCTGCTAAACATTTTGTACTGACAACACTGTTCTGAAAGCTGACACAGTCACCCAGAACCCCCCGGAGCCACAGAAGACGCAGGGTTTCATTTTCAGATGTGTTTGTGAATTTATGCACTGAAAACTGCAAAGAAGCTGGAGTGCTCCTGCTGGTGGCTTTATTTGTCTGCTAAAAAGCCTCACTTGTGCTTCTCTGCCAAGTGGAAATTGCCAGGAAGTTGTAATGAAGTTGTAATTGTCAGTCTCAACCAGTATTGACTTGAGCAGTATGTTCCTGGCCACGTTCCTGTGCACTGGATCTAGGGGATCCTGCTGTGGCAGGGGGATGGGACTGGATGGTCTCTTGAGGTCCCTTCCCATCCCTAATGACTGGATCTAGGGGATCCTGCTGTGGCAGGGGGATAGGACTGGATGATCTTTCAGGGTCCCTTCCGCTCCCTGAAGTTCTGTGAGTCTGTGTGATTTCTGCTTCTCTCTCACAGCATTCCTGAAGCTGGAAGAAGAGAGCTGGAGGAGTTTACAGTTCTCCAGACACTGACTGGATGGATACCAGAAGCTATTCCTCTCCAGTAAGGTCTATTCTTTAACTTAGGGAAAAGAAGACTGAGGGGTGACCCCATGAGTGTTGATCAACATGTGAAGGGCGGGTGTCAGGAGGATGGAGCCAGGCTCTGCTCAGGGGCACCCAATGTGAGCTGGGACAGAGGAGGTTCTACTTCTGTATGAGGAGGAATTTCTTTCCAGTGAGGGTGCCAGAGCCCTGGCAGGGGCTGCCCGGGGGGGTTGTGGAGTCTCCTTCTCTGGAGATGTTTAAAACCCTCCTGGACTGTTCCTGTGTGACTGGATCTGGGGGATCCTGCTGTGGCGGGGGGATGGGACTGGGTGATCTTTCGTGGTCCCTTCCAATCCCTGGTGTTCTGTGGAAAACATTCTTCATTTTCCTGTTGAGTGTCATTGTCACAGACATACAGATGTGTTTGGTTCTTTTTAAAGACCTGGATGCTTGGATAAAGTCTGGATGTTTTTGGAAGAGATTTTGCCAGAGTTCAAGTTGCCAAGTACAGAATCTCCAGAACTTGCTGTTCCTCAGTCGGATGTGAAACCTAGTGAGACCAGAGTTTCTGACTCAAAAAATGTAGTTCCATCTGTGAATAAGCAGTCAGAGAAAAGTGAGAAAGCAGAGAAGGCTGATAAAACCAGCAAAGGTCTGTAAGTTTTAGCCAAGTATATATACATTTAAAGTAAATTATTTAAGGTCTTGAATTTATATACTTAAATAAATTAACCTGAGGCTTTGAACCTTTGTCTTTAGTATGCCATGCCACTTGGTGGGCTTGTCCCACCTTTTCCCAGCCCTATCAACACCACTAAACCCCGTCCCCCAATGCAACATCTACCTTCCTCTCCAACAGCTCCAAGGCTGGGGACTCAGCCCCCTCCCTGGGCAGCTGCTGCAGTGCCTGACAGCAGGACAAAAGTCCCCCCGACATCCAACCTGCCTCTTCCCTCCTGCCGCTTCAGGCCGTTTCCCCTGGTCCTGTCCCTGGCTGCTAGGGGAACAGACCAAGGTTACCTCTTCAGAGGGATTTATCTTTTATGTGAGTTCTTTTCTGTGTGTCAGCTCTTCTGACTTCAGGAAGTTTGGGGTAGACTTTTAAAAAAGCTGCTTTAAAATGTCACTGAAGCCTTTACCTGGAGTGTGAGACTTTATGAGGGAAAATTGTATCTGAAAAATGCCTCATCTTTATTTTGCTGAATAGAGAAAGCAGAGCAGAGAGAAACTGGAAAGAAGAAGATGAGAGAAGGAGAAAAAGAAAAAAGAAAGTTGTCTTGTCAGACTTCACTGACGCGGCCAGAAGCTCAGGCCTTAACTGCAGGTGAGTGATAGTGTTTCGAAGCTAAACTTACCAACAGGAGATGGATGTGCAGCAAGGGGCTTGGCTGTTGCTTGTGTTTGAACTTCACAGAATCACAGAGCATCAGGGATTGGGAGGGACCTCGAAAGATCATCCAGTCCCGTCCCCCTGCCACAGCAGGATCCCCTAGATCCAGTCGCACAGGAACACGGCCAGGGGGGTTTGAAAGATCTCCAGAGAAGGAGACTCCACAAGCCCCCTGGGCAGCCCCTGCCAGGGCTCTGTCACCCTCACTGGAAGAAGGTCCTTCTCACACTGTTGTGGAACCTCCCGTGTTCCAGCTCACACCCGCTGCCTTCGTCTGAGGGCAGTCAAACACACTTTTGATTTCAATTGTAGGTCTGCAGAGGCTGCACCGCAGACAGCAGTCGCTGCAGCCTGTTACCATCCCGTAAGCTGCGCTCAGAGCAGTGCTGCAGTGGGTTGTGTTTGATGTCCAAAGGCAAAGAGAATCTAAACAGACCATCTGGACGTTGCTGGCCAGTCATGTAGGAGCCAGATTTTCTCTAGTGGTGGCATGTCTGTCTGTAGTCATGGAATCCTGGGCTGGGCCGGGCTGGGAGGGACCTCCAGAGGGCATCCAGTCCAGCCCTTGCACTCGCTAATGCTGTGTGGTTCTGTTTGCCCTCTTGTAATGCGTGCTGATGTTCTCTCTCTAGAACCATCTGTGCAGACCCAGCCAGAGGTGGCCGTGTGTGCCTCCTGTACCCCACTGCACGTGTCTGAAGAGGACATTTGCACGTTACGGCAGATGGTGAGGTCCTGTGCTCTCAGGGCAGGAGAGCGTTCCGTGCTTCGTTAGCAGGGACGTTCATTCCATCGTGTCCAAGCGAGCCATCGAGGGGCTCGAGTGAGGCTGGGGAAGGGCCTGGGCAATCAGTCTGATGAAGAGCCATTGAAGGAGCTGGGGCTGGTTAATTGGAAGAAGAGGAGGCTGAGGGGAGACCTCATCACTCTCTGCCAACTACCTGAAGGGATGTATGTTGTGGAGAGGTGGGTGCTGGTCTCCTCTCACAGGCCCTTAATGGCAGAAGAGGAAGGAAGCGACGTTCTTATGTCTTCACTCTGCTTCCCCCGCCCCAGCACCTAAAAGAGTCTGTTTGTGTAAATAAGTCAAAAGAAGTGCTGAGTCTCTTATGAGAGAAGATCTGTAAGTGGCTTTCTAAGTACTGAATGAGGCTGCTTCTGCTGAACGTCAGGGGCTTCCTGACGGCCTTGTCAGGTGAACTCTTCTTGCCTCGCTTGTTAGATGCTTTTGCTCTGTCCTGGTCTCTTTTGCAAGAGGGGCAGGAGGGGAACAATGTCTGACCCCAGTCCCACTGTCTGTCGTGTTTTGCAGGCCGACTCCTCAGAAAAGATGAGGCAATACGGGCTGTCCCACGTGCTCAGCCATCCTGTCCTCATCACCAGGACTAGGTCCTGCCCTCTGGTAGCTCCACCACAACCGCCGCCGGTTCCTTGCTGGAAGCTTTTCCGTCAGAGAAAGAAAACTGTCGTGACGTCTGAGCCTCGAGGTTTGTCTGCTCAGACCTCTAAAGTAAATGTGCAGTGAGGTGTTAATTATTGAAAAGTGTTTCAAAGCCGCAGCCTTCGTTGGCTTCGTTTCAGTGCAGCTTCCCTAGGATTCCTGTTTCTCTCCTTCCTTTCATTTTCAGCTTTGTCTTGGTTCCCTCTAGAGCCCTGTTCCAAGCTGGTAGAGGATTTGTTCTGTGATTCTATTATTTCCTAGAAGATGACGAAGGGAGTGGAGCATCTCCCTGATGAGGAAAGGAGGCTGAGAGAGCTGGATCTCTTGAGCTTGGAAAACAGGAGCCTGAGGGGTGACCCCATGAATGTTGATAAATATGTGAAGGATGGGTGTCAGGAGGATGGAGCCAGGCTCTGCCCAATGATAGGACAAGGGGCAGTGAGTGTCAGGTGGAGCACAGGAGGTTTCACATCAGTATGAGAAGGACCTTCTTCCCAGGGAGGGTGACAGAGCCCTGGCAGGGGCTGCCCAGGAGGGTTGTGGAGTCTTCTCCTCTGGAGCCGTTTCAAACCCACCTGGCCATGTTCCTCTGTGACTGGATGTAGGGGATCCTGCTGTGGTGGGGGACAGGACTGGAGGTCCCTTCCAATCCCCAGTGTTCTGTGGTTCTGTGAACACCTTGCAGGCTGATGGTCAGAGCATTAAGCACTCATTCTATTCCAATGCATCACCTAAAGACACTCCTGGTGGTTCTTTTCCATTCAGATGCTTGTGATAAATCTCCTGTGGAAGTTATTGGTCCAGATCATAGCATGAAGTGTTTCTTACAGCTGTGTGTGTGACAAATTGCTTCTTTCCAGAGCCTGTGGTGGAGAAGCCTGAGGAACACATTGAGATCGCTAGTGTGTTCTTGAATTACAAGTTGGATCTCATCCCGATACCCACAGACACGTAAGTAGCAGGGTAGCTTCAGCTGTCAGCGCTGTGGTGGCCTTCCATCTCACCAGGTACCGGTGTGACAGGTTAAGACTGTGCGGTCTGCGTGGTTTAGTGTCCATCAGGGTCAGCGTGTTGGTTTATCGGTTGGCAGTCAGTGAACTGTGAGCTTAGGATGGGCATCAGCAGCTTTTATTCTGATGGGAAGTTCTGGAACGCTCAGAGACCAGAGGAGAGCGACTGTTGCTGCTGAAGATGTTGGTGCTGGGTTGCCTCAGTCCCTGGGAAGGGGCTGCGTCGCTCGTGTCGCTGCTTCCCTGTTCCTCACTGCTGCACCAACACGGCCGCGTGTTTCGGTCTGGCCGGCGCGCGCGCCGCAGCGCTTTGCTTTTGTTCCAGCTCGCTTCACGAGCCCCGGTGTTCACTTCTGCCTCCAAGAAGTCAGCAGCAGAGCTTCCTTCTGCTCGCGTTTCCTTGGTTGTCAGACGTTGTAGCTGTCTGGTAGCCATGGAGACCCAGTCTGAGGGGAAAGGCAAAAGTGATTCTGACTCCAAGCAATTCTCCCCTGTCTCTGTTGAAGTAGGGCACGGCACCGGATTTGTCTAGTCTAGGGGCCAGAGGAGTTCGTTAACGGCTGACAACAGCTAGTTTCCCTCAGCTGATGGGGAATATGGGGTTCTGAGGGTTAATAGCTGAGGCCTTTCAAACATAGCCAGTGGTGATAGGGAATCTGTGCATCTGGAGAAGCTTTGAGGAGAGATGGAGAGAGCTGGGGCTGTTCAGTTTGAGGAAGGGGAGCCTGAGGGAGACCTCATTGCTCTCTACAAGTATCTGAAAGGACCCGGCAGAGATGCTGCTGCTGGGCTCTGCTCACAGGCTGGTAGTGACAGAACCAGAGGGAGGGCTTCAAGCTCCAACAGGGGAAGGTTAGATATCAGGAAAAGATTCTTCCTGGAGAGAGTGGTCAGGCCATGGGATGGGCTGCCCAGGGTTGAGTCCCCATCCCTGGATGAGTTTGAGAGTGGCTTAGATGTGGTGTTGGGGGATGTGTTTTGGGGGTGACCTTGTGGAGTGGGGTTGCTGGTTGGACTGAATGATCCCAGGGGTCCTTTCCAACCTGGATGATTCTATGATTCGAAGCCGTGCTGCCCTTTTACGTTGTCAGAATTCAGGGGGCACAAACGTTGACAAAAACTGACCAGCATTGTCGCTTGACGGTGAACTTCTGGGTGAACATGGTTGGGTTTTGTTACACTCTTCAGCCACTTTGCACTGTCTACCATCACAAGAGGATTTCCTTCCATGCCTCGTCTCCCCCCTGTCACTGAAAGTGATGAGAACGTGAGTGGCAGCAACGTGGGTGTGAATCCAAGTGGGAGAGGCTCCAGCGCAGAAGACCGCTCCCAGGTAATGACTTTCCTGATTGTTTTTTAAACTGGGCCTGGTTTTACAACCCAGAGGTCAGTGACAGACACGACAGAAAACACTCCACGCTGTCGATTGCGTTGTTCCAGCCTCTCTAGCTGTGCACGCGGAGCTACAGGCTGGTAGATGTTTGTGTGCTGGAGGCACAGGAGTGGTTTGGGACAGCACCTGTGTTTGCTGCCCTAGTCCAGGAGCGTGCGGAGGAGCCATGTGGTTGTAGAGAGCTGCTCTGTCGCAGCAGGACATGCAGTCAAGGGGAGGCAGGGGCGAGTAAGAAACTGAGAGGGATGTTGAGGAAGCTGGGCTGGTTTGAAGACATGAGTGTTAGGCCACAGGCGTCTGATTCAGACCTGAGCAGCTAATTGACTTCTACCTGAACTTTAATTTTGCCTTGATTAAGTCTCTGCTGGAAAACGCTCAGCCTATGAATAGCAAAGGATTTCAAGAAGAAGCTTGATTAGACTGTGCAACATACTTTACACGTGTGGTAAATCATAGAATCATTAGGGGTTGGAAGGGACCTTGAAAGATCATCCAGTCCAATCCCCCTGCCACAGCAGGATCCCCTAGATCCAGTCATTAGGGACTGGGAGAGACCTTGAAAGACCATCCAGTCCAATCCCCTGCCACAGCAGGATCCCCTAGATCCAGTCATTAGGGACTGGGAGAGACCTTGAAAGACCATCCAGTCCAATTCCCCTGCCACAGCAGGATCCCCCAGACCGAGTCAGTGAGCCCTACACGCAAAGCGAATTGGCAGCGCTGGGCTCCTGCAGTCTGAGGAAGGACTGTCCCAAACCCAAGGATTCTGTGTGACAGAAGAATGCAGGATTGTAATCACCACTGTGGGTCTGGGGGGTGTTTGTTTCACTGCACAGGAGACCACCACCTTCTGGGAGCGAAGCGCGGAGCAGTCTGGTGGCGGCGGTAAGTTGTGTTTGGGGTTAGTACAGGAACAACACCAGCCTGAGTGTAGTTTCGCCTCGCTGTTAACCCTCGTTAATCCATACCTAATCCTGAGGTGTGGGTGTGGGGTTAGGCTGTGCAGAGCTGGACACGAGGTGTGTGACTGCATAGAGCAGGATCATCAGATCGATGGCCGCACGTGGATTGTAGTGGTAGTCCCCCATCAGCTTAGCGCCGAGCAGGAGCTTTGGACAAGGGGTTGTGTGTGTTTTGTGGAGATGAGCTGAGGTTTGCGTGTTCAGCCAGCGCGGTCATGTTCCAAGGTCCCAGTGCCCAGCTCAGGTGTGGGAGAGCACAGAGGCAGAATTCTTCAGCAGACAGACGCGACCAATGTCTCCACTGAGCCGCTTCAGTCGCTTTTTGAGCTCTGTAGGCTAGTGTGCTGCCTGGAGACCATCCTGGTAACTGCAGGCTGTCTCTGTACTGGCTCTGTGTCTCCCTGTCTCTGCAGAGAACATACACGAGGAGATCTGCTTTGGTGCAGCTCAAGTGTCAGGAGCCACTGAGGCTGGTGCAAGCAGCCAGACTGCGGACAGATCAAATGAAGACGTTGACTCACAAAGGACTTGTGGTTTCAGAGAAACCTGGATGAGCTTTGAAGACTTTGGTGTCTGCTTCCAGTAAGGAACACGAGTTTTGAGGGGTTATTCCGTAAGATACGGAGGGTGACAGTGGTAAAAAGTGAAGCACGACTGCAGAAGAGCTCTGTCTCCTCAGCAGCTCGTCGCTGTGTAACTGTCCTGCCTTGCAGGGTGGGCTCAGGGCTGCTGACTTACTGTCCCTGTTGACCCAAAACACGGGGTTTCCCACTTCCCAGTCAGGGGGAACTTCAGCAGACTGCCGTGACTTCTCAGATACAGTGGATAATGTCCCAGCAGCTTCATCCACCTCAGGAACCTTGGGTGGTAACTTTGGAACCTGAAAGCTCTCAGGTTCTTTATATAGCGCAAACCTGATCTGCCACTGGATCCGGACTGGACCCTTTGTGCTGCGTGAGCTCCAGGACAAGAGGGGTGGAAAAGAAAGCCTTCCTAGCAGAGGATGGTTTCGATCCATCGACCTCTGGGTTATGGGCCCAGCACGCTTCCGCTGCGCCACTCTGCTGCTGCTGCTGCTCTTCTCGCGCCGCGCGTGTCGGGCTGGGAGCTGCAGGGTGCGCAGCCGCGGTGCTGAGGCAGAGGTGCCGTCGGGACGCGCGGCTCGGTTTGCAGCGGGGTGCCAGGGCTCGGGAGCTCGCTTTAGTGCAGTGCTTTTAGTCTCTGCCTTGCAGACGGGAGAAGCCTGATGCAGCGGAGATTCTGCAGAGAATCTGGCACTGCTGAGGGGGCTGGTTTTATCAGAGGAGATCGAGCCGGATTTCTTTTATTCGTGTGAATTTGCAATAGACGTTTTGTGAAGCTTTTCTTTTCGTGGGGGTTTTGGGCAGATACTACCTTCTGCTTCCTCTCTGAGGATTTAGATCGTAGAGCACTCTGGACCTTGTTCAGGTTAGTCATTGAAGGAGCCTCAGGTCTGGGGGGACAGGGCCTTCAGAAAAAAGCAGCACAGGCAAAGCAGCTTCCTTTCCCTTCTGCCTTTCCCCCCTTCCTTCCCCTTCGCTCCTCATTTCCTTCCCCTTCCCCCCCCTTCCATCCCTTTTCCCCCCCTTCCTTCCCCTTCTGCCTTTGGAAAGAAAATTGCTGTCAGTAGAAACCGCTGCCAGTGTTTTCTCTGAAGACAAATTCTCTTCACCCAGTAGGTAACCAAAAGCACCGAACGAGTGCTGAGCAGTAACTGGGGGGTGATTTGTTGAGTAAAATCGGTGTCTGGAGCTGTGAAACAGCTGTTTCCCTGAAGCAGGGCCTTTGTGCAAAGACTGACTCCCTCCCTGTATTTTTCTGTCTCTCTAGGAACCTGTGTGTTTTCCACCAGCCACAGGCTTACACCTACAACTATCAGAGGATGGATTTTCAGGTACATGATTGTACTGGGTGTCTGCGGTGTTCATCAAAGCACGGTGCACTTAGGTAACACAGAGCTGCCCCTCCACCCGGCACTGGTGAGACCTCACCTGGAGTCCTCTGTGCTGTTCTGGAGTCCCCAGCATCAGCAGGACACAGAGCTCTCCTGGAAAGTCTCCAGAGGAGAGCAACTCCAATGCTCAGAGGACATTGTGAGGACAGGCTGAGCAAGTTGGGGTTGTTCAGCCTGGACAAGAGGAGGCTCCCAGGTGACCTTCCAGCAGCTCCCTCAGCCTTTTCTCATCAGGAGATGATCCCCTCCATCACCTTTGTGCCTCTGTGCTGGAGTGCCCAGAATCTTAGGTCTATAAGCTCAGGCACACGGTGCTGGGTGAAATGCAAGGTGAGCAAATGTCTGGTTTTCTCTGCAGGCTAGTGATGACCAAGTCTCCTACTATTTGCTTGTGGACAGTCTGATGCCCATTGAAATCCTGGTGAGCTTTTCTGCGTTGGTACGCTGGGCTGACACTGGAGGTAAGGCTGGCACAGAGAGGTGCCTGCATTAGGGATTGGAGGGGACCTCAGAACATCACCCAGTCCCATCCCCCTGCCACAGCAGGATCCCTAGATCCAGTTCCACAAGAACATGTCCAGGCAGGTTTTAAATCCCTCCAGAGAGGGAGACTCCACAGCCCCCCTGGACAGCCCCTGCCAGGGCTCTGGCACCCTCACTGGGAAGCAGGTCCTGTTCTGAGCTGTTTGGTGTGGCTGAGGGGTGTTTTGGCCCAGGCTGAGAGCTTGGCCTTCCAGAGTCAGGTTGATTCCAGGTGAAGCACAGCTATTCACCGCTGCTTTGTCCTTGGTTCCTGTTGGTGATGCACGGTTTCTGGGAAGAGTCCCCCGCTTCCCAGTTCATTACAGATTGCTGCAAGCTTCTTGGCAGTGGACAGCTGGTGTGGGGATCCTAGTGTTTCCTTTTTGCAAAGTCCACTCCTACAAAGAGCTTTATCCCTAGCCCTCAGCACAGGAAGGACAGGGACCTGATGGAGCGGGTCCAGAGGGTGTTGAACACTGCACAGGTTGCCCAGGGAGAGAACTGAGGCCTCACCCATGGACCTATTCCAGGTTAGCCTGGACAAGGCTCTGGGCAACCTTCTCTTCTTGATGCTGTCCTTGCTCCCTGCAGGAGGGTTGGACTGTATGCCCCTTGGAGGTCCCTTCCAAGCTGGCCATTCTATGATTCAATGAAAATGGAGCAGAACTAACAGTGTGACCACAGCTTGTTTGTAACTGGTTTTTGAACAGCTGCACAGTAAGCTCCTCACTTCAAAATCCAGTAGCTTGGATTGTTTAACTGAAAATCACTTGTGTTTTGTGAAGAGTGTAGAAGAGCACTCAGCAAAGCTAATGCAGGTTGTGGCAGTTGGTTTGAGTGGAACAGACCTTTAAACACGGGGATGGGCATCTAGAGTGGAGAGAAGGAAAACTGAACAAACCAGGGCGTCCTGCTAATGCCTGTTATGAAAGCGTGGGCTTCATGCAGCATAATTGTGTGGGTTTGGCTTTTCCTCTTGCTTAATCTACAACAGAGTGTCCCAGTGTTTCCAAGGGTGAGCTGGTGGCTGAGTATTTCTCCTGGAAGTGCCTGACCCCGGGGGAGGTGGTGTTGAGGATGCACACGTCTGCAACCAGAGCCACCGTGCTGCATCTTCCCGCTGGGTACGTGTGAGGCTGCGTCTCTGTCCTGTCCCTTCAGCCCGGAGAAGAGCTCTAGCTTTGTGTAGTGACTGTGTTTTACGTGTCAAGTTAACCACAACCTAAACAAAATAACTGGAAAGCGTGGTGCCTTCTCTGGTGTCACCTGCTGCTGGTGTTCGGAGGCTCTGGAAAAGCTGGGGCTTACAAAAGCTGCTTTCTGGGGGTTTTTTGTTTCTCTTGCTTGCAGGCGACACGTCCTGCTCTTCACAGTGAGCTCCCCAGCAGGGCACCACGTTCAGCTGTGCAGCATGGTGCCCTGTGTCTTTGGAGACGAGGATGCTGTGATGCCAGCCCTCGAGCAGGTATGCCTGGCCACAACTCGCTGAGCGTCGCTCGTACCGGTGTTGACGGTCCTGGTGGAGCTTCGTTTGCGCTTGCAGTTCACAGAATCACAGACCACTAGGGACTGGAGGGCACCTGGAAAGATCATCCAGTTCCCTAGATCCAGTCGCACAGGAACATGTCCAGTCAGGTTCTCCAGAGAAGGAGACTCCACAAACTCCCCGGGCAGCCCCTGCCAGGGCTCTGGTGCCCTCACGCTGATGTGGAACCTCCTCTGCTCCAGCTCACACCCACTGCCCCTTGTCCTATCCTTAGATGACACTGAGCAGAGCCCAGCTCCCTCCTCCTGACACCCACCCTTCACATACTGATCCACACCAATGAAGTCACCCCTCAGGCTCCTTTTCTCCAAGCTAATACCCACTTAGTCAAGTAAGCTGTCACATCAGCGAGGTCTGTTTTGTCCTGTGAGGCCTCATATTACTGGTTCCCAGAGCAGCTTTCACATCTAAAATGAACAATTGATCCAAACAACTTTTCATAACGGAGTCAGGAGGCCCAGGGGAGTCATCACTGCAGCTTTTGTTGTTCATTGCCTGACACTGATCACAGACAGACGTGTTCCAGATCCCGTTGGCAAGCGGGAAGGAGAGTGCCCTGTACAGATAGGGTCCCTTCCAATCCCTGTTGTGGTGTCGTTGCATTTTTGTAGAACAGCTAGGATCAGTGAAAGGTTTAGATGCTTTTGGATACCGACACCTAACTGCAGTTAGTTCTGAGGCAGAGAAGGAACTTTCTCATTGCAGGAAAAACCTTTGGTCACTGTCCTGGTGCAGGAGAAAAGAACAGAAGAGAATCGTAAAGCAGTCTTTCTCATTGTGGTTTTGTTCTCCCTGTCTCCAGGAGAGCTGCCGCTTCACAGAGCAAGCTACAGCTATCCTGAAGGCTGTTGGGAACGTGATAAATAACTTCAGCAGTAGCTCCGAGCAGTCCACGGCCTTGAAGCAGCTGGAGCTAACTCACTGTCCTCCTGGCCTCCGCAGCACTGGACTGGCTGAAGAACACTTCAAGGTGAAGATACAACATAACACAAGGCTGTAGAAGTGGGCTAAAAGCATCAGCTGCTTCTGTTTTAGAACTTAAGTTTCCATTGTAAAGATACTACCTCCCCTCCTGCTGCCCGTCCTACTCCTGAGGGCAGGGAGGGTTTAACAAGCCCCCTGACAGATCTGCAGGCCGTGGAACAATGGTCTCAGTTTGGAGAAGAAAGGCACCAAGACGCCACCAGAGGCTCGTGCAGTTTGGGCTGTGTTTTCAGAGGCTGGCTGAGAGAAAGGGCCTAATGTCCCTGTAATCACAGATCTGCGAATCAGAGCACCTGCCCCAGAGCCTTTGTGCTCGGGCTTGGTGCCAGGCTCGGCTTCAGCTGGGTCCTTCAATCGAAGCTGGGAAACAGGCTCGGAACAATTCACCCTAAAATGTGCAGCTGTGGGAAGACAGAAGAAGAGGCTTGATTTCCACTGCTTAGGGAGCATCAATATGTCCAGAATGAGAACAGAGGCATCGGTTTGGTTGTGTCCTCCCCTCTCATCCTCCTTTTCCATCTGGGGGAGCGCGAGTTGTGGTGACCGTCGGCTGTGATGTGTTCTCCTGCCCTCTGCCACGAGACCATCTCCTTGGAGGGGGTTGATCTTGGTGATCTTTCGAGGTCCCTTCCAGTCCCTGATGTTCTGTGGTTCTGTGATTCACCTCACATAACTTGCTTGGCTGTTTCTGGGTCGCAGAAGCTTTGTGCATGGAAAGGTGTTCTCTTGATTGCTGGCTCGAAGCGCTGTCGCCCCGCAGCTGGGTCTAATTCTCAGATGCTGTACTTGTTCAGAGAAGTTAAAGACTTCATTTTATGTGAAGAGAGCTGATCAGTTGTGAAACACTAATGAGAAGCAGTACAAATGAGCTCTTCAAAATGAATCATTCGTTCAGTGCTCTTCCCTTTCTTCATTCCAGGCTTTCAATCGTGCCCTTTGGCATCTGATCAAGCACGTACTGGGCGGGGAGGCTCCTTACAGCTATAAACTTGCCTTCAGGTCCTTCACGTTGGATTTTGGAGACACTGAGATTTCTGAGGGTGACTCCACATCTTCAGGTACTGTACTGGTGTTGCTAATCACACACTGAGCCAGCAGGGTGCCCAGGTAGCCATCCTGGCCTGGATCAGAAACTCTGTGTCCAGCAGGAGCAGGAAGGTGGCTGTCCCCCTGCACTTGGCACTGGGGAGGCTGCTGCTGGAGGTCTGGGTCCAGTTCTGGGCACCTCAGCACAAGGGAGACATTGAGGTGCTGGAGCGAGAGCAGAGGAGGGAAACGGAGCTGGAGAAGGGCCTGGGGAATCAATCTGATGGGGAGAGATGGAGAGAGTTTGGGCTGTTTAGTTTGAGGAGGAGGAGGCTGAGGGGAGACCTCATCGCTCTCTACAGCTCTCTGAAAGGACCCTGCAGAGATGCTGCTGCTGAGCTCTTCTCACAGGTCAGTAGCGACAGAAGCAGAGGGAAGGGCTTCAAGCTCCAACAGGGGAGGGTCACACTGGCTATCAGGCAGAAATTCCTCCTGGAGAGAGTGGTCAGGGACTGGGCTGGGCTGCCCAGGGTGGTGGTTGAGACCCCATCCCTGGAGGTGTTTAAAAGTCGCTCAGATGTGGTGCTGGGGGATCTGGTTTAGGAGTGACCTTGCAGAGTAGGGTTGATGGTTGAGCTCGATCCTGGGGGTCTTTTCCAATCTGGAAGATGCTGTGATTCTGTGAAAAACACCCACCCTTCACATATTAAATGACATTAATGAGGTCACCCCTGAGTCCCCTGAGCTTTTTTGCAAACCCCAGGCTGTTCCTGGAATTTAGCTCTCATGAGTTTGGGTTTTTTTCTTTTTAGCTTAACTGCCAGGACTTCCAGTTTTATTGATGTTGCTCATTCGTCCTCCTCTTCTTCCAGAGAGTTGTGAGAATCCTCCTAGTAGTTGGCAGGATCCAGCTGCCACTTGTGAAGACAACGCAGCAGCTCTCAGATTTCAAGCCATCTGGAGAGGGGCCTACGTCAGGAAAGTCTTGAGGAGCAGGAAACCAGGTGTGTCCTTTAAAAATGATCTTAAGCATCACCTACTCAAACATCTGCTGGTCAGGTTTTGTTACTGATCAATATCCCAGTGCAGATGAACGGAAACGCACTAGGCAGTCTCATGGGTGAATGCCTGGTGTTGCCTAGGAGGGATCTAAGGAGACTTCTCAGCCCAGCCCCTCAACATGATACTAAACAGTAGAGGAAAGACATCCCGCCCTAGATCGTAGAGTCATAGACTCATTCAGGTTGGAAAAGACCCCCTGGATCATCGAGTCCAACCTGCAACCCTGCTCTACAAGGCCACCCCTACACCAGACCCCCCGGCACGACATCTAAGCAACTTTTGACTTCTCACCAAACCAGGCTGCCCAGAGCCCCATCCAGCCTGGCCTTGAACACTTCCAGGGATGGAGCAGCCACAACCTGTGCCTCAGCTCCCTCATAGCTGAGCAACTTATTCCTAATTCCTAATCTAAATCTACTCTGTTCCAGTCTGAAACCATTCACAGCCTCATGGAACATTAGGGGCTGGAAGGGACCTCAAAAGATCATCTAATCCAATCCCCCTGCCAGAGCAGGACCACCCAGACCAAGTCATGCAGGAACACATCCAGGCGGGTCTGTTCCCACCTCATCCTATTGTCACTACAAGCCCTTTTCAAACACCAGATAACAGCTGCTGGGGGCTCAGGTGTCTTCTCCAAGGAGAGGGATCACCTGATAGCACTGCAGCCTCTTACAGCAAAACACCTGTAGAGCAGAGGGAGTGGTGGATGGGACCTTTTCTGCAGCTGAGGAGTGCAGAGGTGACGGTGAAGGCCGGCTCCTCTGTCGAAGGAGACGCTAGTTTTGAGCTTGGCTGAGACTTCTCTACAATTCCAGAGAAAAGCTGGGGAGCCCCCAGGCAGCTCCCTTGTGGCGCTGTTCCCACGTCCTTGGCGGGCACCAGGTAGCTGCTTGGGCCAACAGCAGGCTGAAATGCCGTCTCTTCCGACGTCTGTCCAGGTACTAAAGAGAATGCCAGCGTGACAGAGACCCTGCAGAGGCTGTGGGCTGCGCTGGAGGCCAGCTTCGAGCAGTGCGCCGTGCTGCTGTTGAGGTGACCCCGGCGTGCACGGACCGCGGGGCCGTGGCACGGCCATCGCTGTCTGCACCCCTGCACCGCACGGCCTGGTTGGAGAGGGGACGGGATGGCGTCAGTGAGGATGGGCTTTGCTGTATTCTGTGTGCTCTGCCTGAGCCAGGCCACAGCAAGACTGATTTCTAAGTGTGTGGGGGGCTCACAGCATCACAGAACGTTAGGCGTTGGGAGGGACCTCTGAGGATCCCCAGATCCAGTCAGGAACATGGCCAGGGGGGTTTGAAATGTCTCCAGAGAGGGAGACTCCACAGCCCCCCTGGGCAGCCCCTGCCAGGGCTCTGTCACCCTCACTGGGAACAAGGTCCTTCTCACACTGATGGGGAACCTCCTCTGTTCCAGCTCACGCCGGTTGCCCCTTGTTCCTGTCATTAGATGCCCCTGAGCAGAGCCTGGCTCCATCCTCCTGACACCCACCCTTCACATACTGATCAACATTCTTGGGGTCACCCCTCAGGCTCCTTCTCTCCCAGCTCCCTAAACCCTTCCTTAGCAGGGGGATGCTCCCCTCCCTCCATCTGGCTCTGCACTGGGCTCTCTCCAGCAGCCCTGTGTCCTTCTGGAGCCGAGGGGCCCGGAACTGGACACAAGATTCCAGCTGTCGTCTCAGCAGAGCAGAGCAGGAGGAGAACCTCTCTCTTCCCCAGGCTGAAGAGCCCCAGCTGATAAGAAGGTGGTATCTGTACCCTTGCAGTGAGAGCTAAATCCTTGTCTTGTTTTCTGCTCTGCAGAGAAATGTTCAAACAAAGCTGTAAGTCAGTCGAGCGGTTTCCGTGCTACCAAGACGAGTGGTGCAAGGTGTCCTTTGCGGACTACGCCGTCACCTACGCCAGTCAGCCGCCAGACGCGTGGTTTGTGGTCTTCAGGTGAGTTTCACACGCCCCTCTGCAGCTGCTGATGGGGAGGCAGTGCTGGTGCCCTGTGGGTGCCGCAGGCCCGCTGGTTCCTAAGGCTGCTTGCCTTGGGTTCGGCCGCGTCCTCGCACTTCATGGCGGCGCGCTGTTTCCCCAGAATACCGCCTGAATTACACCGGCAGCTAGCTGTGAGAATCCTTTCGATGCCGTTTCAACAGCCTCTCTGTCGTTCTGCAGAGAAGTCTTCCTTGTTCCAGAGGACATGCTCCTGGTGCCAAAGGTGTACAGCGCCATCCCCGCCTGCAGGCTTCACGTGGTTGATAATGACACGCTGGAGGAAGTGCCACAAGAGTTTTTCAGAGTCCCACCTCGTGTTTATGCCAAAAACAAGGTAAATGGAGGGGACAGCATAACGACAGGACAGGGGGCACCAGGGGTGAGCTGGAGCAGAGGAGGTTCCACATCAGTGTGAGAGGGACCTTCGTCCCGGTGAGGGTGCCAGAGCCCCGGCAGGGGCTGCCCAGGGGGGTTGTGGAGTCTCCCTCTCTGGAGACATTTCAAACCCCCCTGGGCTGTTCCTGTGCGACTGGATCTAGGGGACCCTGCTGTGGCAGGGGGACTGGGGTGGGTGATCGTTGGAGGTCCCTTCCCGTCCCCAGGGTCCTGTGATCCTGTGACGTGGGAAGTCATGCGTTGCGTGTAGCCGTAGATCTCCAGCAGCCGTGCATCTGCAGTGCTGAGAGCTCCAAGTAAGAAGACTTGTTTTCCCCTCCCAGAAAGGGTACACGTTCATGGCCGAGGCACATGCCGGGGGCCTCCCTGTGGCCGCTGGCAAATGGAGGCTCCGGCTCATTGGTTCTCGCGGTCCACTCCCACGTCTCTCCCGCGAGGCTGTGAATAATGTCTATTCTGTGACAGAAAGGAAGGGGTATTACGTCCCCAACAACAAGCACGTCATGTTCAGGCAAGTGCTGGGAGAGGAGTGCTTTGATTACGCTTTGAGCGGAGGCTCCGGCTCTGCAGGCTTTCAGCTCCACAGCAGCAGCTCGTAGCAAAACACGTAGCTCTCTGCCCTTTTGAAAGCAAATCTTTTTCTTTCCCCTCTGCCCTCCTTCCTCTTGCCTTCCATGGTAACCACGTGCTGATCCAACAAGCACTAGTGCAGCAGCAGGGAGGTGACTCTGTGGGCACGAGGCAGCGGATAACTGAGTTGCACAAGCACCCCCTTTCCTTCTGCAGCACCCTTTTGATCCCACATGCCCTGCCCCAACTTCCAGCCAGCCACCCTAACCCGCCAGACTGCCAGACAGCAGCCGCCTGAGCCCTCCCCTGGCACGGCTTTGCCTCCAGGGCCGCGCGGCGCGTGGGGCTTTGGTGCCCGATGAGCTCTGCTGGTGCCAGCCCGTCGTCCTGCTCCTCTGCAGGTACGCGGTGAAGGTCGCAGCACCCCACGTTGCTACGGTGCAGGTGCACACCTCGAAGCCAGACGTGCTCTTCAGAGTGCAGGTGCTGGACAACGAGCAGGAGGTCGTGAGTGCCACGGGGAAGGGCCACGCGGTCATCCCTGCCTTCACCTTCCTGAGCAGCGACGCCCTGCCCGGCGCCCGCTGTAAGTGCTGGGCCGTGTCTGCTGCTTGTGCTCGCTGGGGGCTCTCTGCTCCTGCAGCAGCTCCTGTAGGAGCTCCGGGTAGCACTGCTCGCCCCGGCCCCAGCGCGAGTCCCTGGTTGCTTTGTGACTGAAGTCAGCTGCCAGTTTGCCAGCAGTAATCAGGAGTCCTTGGTCCTCAGCAGAGAGGAAGGGAACATGGGCAAGTGTAGAGTCCAGCAGCTGGGCAAGAGCAACCCCAGGGACCAGGGTAGGCTGGGGACTGACCTGGCAGAGAGCAGTGTAGGAGAAAGGGACCTTGCAGCCAAGAAGGCCAATGGCAGTCTGGGGTGGATCAGGAGGGAGGTGATTGGTAGATCAAGAGAGGTTCTCTTCCCCCTCTGCACTGCCCTGGTGAGACCACATCTGGAGTCTGGTGTCCAGCTCTGGGCCCCTCAGTTTCAGAAGGACACAGACCTGCTGGAGAGACCCCAGCGCAAAGCCAGAGGGATGGTGGAGGGAGGGGAGCCTCTCCCTGCTGAGGGAAGGCTGAGGGAGCTGGGGCTCTTGACCTTAGAGAAAAGGAGCCTGAGGGGTGACCCCATGAATGTTGATCAATATGTGAAGGGTGGGTGTCAGGAGGATGGAGCCAGGCTCTGCTCAGGGGCACCCAGTGACAGGACAAGGGGCAGCAGGTGTCAGCTGGAACAGAGGAGGTTCCACATCAGTGTGAGAAGGACCTTCTTCCCGATGAGGGTGCCAGAGCCCTGGCAGGGGCTGCCCAGGGGTGTTGTGGAGTCTCCTTCTCTGGAGACGTTTCAAACCTGCCTGGACAGTTCCTGTGTGACTGGATCTAGGGGACCCTGCTGTGTCGGGGCGACTGGGCTGGGTGCTCTTTTGAGATCCCTTCCAATCCCGGATGCTCTGTGGTTCTGTGATTCACAGTTCCTGAGCATTAGCTGTGATGTTTTGTACCTTGTTGCAGTGAGCAAAATGCAGGTTGTGGCGAAGAAGGACTCAGAAACTGGAGGATCCAAAAGAAAAGCCACAACGCATCATCAAAGGGCACCAAAAGCTGTTCCATCTGAATCTTTCCTCTCGGAAAACATTCCAAGTAGTGACACCAGTCCACGGCCGGTAAGAGACTCCAAAACTCTTGGATCTGGGGGAGAAAGTACCAGACTAAGAAGAAGAAGACGATGAAGGTCATTGAAAAATGTGTTGTGGGGGCAAACTCAAGGAATACAAAGTTAAGGCTGGTGGTGACTGAGTCTGTGGGGACAGGATGGTGTCCACGTCCCAACAAAGCAAATAACCCGGGGCCCCTTCTGCGTTCAGATTTGGTCTTTAAGTTTTCCTCTTTTGCCAAATGCCTTCAGGTCCAGGATAACCTCAGGCTAAAAGTGCCAGTAGTGAGGTTGAACTGATCGCAGAGTTACTGAGGTGGAAAAGCCCTCTGAGCTCAGCCAGCCCAGGACCTAACGTCTCCACTGCAGGGTGCTCAGGGCAGACCATGTCCGCAGCCTTCCCCTCGTCCTCTTGGCAGGCCACCCACTCCTTACTGGTCAGCCCAGTTTAGTTCACTTGGCAAACACAGGAGTAATTGTCCATGCAGCAGGGATGGAGATGGGGTCTGTGGATTTACAGCTCGTTTGAGGGCTGTGCCGCGCAGGCCTGTCTGCTGGGGCAGGGGGTGGCAGTTTGCTGGCCCGCAGGACCCCGAGGGCTCCCGGAGCCGCTCTGCCTGCAGTGAGAGGGCGCGTTCTGTCCCAGGCGCACAAGTACATCATCCAGGCGGCGGTGCTCGACCACAGCTGGCCGCTGACCGCGAGTCAGTCCGCGTTTGTTCAGCAGCTGAAGGGACTGGAGAAGAACGAGATCAAAGGTGGGTCCAGCCAAGGGTGTCTGCAGGTCAGTGCGTCGTGTTTCCGATCCTCACAGCGCGTTCTGGTGCTGCGCGCCAGGACTGGGGACGCTGCTTCTGTTAGTCGCTGCTGGAGTGAACTAACGAACCTACGGAGCTTAACAACAGGCTGCCGGGGGTTGTGGGGTCTCCTTCTCTGGGGGCGTTTGAAAACTGTCTGGACTGCTCCTGTGTGACTGGATCCACGTGGTCCTGCTGGGCTGGATGGTCTTTTGAGGCCCCTTCCAACCCCTAATGACTGGATCCAGGGGATCCTGCTCTGGCAGGGGGATGGGACTGCATGATCTCTCGAGATCCCTTCCAACGCCTGATGTTCTGTGAGTCTGTGAAAGCACGTTGGCAAATGGGGCTTTCCTGCTGAAAGCCACCAGCGCCAGCTGTCAGACGCGGGGTTCGCATCGCAGCGGCGTTGGTGGGTTCGCGCCAGGCCACCCCCTCACCTGAGGCGTTTGGGAAGGCAGGAGGGAGCCAGGTGGGGAGTCCTTGCAGCAGATGCTCACTCCCTGGTGCAGGACAGCAGTGCCATCTGCAGCCAGTTCCACGTTGAGGCTGGTTCATCCTGGCAGAAGCACGTTGCAGCTTTGCATTCACATTGATCCCTTCTAGGGAAGACCCTGTCGATAAGTCATTGATGTTGTGAATGTTTCCCAGAATATTTTTGAAGAAAGTGAATTCTCTGGCGTTTAGTGTAACTGTCTGTTTTATTCCCAGTACTTGGAGAAGGAACTGGAACAGGTTACCTAGGTGGGAAGTTGAGGCCCCATCTCTTTCCATGAGGAAGGGCTTCCTGGATTCTTTACTCGACTCAAATCTCAGCTGTTTCTCTGCCTTAGCTCCCTCATGGTTTGGTGAAGTGTGTCTTCCTGTCACTCTTTCAGGCCTTCAGGCATATGAGCCAGTGAAACAGAAGCCTGTGAGTACTGCTAAGTCAACCAGGAAGCCGAAGGACAAGTCATCGGAGAAGTCGGGGAAAGAGAAGTCCAGTAGAGAGAGAGGATCAATGATCTCTCTTGCGCCTCTGCTTGAACCTCAGGTGAGAACAAAGGCAGAATGGGGTCCAGTCCCCCTGCCACAGCAGCATCCCCTAGATCCAGTCACACAGGAACACGTCCAGGCAGGTTTGAAACGTCTCCGGGGAAGGAGACTCCACAACCCCCCTGGGCAGCCCCTGCCAGGGCTCTGCCACCCTTACAGGGAAGAGGTTCCTTCTCATGTTGATGTGGAACCTCCTCTGCTCCAGCTCACACCCCTTGTCCTGTCACTGGGTGCCCCTGAGCAGAGCCTGGCTCCATCCCCCTGACACCCACCCTTCACATCTTGATCAACATCCGTGAGGTCCCCCCTCAGGCTCCTTCTTTCCCAGCTCAAGAGCCCCAGCTCCCTCAGCCCTTCCTCAGCAGGGAGATGCTCCCCTCCCTTCCTCAGCTTCGTGGCTCTGTGCTGGTTAAACATAATGACCAGCCAAAGGGCGCTTGTGGATGAAGGAAAGGGGATGGGAAGTGAAGAAGCTTGGGGGGTACGAAAACGGGCAGCAATGGTTACAGGACACCCCTGTTCAGACAGGCTGGTACGACTGGGAGTGGGGAGTGTTCTGTCTGGGAGCGGGGAGGGGGAGCGTGGCAGCAAAACACCTCAGAGAGCTGCTGCACAGTGCAGGGGAGTGTCTTTCCCCTGCAGCCGCTGGGGGAACCCTCAATGTCCTCTTCTCCAGGCTGAAGGATCCATCAGGAGCATGACCAAGGCTCAGAAACATAACTGACCCCTAAAGAGCAGCAGCAGCAGATGTGCACCCATGGGTCCACGGTGCTTCCCTCCCAGCAGGCTGCGTCGGACCAGCCCTACTGGACCTTGTGTCTGGTCAGCGAGCAGAGGGAGGCCGACGCTCTGGAGGTGAGGAAGGACACCCAGCGAGCAGATGAGATCAGAGCCATGAAGCACGCGTGGGAGTCGGCCGAGCCAGGAAGGGCTGTCAAGGTACCACCTGGGTGCAGTCTTGGCAGCCGTGTACTTCGAGTTCCAGGAGCTGCTCTAGTGGTGGAGCAGCGGGTCCCTGACCTCAGGGCTGGCCTCTGAGGATCCTCGGAAGATGGGAGACCTTTCCAGGTCCCTTCCAATCCCTGATGTTCTGTGGTTGTTGACCACTTGTAGATCAGAGTCACAGGATCGACGTTAGGGATTGGAAGGGGCCTCGAGTTGCCACTTCTGAGAGGGTTCGTTGGGGTGTGAAGTAGAAGTTCCGTAGCACATTCTCACCTGGTGGCACCTGGGACCCCCAGGCTTTTCAGGAGCGCCTGCGGTTCCTCAGTCGGCGCGCTGCGAGCAACGCGGAGGAGTGCGCGGCCGCGACAGAGGCGCCCGGCGCCGCCTCTGCCTCAGAGGGAACAGGTAAGGCCGCCGCTGCGCCGAGGTGAGCTCCGCTCCTTGAGGCAGGCCCCGCTTCGGCTGCCGGCGAACGGGCGGCCAGCGAGCTCTGGACTGGCGTTGCCCAAGCTGCATCGGGCCCACAGGGAGTCTTCTTTCTAATGATGGCCACAGTCGGCTATTTATTGCCTGCTGGTTGTGTTTTTCAACGAAGGAAGGCGATTCCCTGCTGGTCAGACGTTGCTCTGACGTTCCTCGGGCTCCTCAAGCTGGATGCTCTTGCTCGGGGCTCCTTCTGGAGCTAAAAGAGCTGTCTGACTCCCGCTGTGGCCTGGCTGGGGTTTCGCAGCACCTTCTGCTCTGAGCGTTGGGCGTAAAAAGGCAGAAGCTCTCTGCCCCCTCCAACCCACACACGTCATTTCATGAAGTGTTGTGTCCGGCCAGAAGGATAGAACACGCAGAAGAGCTTAGATGAACCCGTTCATGCGTGTTGCAGACGAACCAGCGCGAGTCTGTTGTGTTGTAGGTTCTCTCGGCGCGGGACGGAGGGCGTCACAGGCGGCCGCTGACTCCAGCGCACGAGCAGAGCAGGAGAGATGGGAGCCTGTGGACCTCAGTCCTTACATGAGGTAAACTGCAGCGGGAGCGGCGAAGCCCCAGTGAAACACCAGAGTGAGAGGCTGGCTGAGGTTTCCCACCGAATCAGAGGACAGTCTGCGCTGGGAGAGACCTCAAAGGTCATCGAGTCCAACTTTTCCCAGCCCTGTCAGCACTGAGGGTAGATGTTGGCCCCAAACCCAACATCTGCCCTTCCCTTAATACCTCCAGGGGCGGGGACTCGGTCCCTCCCCGGGCAGCTGTTCCCGAGCCTGGCAGCCCTTTCAGGAAAGAAATTCCTCCTGACACCCAACCCGACCCTCCCCTGGTGCAGCTGAAGGCCATTTCCCCCTCATCCTCGTCCTGTCACTGGCCACTGTGGAGAATAGACTGAACCCACCTCTCCCCGGCCCCCTTTCAAGTAGTTGTAGAGAGCAGGAAGGTCTCCCCTCAATGTCCTCTTCTCCAGGCTGAACAGCCCCAGCTCCCTCAGCCATCCCTCACACGACACCTGTTCCAAACCCTTCACCAGCTTGGTAGCCGCCTCTGTCCCTTCTCCAGCCCTTCAATGTCCCTCCTGTAGCGAGGGACCCAACACTGGCCACAGGAGAGAGGCCTCACCAGTGCCCAGTACAGGGAGAGAATTCTGTCCCTGGTCCTGCTGGCCACACCATTCCTGACCCCAGCCAGGGTGCCGCTGGCCTTCCGAGCCACCTGGGCGCCCTGCTGGCTCCTGTCGTCCGCCCCTACAATGGTGACACGTTGGAGCCAAGTGCCTGCGTCAGCAGGACACCCCGTGTGCGTGTGCAAGGACAGGTGTTGTGCTTCCTTCAGAGCAGCCACGGCCGAGTCTGCGCCGGGGGACGGCGCCTCCGCTCAGCCGCAAGAGACGCCGGCGGCTCGGATCAGCCACTTCAGGGAGCTCCACAGGCAGGCGCTGGAGCAGCGAGAGGAGCAGCGGCGCGCCAGAGCCGCGCTGAAGGAAAGCCTGCTCGACATGTACGAGGGCGTGCAGGTAAGGTGTGGCGGTCACTTGCCAGTCACTGCTCCAGGAGGACACAGGGCTGCTGCAGAGAGCCCAGCGCAGAGCCGGCGGAGGGAGGGGAGCATCTCCCTGCTGAGGAAGGGCTGAGGGAGCTGGGGCTCTGGAGCTGGGAAAGAGGAGCCTGAGGGGTGACCCCATGGGTGTTGATCAATGTGTGAAGGGTGGGTGTCAGGAGGATGGAGCCAGGCTCTGCTCAGGGGCACCCAGTGACAGGACAAGGGGCAGCGGGTGTGAGCTGGAGCAGGGGAGGTTCCCCATCAGTGTGAGAAGGACCTTCTTCCCGATGAGGGTGCCAGAGCTCTGGCAGGGGCTGCCCAGGGGGGTCGTGGAGTCTCCTCCTCTGGGGACGTTTTATACCTGGAGATGTTCCTGTGCGACTGGATCTGGGGGATCCTGCTGTGGCAGGGGGACTGGACTGGATGGTCTTTCAAGGTCCCTCCCAAGCCCTGATGTTCTGGGACTCTGTGTGAAGCACAGCCGGAAGGGTGCAGCTGCTGTGGGTGGGGAAATCCCAGTTCACGCACTGGAGAGCACTGGAGCTGCTGTTTGGTTCTGGCCAGGCCTCCCTGGATGACGCCCGGGACAGAGCTCACAGCCTGCGGGAAGCCTACAGGAATAAGCTGCTGGAGGCTGAGCGCAGGAAGCAAGAAGAGCTGGCGGCACAGGAAGCAGAACAAGAGAAGAAGAGTCGTCCAGGCGCAGAGAAGAAGAAGCAGGGAAAGGGTTTAGGGAGCAAAAAGTAGGGGCCAGTGCTGCTGAGCTGCGTTCAGCAGTCTGGGGAGGAAAGTTCCTGCTGCCTTCCAGCGTCTTGTCAGCTGTTCCACATTCTGTCTCTTTGCTTGGTGCTGGTGAAGAAAGTGGACCCAGTGTTCTTCTTCCCCGAGTGCTTGATTGTCGCAGAAGCTCTCACTGCTGTTCAGGTTTGTGTGTTGTACTGGAATAAAACTGGCCCGTGACAACTCGCCTTCGTTCTGGTTCTTCTCCCCAAGTCGCAGCGTCCTCCAGCCTGAAGGATCCTGTGGTTCGTAGGAGCTCGGAGTTGCCGCTGGATGAGCTCTAGGGCCCCTCCCATTCTGTGATGCCCAGGTGGCAGGCAGAAGCGCTGGCCTCTTGTGCTGAACGCTCGCCCTCAGGGGCAGCCTGTGCCCGCACGGCTCCGCTCGCTGCTGCTCCAGGGTCGGGCGCGGGGCTGACCCGGGCCAGCGCAGCTCGGCCGCGCTGCCGGCGCTGTCCGCTAGGCGGCGCCATGGGCGCGCTCGGGGCGCGGAGCCGCCGCCGCCTCTCCCGGCTCAGAGGGGCCGCGCTTGGCGAGCGGGGGCCGCGCTTGGCGAGCGGGCTCCGCGGGGCCACGGGCTTTCTCCCCTGCACAGCCCCGCTCCCGCAGCCGCCAAAGGGAAGGTGACCTCCAGCCGCCGGCTCCTGCTGTTTGCCAGCCCAGCAGCCTCGCTGAGCCGCTGAGCCAGCCCGGCGCCGCGCACGCTTGCCCTGGGGTTGCTCAGCTCGCCAGCGTCAGCAGTAGTCCGGGGAGCGCAGCTGCTCAGCATCCCGGCCCCGAACGTCTGGGCGGGCATCAGCGAGCCCTGATGCCTCGGAAGGAGAGGGGGAGCTGCAGGGCGAGTAAATCACAGGCGCAGCGCCGGGAATCAACCGCGATCAGGACAGCCAGACGCAAAGCGCCTCCGACGGGCTGTTCTGAGGAGGATGCGGGGAGCCGTGGGACCAGCAGCAGGTCTCCGCAAGGTTCCAGCAGGGTTTGGCTCCAGGCTGCAGCGAGTGACCACTCGCCACGCACGGTCGCCAGCGCTCGCTGCTGTCGTTCGGCTGCCGACCACCTCGCCCAGCGCGGGGATGTGTCACAGCCCCTTCAGTCGACCGCGTGTCCCCCGTCCGGTACCTTTCCGTGCACACGGGAGCTCAGCTTCCACAGCCTCTGCCGAGGGGACGTTCACAGGCAGCAACAGCCAACAGGCAGCCCACGGGCAGCAAACAAACCCCCGGCCGTTCCCCCTGGGCCGCCGGGCGCTGGAATGCAGCTGGGTCAGACGGTGGCTGAGCTCCCGTGCACTGTCTTGCCTGGGGATGGGCAGTGGGCAAGCAGAGAGACACAGAATCATCCAGGTTGGAAAGGACCCCCAGGACCATCAAGTCCAACCATCAACCCCACTCTGCAAGGTCACCCCCAAACAAGATCCCCCAGCACCACATCTGAGTGACTTTTAAACTCACCCAGGGATGGGGAATCAGCCCCCACCCCGGGCAGTCCATTCCAGTCCCTGACCACTCTCTCCAGGAAGAATTTCTTCCTGATGGCCAGTCTGACCCTCCCCTGCTAGAGCTGGAAGCCCTTCCCTCTGCTTCTGTCACTGATGACCTGTGAGCAGAGCCCAGCACCAGCACCTCTGCAGGGTCCTTTCAGACTGTTGTAGAGAGCGATGGGGTCTCCCCTCAGCCTCCTCAACCTCAATAGCCCCAACTCCCTCCATCTGTCCTTTTCGTTTGTCTGGGGGTTTGGTCTCTCCTGTTCTCTGACGCAGCCCCCAGGGTACCCGGGTGCATTAGCCTGCAGGGGAAGGTCTCTGTATGAGAGGCTGCAGGAGTGGGGCTCTGGGGTGAATTCTGCCAGCTTGGAGTACGAGGCAGCGGCACCAGTATGAGCATCCTCAGGCCTGACCGTTCTCCTTCCTCCCCTTCCCTCCTGGCTCATCCTTTGCCCGGTCTAGAGCTGTCGCCGTGAGAGCTGCGAGGTCTGTGCTGCTCTCCAGCAGCTCACGGGGAGCTGAGAAGATGGAAGTGCGATGGAAACCTGGAGGACACCACGGCCGTCACGAAGGCAGAGCGCTCCCCTGGACAAGGACTTTCGAGCGGCTGAGTGCGTGTTTGTCCACGGGGCTCTCACCAGAGCACGGCACAGCTTGGGGGGAGGCTCGTGAGCACTGCTCCTGAATAGGCTGCCACCAGCAAGGGGGGGAGTGGGAAGCCAGCTCGATGCCGAGAGGCAGCCTGTTGTGTTTAGGAAGCAGAACGACAGCAGAACAAATGGAGAAACACAACAGGGCTCTGCTGAGCAGCTCCGAGGCTCAGGGGCACCTCAGCCCACGCAGCCGAGCGATGCCAGGCTGATGCATCCTTCATCATCTCGCCAGACCCGAGAGCAAAAAACCCTGCAGCCACCCAGAGCCACAGGATAACATCCAGAGCTGAACTGGACTCCAGCCCTGTGCTGTAGGGCTGGTTGTGATCTTCTCGTCAGTCATCAGCACGAAAAACTGCTTCTGGGGGGATGTTGGTCTGTTTCAAACACCAGTGCAGGGCAGTGTGGGGCGTGATACTGGACCGTCACAGTCACAGAGCATCAGGGGTTGGAAGGGGCCCCGAATGATCACCCAGTCCCATTCCCCTGCTGCAGCAGGATCCCCTAGATCCAGTCACTAGGGATTGGAAGGGGCCCCGAATGATCACCCAGTCCCATTCCCCTGCTGCAGCAGGATCCCCTAGATCCAGTCACTAGGGATTGGAAGGGGCCCCAAATGATCACCCAGTCCAATCCCCCTGGCAGAGGAGGATCCCCTAGATCCAGTCACTAGGGATTGGAAGGGAGCTCCAGAGATCATCCCGTCCCATCCCCCTGCCACAGCAGGGTCCCCTAGATCCAGCCGCACAGCCTCGCCTGCCCTAGGGCTCGAGATACTCGTGTTTGAAACGAGTCTCCCCCTTCCCCCGCACCCCTTTGCAAACCCAGAGCTCATTTGTTCCCACACCTCAGTCTGTGGGAACAGATGCCTCCATCTCTGAGCTCACAATCGCTGCCTGGGAAGTGATTCAGCTACTCAGCAGTTAGAAGTGAGCAGGGGAATAATCGCTGGCTGTTGCTGACAAACGAGGGAGTGATCTTGTGCTCGTTGAGCTGCTCTAGCAAACGGAAAGGGACAAAAATAGAGGCCTGAGCGGCCTCAGCACGGAGCTGCGTCCGGCTTCATGGAGAAGAACATTTCCCTGAGAAGAAAGGCTGGGGGAGCTGGGGCTCTTGAGCTGGGAAAAAAGGAGCCTGAGGGGTGACCTCATGGATGTTGATCAACATGTGAAGGGTGGGAGCCAGGAGGATGGAGCCAGGCTCTGCTCAGGAGCACCAGTGACAGGACAAGGGGCAGTGGGTGTCAGCTGGAACACAGGAGGTTCCACATCAATGTGAGAAGGACCTTCTTCCCAGTGAGGGTGCCAGAGCCCTGGCAGGGGCTGCCCAGGGTGGTTGTGGAGTCTCCCTCTCTGGAGACATTTCAAACCCACCTGGAGATGTTCCCATGTGACTGGATGTAGGGGGTCCTGCTGTGGCAGGGGGGTTGGACTGGACTGGGTGATCCGTTGAGGTCCCTTCCAGCCCAGCTCTGCACATAGCACACCAAGTGGAAGCAAGAACCAACAAAGAAGAAATCTCACTCGTGGGCTGCTACAAGCCAACAGAGGGCTGCAAATATTTCTGACTCACTTGATGGTTGTTTTTTTTACATCTCCAGAACAAGCAGTTAGTTTTTATAGTCTTGAAGGGGCTGTTGTGCAGGCAGTAAACGCATTGCGTTCGGCTTTGAGCGTTGAGTAGTTCCTAGCCTGAGTGGTGTCTCCAAGGTGCTGGCAGCGCTTCTCCCAGCTTCTTTCTCTGTGCAGATGCAGCCCCTTCTTTTTGGTTAAAATTGCACTTTTATAGATAGAAATTTGGGGGTGAGAACATCACTCGTGGAGGTATCAAAGAAGAAGGTCAGTTTGCTGGTTGCTTTCTGTGCTCTGAAGGGAAGGAGCATGTTGTCCAGCAGGAGCAGGGAGGGAGCTGCTGCCCCAGGGTCGGGCGCGGGGCCGGCGGGGCTCGGGCAGCCGGGCTGGCCGGGGCCAGCGCAGCTCGGCCTCGCTGCCGGCGCTGTCCGCTAGGCGGCGCCGTGGGCGCGCTCCGGGCGCGGAGCCGCCGCCGTGGCCGCCGCCTCCTCGCTCCGCGGCCGCCTGCTGCGGGCTGGCCCGGCTGAAGGGACACTGCAGAGGTGGTGGTCCAGGGGGTCGGGCTGGATGGTCTTCGGAGGTCCCCTGCAATCCCTGGTGTTCTGTGATTTGACAGGCTCCCACAGCATCCTCACTGCGCGGCTGGATCTAGGGGATCCGGCTGTGGGCAGGGGATTGCACTGGGGGATCTGTCGAGGTCCCTTCCAACCCCTAATGTTCTGGGATCCCGTGACCTTCCCACCAGTAATGGTCTGAGGGGTCGCACCGCTGTCTCTGTGGGATTCTGTGACCTTCCCGCCCGGCTTGAGCTCCCCGTAGCTGCAGCAAATCCCCAGACATCCAGAAGCACCTGCGGGCAGTTTCCAGCTCAGCCGGTGCCCGTGGGGGGCTGATGGGCAGCCACAGCTGCACCGGGTTGGGGAGCAAGGGGGAGGTAACAGGGCTCCTTCCTCCGCTCCCTTCTTCTCTCATTTAAAAGTCTCCATCCTGCTGCGCTTCTCCTTCTGCCGGTTAACGTCAGCATCTCCTGTCTGAGCTGCGGCGGAGACTTTCTGCCCTGTGGAAATCCGGGGAGTGCAGCTGGTCTTTCATCAGAACCTTCCCAAAGCGCTCACAAGCGGGTGAGTTCCTGGGCAATTAGGGGACACGGCGCTCTAAAAATAGCCATCTGTTCACAGCCGTGGGGGCTCCATTGTGCTGCTGCTGTGCTGGTCAATTTTCGCTGGGCTGTAAGAGCTCCTGCAGGTTCCTTGTGCTTAAAGAAATGAGGCTGCTGTAAAGAAAGGCTGCTGGGATGGCTGAGCTGATTAGCCTTGTGCTTTAGGCTCTCGGCTTCCTCGGGTCCTGCATCCCACTTGCTCAACAGCAGTGAGATGGATTGAGTCAAAGAGACTGCGACAGGCCTTGAGTTCACGAGGAGCACGGGCTGCGGTCACGGGCTGCTTGCGGGTCGCCTGCTGCTCGCTTGTCCTCCCTCCTGGGTTGTCTTGTGCCCTGAAGTGTTTCACAGGCTCACGGAACGTGAGGGATTGGAAGGGACCTCGAAAGGCCATCCAGCCACAGCAGATCCCCTAGATCCAGTTGTGCTAGAACACGTTTGCTCTGTTATTGATTGTGGCAGGTGCCAGCAGTGAGGACAAGCTGGGGACAGGGGCTGAGCTGCGGTACCCAAGGGTTCTGCATCACTGTGAGAAGGACCCTCTGTCTGGTGAGGGTGCCAGAGCCCTGGCAGGGGCTGCCCAGGGGGGTTGTGGAGTCTCCTTCTCTGAAGCCATTTCAAACCCACTTGGCCACGTTCCTGTGTGACTGGATCTAGGGGTCCTGCTGTGGCAGGGGGTGACCCCTGTCGTGGCCCTTCCCACGCGTGAGGAGCATTGCTGCCTGGTTTGCAGGCAAATGCCATGCCGATGCGACTCGCCCGGCTGTGAGCTGGGGCTGAGCTGACTTGCTGTGTGCAAGGCAGAGCAAGCAAATCCCTTCAAGGCTGTTCCTCGGAGGCAGCCACAGCCGCTCTCTGGAGCTGCCACAGTGGCCGGACCACGTGCTTCAGCAGGAGAGCTGCTGCAGCAAGCACAGGCAGCGCCCGACCCGTCGCTCTGCAGCTCAAACCCAGGGGGCTTCCCCTACGGTCGGAGTCATTCAGGTTGGAAGGATTCTCAGACTGAGTGAGGTGGAGCTGATTAGTTTGAGGAAGAGGAGGCTGAGGGGAGCCCTCATCGCTCTCTACAACAGTCTGAAAGGACCCTGCAGAGATGCTGCTGCTGGGCTCTTCTCACAGGTCATTAGTGACAGAAGCAGAGGGAAGGGCTTCAGGCTCCACCAGGGGAGGGTCAGACAGGCCATCAGGAAGAGATTCTTTCAGGGGAGAGTGGTCAGGGACTGGACTGGGCTGCCCAGGGTGGGGGTTGAGTCCCCATCCCTGGATGAGTTTACAAGTGACTGAGATGTGGTTCTGGGGGATCTGGACCTTGTAGAGTGGGTTGGTGGTTGGACTCGATGATCCCGGGGGTCTCTTCCAACCAAAGAGTGACTCTGTGAGCTAGAGGGACAAACCACACGCGTCGCCCCTTGGGGAAGGTTGGCTCCCGAGCAGCTGAACCAGACGTGAGTTTTGCTCCGAGGAAGCTGCCGACGCGGGGAAGAGGAGGCTGCGCCGAGCGATGCCCGGCCGTGCGTCTGCCAGCCATATGCCGCGCCAGGCTCCCCGGTCTCGAGTTCCCTAGCAGCACCGGGCCAAGCCGGCCCCAGTTCCTGTTTGCGTGGGCAAGCGACCCCTCGCTGAGCTCCTCGCGCTGTCTGTGTTGCTGGGCGCAGCCTCGAGGCTGTGACATTTCCAGACCTGGGAGCTTACAGGCAGCTCGGAGCCAGTTCCTTGGTGGCAGAGATGAAGTGCAGCCCCCTGCTCCTGTTCAGATTCTTTACTGATGACCTGGTGAGGGGGTCGAGTCCACCCTTGGTAAAGTCAGGGGTGACTCCAAGCTGAGTGTGAGAGTTCATCTGCAGTATCTTCCTGCCCTGCGGCAGGGAGACCTGGCCAGGCTGGGGCAACGAGCAGAGGCCAGTGGGATGAGGTTTCACAGGGCCAAGGGCACTTTGGCCACAAGAGCCCCGTGCGGCTACAGACCGGAGGGTAAGGGGCTGGAGAGCAGCTGGGCAGAGAGGGAGCTGGCACTACTGGGTGACAACTGGCTGAACAGGAGCCAGCAGGGTGCCTGGGTGGCCTCGAAGGCCAATGGCATTCTGTCTTGGATCAGCAATAGTGTGGCCAGCAGGGCTGGGGATATCGTTCTCCCCCTGTCCTGGGCACCAGGAAGGTCTCCCCTTGAGTACCGGAGGCAGTGCTGGGCTCCTCATTGCAAGAGATTGAGGGGCTGGAGCTGGTGCAGAGGAGCAACGAGGCTGGGGAAGGGACTGGAGGGAAAGGCTGAGGGAGCTGGGGTGTCCAGCCTGGAGAAGAAGAGATCTGGGGGGACCTTCTCCCTCTCTCCAACTCCCTGAGGGGAGGTTGCAGTCAGGTGGGGGTCAGGCCCTTCTCCCAGGCACCCAGCACCAGGACGAGAGGGCAGAGCCTGAAGCTGCCAGGGGAGGGTGAGGTTGGATGTCAGGAAGCCCTTCCTCATGGAAAGGGGGATCAGAGCCTGGACTGGACTGCCCAGGGCAATGGTAGAGGTGTTGGCATCCCTGGAGTTGTGTGAGGCCAGCCTGGCTGTGGCCCCGAGTGCCCTGGGCTGGCCCTGGGGTGCTGTTAGGTGCTGGGCTGGGCTGGCTGAGCCCAGAGGGCTGTGGCTTTTCTCCTGCCGATGGTGTTTAAATCGCTCGGCGAAGGGGCTGCGTTTTCCCAACCGATGGCTCCTGTGGCCCGTCCCAGTGCTCAGCAGAGCTCTGTGGTTTCAGTCTCTTCGCCTTAACTCTCCTGTGAAGTTAATCTGGATGAACGACTTCGTGCCAGGGCCTCTCAGCATATTTTTGCAGAAGATGATGAGTCCAAACCACAGCACAACACCCTGCTCTGAGGAGAAGGGCTGCTCGGCCGCTGCAAGACCCATTCAGGTGACGTGGAGCCGAGTCGCTTGTCTCGAGGAGTAATTGCAGAGCAGATCTGGTGTTTGCTTGGGCTCAGAGCGAGGTCTTCTGCCTTTTCTGGGTCTTTGGAGGAGGAAAGGGCTGTTTACTCTGGAGAAGGGAAGGCTGAGAGGGATCTTCCTAGTGTCTGTGGGGGCCAGCTGGAAGGGGCCGGGCTCTTTTCTGTGGGGAACAGCAACAGGACAAGGAATGACGGGGAGAGGTCGAACGGAGGAGGTTCCACTCAACATGAGAAGAACCTTCTTCACTGCGATGGTGCCAGAGCCCTGGCACAGGCTGCCCAGAGAGGCTGCAGAGTCCCCTGCTCTGGAGACCTTCAAACCCCAACTGGATGCAGCCCTGTGTGACCTGTCTTGGGGCATCCTGCTCTGGCAGGGGTTGGACCATGATCTCCAGAGGTCTCTGTGAGCCCCTAAATGTTCTGGGGCTCTATGACAGCCGAGAGCTTCTCGAGGTGCTCTGGTGGATCCGGATGTCATCTCTGCGTGGAACAGATGAAGAGATTTTTTTTAAAGGAAGGGGATGGCTTGAAGGGAAGAGCTCGTTGTTTGCTCTTGGCAATTAACTCTCCAATTTCAGCAGCTAAATGCCAGCAGAGCGGCTGTCACTCCCCTGCGCTCCGCAGGAGCACCAGGCAGAGGGTCTCGCACAGGCGGCGCTGCTGCCGCCTGTCCTCGTTAATTAAACGATGCTCGAGAGTCTTCCTGGGACCCATGTCACAGGCACAGGCTTGGGAACCCATGATGTTCCAGGAAGCCTTGCTGGGTCAGTTTGCACACGGACACCCTTCTTGGAGACCAAGGGAAGGGGTCAGGCTTCTCCAGCAAAGGGACGCAGCAGGGAGGAGAAGGTGAAGAACAAGATCAAGTCCAACTGCCAGCCCCTCCTGTTGAGGCCTGAAGCCCTTCCCTCTGCTTCTGTTGCTAATGACCTGTGAGAAGAGCCCAGCAACAACAGCTCTGCAGGGTCCTTTCAGAGAGCTGTGGAGAGCGATGAGGTCTCCCCTCAGCCGCCTCCTCCTCCTCCAGCTAAACAGCCCCAGCTGTCACCATTGCTCCCCATCAGACTGATTCTCCAGGCCCTTCCCCAGCTCCGTTGCCCCCTCTGCCCTCGCTCCAGCCCCTCAATGTCTCCTTTGGACTCAGGTGCCCAACACTGGACCCAGCACTCAGCGTATCCCAACTCTCTCCACCTCTCCTCATCAGACTGGCTCTCTGGGCCCGTGGGCAGCCTCGCTGCCCGCCCTGCGCCCGCGGTGAGGAGTCTGCATCGTGTTCTGAAGCGGGAGCACCTTCTGGGATGAGCAGGCTAATTCGAGATCACTTTTATGACTTCAGATAAGAAAGAAGCTCCTGGGGAGCTTGTTCCACGGCCCTGTGATGTTTTCCTCCAAGTCCCTCTCATTGGGTGGCGGTGACGGCAATAAACAGTCCAGGCAGCTCGTAGTTGCTAAGCACCAAGCCAGCCCTGTGCTACAAAGGGAAAGATAAGTCGGAGGGGTTTAAAGCCACACGGAGCTGGTCTTCATCTTGAACTGCGTCGATTGTCTTGGAGCTGTTTGGTTCTGTTGCTCTGCACCGGGCAGTTCAGAGGAGCAGTGGTCTAAGCGGAGCTGTGCTGCTTCTGGGGTCGCACGTGGTGTGAAGACGGTGAAGGGAGGGGAGCGTCTCCCTGCTGAGGGAAGGCTGAGGGAGCTGGGGCTCTTGAGCTGGGAGAAAAGGAGCCTGAGGGGTGACCCAATGGATGTTGATCAATATGTGAAGGGTGGGTGTCAGGAGGATGGAGCCAGGCTCTGCTCAGGGGCACCCAGTGACAGGACAAGGGGCAGCGGGTGTGAGCTGGAGCAGGGGAGGTTCCCCATCAATGTGAGAAGGACCTTCTTCTTGGTGAAGGTGACAGAGCCCTGGCAGGGGCTGCCCATGGGGGCTGAGGAGTCTCCTTCTCTGAAGACGTTTCAGACCTGCCTGGCCATGTTCCTGTGTGACTGGATCTGGGGGATCCTGCTGTGGTAGGGAGACTGGACTGGATGGTCTTTCCAGGTCCCTTCCAAGCCCCAATGATTCTGTGTTGGGACCGACATCTCCTGCGGCAGCCCTGCCGGCCGGTCAGCTTCGTGCCCTGGCTCTGCGCTGGAAGCGCTGGAGGCTCCACGAGGGGTCCTTTGCCGCAAGCACCGCTCCCGGAGGGGTTTGTTTCGCCTCTCAGAGGCTTCGGCGTTAGAAGGTCGGGGCACCGCTTGGTTTCGACAGGATGGAGGGTTTCCAGCCCCGTTTCACCCAGGAAGGTCTCCTCGTGGACCGCGGGGTGACGCGAGCCGGGTCCGGACGCGGGGCTGCGCCGTGGCCAGAGCAGTGGGCAGGGTGTCGCGCAGAGGGCACCCAGCGCGGGCGCCCCGGGGCGAGCAGAGCCAAGCCGCAGCAAATGCGCCCGAGCCCCTCCGGCCACCGCTGTCATCCGAGAGCGGCGAGGACGGTGGCTCCCTGGGAATGAGTCCTGACAGCCTCTGGCAGCCCGGGCGCGCCCTTATGTAACGCGGCGTGCGCAGCGCTCCCGGCCGCCGCCGCGGTCGCCCTCTCAGCCCTGTGCTAGCCCTGTGCTCGCCCTGCTCAGCTCTGCAGGGAGCTGCTCGTCTCTCGCGGCGGTGCTCCAAGCTCGCGTTTCCTCTGGGCTCCGGCTCCAGCAGCAGCAGGAGCTGGTTCTGCGGTGCGAGCGCTCGGCTCGGCGCCGCGGCTGGCAGCGGCCGGAGGTGCTGCAAACCCGCGAGGCTGTTCGCAGCCGCGTCTGGGTTCAGCCAGGACTGGGGATCGCTCGGGCTGGAAGAGACCCCTGCGGTCAGCGAGTCCAGCCATCAGCCCCGCTCTACAAGGTCACCCCCAAACCAGATCCCCCCGCAGCACGGCTCAGCGACTTTTAAACTCATCCGGGGATGGGGACTCAGCAGGGGCAGCCTCAGCTAGAGCAGGGTGCCCACAGCCTTCTCCAGCCTCCCCTTGAACATCTCCAGGGATGGGGCTTCAACCACCTCCCTGGGCAGCCTGTGCCAGTGTTCAACCCTGCTCAAGAGTGTCCTCCTAACAGCCCACTGCAGTCTGCCCTTCTCTGGTGGGAAACCATCGCTCCTCATCACTCCAGGCCTTCATAAGCAGCTCCTCTGCAGCCTTCTTGTAGCCCCCTTCAGGGACAGGAAGGTGGGTCTCGGGTCCCCCCCTGGATGGAGCCTGCCTTCTCCAGGCTGAACAGCCCCAGCTCCCTCAGCCTGTCCTCATAGCAGAGGGGCTCCAGCCCCTGAGCATCTCTGTGGCCTCCTCTGGACTAGCTTCCTGTGCTGAGGGCTCCAGAGCTGGGTGCAGGACTGCAGCTGAGCACTGCTCTAACCCTCAGAGAGGACAGCGTCTGTCCCACACGTCAAACCACGCAGGTCTTCCTCCTCTCCCATGATTTCTACTTGACAACGATCCCTTCCAGCAGAGGCTTCAGCTCTCCATCCTGCAGTGAATGAGACCTCTCTGTGAAGCGCCGGGTGTCTTGTGCAGTTACTGTGGCTCCAGTTTGCAAGGTCACCCCTTTCTTGCAGTACAATTGTCCAACCCTGTTAAGGCTTCGTGATGCCTCCCAACTCCCCGGGGCCAGCAGACACCACCAGCACGCTCCAAATACTCACGGGAACGTTGGGCAAGAGGAGACCCAGAGGCCAGCTGCGAGGACCTGCCTGGTGTCTTTGTCCTCCCAGCCTGACAGTGCATTTCCAGCTGCCCTCTTCAGTCGCAGAACATGAGGGATTGGAAGGCATCTGCAGAGTCCTCCAGCCCAATCCCCCGCCACAGCAGGATCGCAGGTTTTGAACCCAAAAGCCGGCGGTGGCTGCTGCTTTCACCAGGTCCTAGGGGAGCTCAGTGTGGCCAACAGGGCTTAGACCGGCAGGCGCCAAGAGCCTCCCTGCTGACCTTGCCCGGCCTCAGGAACAGGAAGGCCAGAGGGTGTGAAGGAAGGGAAGTCCTCTTGTGTTGAAGAGGAAAAGCAGTTGAGGACAGATGCTGCCTCCATCCGGGCTGCGCCGCTGCGTCTGCGTGCCAGCCTCAGCGAGAGACAGTAGGTGCGTCTGTGCCGCTAAAAATAAGGCTGCAGCTCCCTCACTTTGCACAGTTGCATAAGCTGGGATCTGTTCCAGCACCAAACTGGTGGAGACTGTCTTCTCCAGCGCCGCGAAGTCTTGCTGGTGCCAGCAGAGCTCTGGGCAGGAGTCGACGGCGCTTCACGGCACGGAGCCATCTGTGCTTTCGGCACAGGACCCCGCGCAGCTGTAAGACCTACCTCATCTTCAGTCGTCTGAGATGAGTTCAGCTGCTCGTCTGTCCATGTTGGTTGGACTGGATGACCTTTCGAGGCCCCTTCCAGGCCCTGATGGCCGGATCCAGGGGATCCAGCTGTGGCCAGGGGATTGAGCTGGGTGATCTATTGAGATCCCTTCCAGTCCCTAGTGCTCAGGGATTCTGTGAGTAGCACCCAGCACTCAAAGTATAACTGAGACTGGTCCAGAACTGCTTCAGAGCTGATGGAAACGTGGTCCAAAGGACCCTTAGCTGTGGCTATATAATCCGCTCAAGGCTTCTGAGCGATGATGGCTGATCTGGGTGCTTGTCGCTGCTCTGGGAGCTCTGTGGGGAGGACTTCTCCCATCTTGGCTGCTCCTGCTCTGCCTGGGTGCAGTGTCACACGCGTGAGCTGGAGGAAAGCGAGGTCTTCCGCGTCCAAGGCCATGTGTGGTCAGTATAAATCAGCAGTGGCCGGGGCCCTGCTGCCTCTGCACCTCCTCAGGAAGCGGTGTTGTCCATCGCGCGGCAGAGGGAAGAGCTGCTGCACTCGCAGCCGCCCTAGTGCCTGCAGACAGGAGCGGCCTTGGGGGCACCGGCCACTGTAGGTCCTTGCACCCCACTGCCTGACACCTGGCAGGAGGGCGAATACCCAGCAAAGGCTGGACAGTGTTTGTCTCTCTGTTAGCCAGGGGAGAGGTTTGCTGCAGTCTCATGCTCGTGAGTCCTGCCCTGTCTCCAGAAAGCTGCCAAGAGGAGTGATTGTGGAGTTGTTGAGGGAAAAGGAGAGGAATCAGGAGACCTGAACTCCGTGATAGATCTCTGGAGAGGCGCAGCCTTCCTCTGGGCCATCGCCTTCAGGTCATCAGTCTGTTCTGCCTGATTTTTGGCATGAACCAGCTTCAAGAGTCCCCGGTGACTCTTCAGATTCCCTTGCAGCAGCGGTTCCTAGCGCTGCCGGGCTCCTGGCACCCTGCCTCCCGCTCTGCTGAGTCGCCTCTGCGGACAGAAGCATCTCTCCAGGCAGCGGCTGTCAGCAGGCTGCCCGGGCTGCAGGGCTCCGGAGAGCAGCAGGGTGTCCCCCTCCCAGAGTCTGCTGCTCCTCCCGGGTACCAGCAGTGCTGCCCAGCGGGAGGAGGCGAGGTGGGTTGTTTTCGTGAGGCAGAGCTGAACTGAGCAGGCTCGTTTCTCAACTGCGAGGTGTCCAGATGAATCAAGGCCGTCGTCTGTCTGTGGAACGTGTCACTGTCGATAGAACCGTCTCTTCAACGGAAACATCCTTCTGTCAGAAGTTCCCCAACCAGTTATACGCCCGGCAGCAACTGGTAAATATGCCAGCACGCTGGCTTTGAAGGCCACCCTGCTAGCCCAGGGCAGTCTGGCCAGCAAGGCAGCTAGCAGCCTCCTTTGCCCGAGACGAGATGCTGCTGCTCTCATGGGAGGGTGCAGGCGGGTCGCTGCTGCCTGCAGAGTCCTCGGCTCCCCTCCTTCTCTGCCACCTCGCAGATGAGTGGCTTCTCCCGGCACGTCTCGCCCCAAACGGCCGGTGCTCCTTGCTTCAGGCAGAAGGGCAGACTGGCGGCCAGGAGGTTCATGTCCCACCTGGCTGCTTCCCAGTCCCTTCTGAGGAGGTGACGTGGCAGAGTTTTCTGTACTCACCACAGAGCACCAGTCAGTGCTCCTGGCCCCCGGGGGCTGCACGACGGTGCCAAATGCTTTATGTCTAAACCACACCGGGGTTTTCCCTGGGCTTCGCAGAGCTGCACTCGTGGCTCAGCGGTCTTCCTGGGAAGCGTGTGCCCCAGGTCAGGCCGCTCAGACCGATCCCGACGTGCTTCCAGCGCAGAACGAGGACGTAGGTTAGTGGCAAAGCAAATGGATCTGTTCCTCGCAGCAAAACACAGCCTGATGGGTGGTTTGTTAATGCTGCGCAGCAGCGGGGAAGGAAGACACACGGACACCCCAGCTGGGAGAAAAGGGTTTTGTGCTTTCGGTGCCGGCGTCCTCGCTTTCAGACGCACTCCGCCCTCACTAACTTCTTTTCCAAATGACAGCACGGGTGCAGCGGCGGTCAGGAGGGCAGGCTGATCAGTGTCAGCCCCGGGACTCACGAACGTGTGCTCATCCCAGAGCCCCAAGAGCGTGGTCTGTGTGGCAGCCACCAGGCCACGAGCCACATCCGCTGCACTCCAAAAGCGCGGGTGCCACAGCGTGAGGTGATTCCGGGAGGAGAGAGCACTGCTCACCAGACCAAATCTTCCTCAAAGCCTCCGGGGAAGAGAGGGTGGTGAGAGCTATTCAGGGCTGTTCTGCTGCCACGTGTCGGCACGGCTGCACAGCACCGCCGCTGCCCCAGGCAGAGGCGCCTTTCGACGTGGGGCTGCGACTGAGGGTCTCCCTGGTTTCACCCCAGAGAACCCCCACGCTCTCAGCCTGATCATTACACAACGTGAGCAAGGTCAGAGGAGGTGGGTGTGTCTGGGGTGTATTTGTGCTTCAGCTTTGCAGTTCTGAGCTGTCAGAATGACAGCAGTGGTCGTGTTTTGGGGCTTCTTCAGGTCAAATAGCACTTGGGGTCCACTTCTGCACCGTCAGAGTCCCAGCCCGGGGAAAACAGAGATGTTCTGCGCTCACGTAGCAGGTGAGGCAGCAGAGCAGTTGCTTCACAGATTAAATGAGGACATGAGTAACTGGGAAGAGCTATTAGGTTAAGTGTGAAGTGAAGCACAAACACGTGGGCAGTTTTTAAATGGGTAGGAACTGCTTGCTGTCTGCTGAGTTCCTCTGGAAAAGTGTCTGCTGCCTAATGACCAAAAACAGCCGGCGCCGCTCACTGAGGCAGGCAGGCACCATGTCTTTCCTACCCCATCCTGCAGTCGTGCTGCTCCCTCAACCTCCTGCTCTCACAGTCGCAGAACACGAGGGATTGGAGGGACCTCAACAGATCACCCAGTCCCGTGCCCCTGCCCCAGCAGGATCGTCTAGACCCACTCGCACAGGAACACGTGCAGGTGGGTTGGAAACGTCTCCAGAGAAGGAGACTCCACAGCCCCCCTGGGCAGCCCCTTCCAGGGCTCCAACTCCTGATGCAGCCCTGAAGAGCTGCCTTCTGACAGCCCTTGCTCTCATAGGCTCTGCCTAGAGGAGGGAGCTCACATTAAAGTTGAATGAAAATGTAAACTTGATGAGAACTAAAGAAAGCACTGATGAAATTTTAATCACACAGTCACCTGAAGATTACTCTTGCTTAATGGGCAAACTGGTGCCTCTGATTAGCAGAGCTTTTTAGGGTCTTCTGAATGCAGAGAGGCACCAGGGAGATCTGCAAGTTGACATGATCCCTCAAACTGCTTTGGGATTCTGCTTTCATCCTTTCTGTGGACTGAAGCAGCCAGAGAGGGATCCACGTCCTCAGCGGTTCTGAACTGATATTTCTCTGCTCAGACTGTTTAAATTTCTGGTTTTGTTTCAAGAACCCTAATTCCAGTCAATCCCACGGATGGAACTGCCTGGGACCCGATTGTCTTTAGCCCTCACAAGGGAAGATGAGCAGCGTGGCACTGAGTAGGACCGAGCTCTGCCACAGAACCTCGTGAGAGCAGCAGCACGTCAGCGCCATCCCAGCCAGGGCGACAGCAAGTCCTCGGAGGCAACGCTCTCAGATATTAAGAAGAAGAAGAAGAAGCTGTGTTAGGGACAGTCTCGGGCACGGTTCATGAACATCTGAGGCAATTATGGGTGAGAATAACTGAGGCAGAGCCTCTGCTTCGAAATGAGCAACAGTTTTGTTTGCAGCCCTCCACGCGATAACCGCAGCCAACCTCTGCCAGGTTCTCTTGGCAAAAATGAATCAGCACAGCAAACACTGCTTGAGAGCCCTGGAAGAAATCTTCTGGACTGAGAGAAGAATGAGAGCTGTTAGGAACCGCTCGTTTTACTCTGCAATTTTCCACATCAATCTCTGCAGAAGAAATGAAACCGCAAGATTTATCCCTTTGGCAGCCCCAGACTGGTTCCTCCTCATTTTACCTCCATCAGCCCCAGACTAAGGATGCAGAAGCTTGATATCCTAATGGTTATACATTTGTGAAGGGTGGCTGTCAGGAGGATGGAGCCAGGCTCTGCTCAGGGGCACCCAAGGATAGAACAAGGGGCGCCGGGTGGGAGCTGGAGGTGTTTGGAGGTCCCTTCCAATCCCTAATGTTCTGTGATTCTGGGAGCAGATCTAGGGGCTCCTGCTGGGGCAGGGGGATTGGACGAGGTGATGTCTCGAGGTCCCTTCCAACCCCCGGTGTTCTGTGATCTCTGTGGGTCTGTGGAAACGCAGAGCGAGGGAACTGGCACCCATGCCTGGTGCTCCCTCTTCTCCTGGGAAAGTCAGACGTGGGGCTCGCGCTCCTCTTGCTGCGCACGTTTCAGGTTTGACAAACACGGTGAGTCAACGCTGTTTGCTCGCTGCAGGTGCAGCGGGGACCTTCTCAAGGAGTGCCTCTGCGTACGGACACCACGCCCTCGGTATTGAGAGCAAGGCCCTGCTCAACCCTCTTGGTCCTCTGGAGTTGTAACGGTAACGCAGCTTGTTCCGACACGCGGAAGGCTTTTGAGTTCGCTCAAAAGGAGGATGGAGCCAGGCCCTGCTCAGGGGCATCTAATGATATGACAAGGGACAATGGGTCTGAGGTGCAGGGTGAGATGGAACTTCATGGTGAGGGTGACAGAGCCCTGGCAGGGGCTGCCCGGGGGGCTTGTGGAGTCGCTGGGTGCCTGGGAGAAGAGCCTGACCACCCTCTGACTGCAGCCTCCCTTCAGGGAGTTGGAGAGAGGGAGAAGGTCCCCCCTGAGCCTCCTCTTCTCCAGGCTAAACACCTGAGCTCCCGCAGCCTCTTGTCATCAGACTTTCCCTCCGGTCCCTTCCTCAGCCTCATTCCTTCAGGATGCACCAGGATAAAGTGTGGAAGACAGTGACCCAGGTGGGAGGGCAGCTGGGAGGAAAACGAGCTGGGCGACAGCGTACGTGACAGTGCTGCTGATGCCCATCTGACATCTGGTGGCACGGCAAGCAAATATGATTTGTGTCTGTACAGGCAGTGCTGGAAGGTTCTCAAGTTTCACACAGTTCCCCACCAAAAATCGTCTTGGTAAATCACTCCTGATTTCCCAGTCACTCTGAAGCTTTTTGCAGTAAATGTTTTCATTAAAAAGGGAGGACTATGTAGATCATTTCCCCTGGCACTGCCAAGTGTTGTGGATACCTTTACATGAGAGGAATAAAGGGAACAGCTGGGGTGATTTGTGAGCCCACCAAAGCCCACGCAGGCTTCCAGATTCAGGAACTCCTCCTGTAAGAGCTGGCCTGGTCAATCAGGATGTTTCTGAAAGAGGTGAATTTACCAAGAGCAGAGAGTTCCTCTCCAGCAGAGCTCATGGCAAGTACCTGCACTGCTTTATTCCAAGAGCTGAGGAGCTAACTGATGCATCCTCTTCATTTCCTTGTTGGCAGCTTATTCAAATGATGCCGCAGAACTAGTTCACCTGTAGCTGGAAGCCCTCCTCAGGATTTGTCATCAATGCAGATTACTGGGGGGAAAAATATCCTCACAGATGTTTGTTTGGCAACAGCTCTGAGTCTAGAAAGCTGGAGCAGCTTCCCAGCAGCCAGGAAAGATTCCAAAGCTCATTTGGAGCTGTGTTTACACTGCCCTGTCCTATACGTTTGGGTAGAACAACCTGAACAGGATTAGTCCAGAAATATTTCTTGGCTTCTTTCTATTTACGGCAAGGAAGCGTTCGGCCGGGGCTCAGCTGATCTTGACTCTGCAGCGCGAGTGACTAAGCACCATTGAGAAGTTCCCAGAGAAGGGAAGCATCTTAGTGAAGTCTTAAAAACCTGGCCTGACTGACTGTCAGAGGAACAGTGCAGCTAGAGGCCAAGCAGAGACCTTGAGGTCACGTCCGATGGCTCTCTCCTCGTCCCCGCGGAGCACTGCAGTGGTGATTGCGGTGTGCCAGTGCCTCCTTTGGGTACAGCTGGTAACACTCAGTGGTCTTAACAGGCAAGCTAATTAAAAGCTTCATTAGCAGACCTGTTAGTTCAACACCCACCCACTGCTTTGGGTTTATTCCACAACATCTTCGCATCCCTTTCAACTGGGTGGGCTTTGACTCACTCTGGCTCTTGCAGGACTATCATTAGTCCCTTTAATCTTCATAAACACCCCCACAAAGTAAGAGAGAGAGAAGAAAAAGATAATAGAGAAGAAAAAGAAATTGACAGATACCTGTAAAGGCTTTGAGACTGTCTGGAAGCAAAAGAACAGCCCCAGAGGGACCTGGAGAGGTTGAGGAATGACATGTTGGAGAGGTTCCAGTGTGACTGCATCTAGGTGATCCTGCTGTGGTGGACTGGAGGGAGCTGGGTCTCTTTAGCTTGGAGGAGACTGAGGGGTGACCCCATGAATGTTGATAAATATGTGAAGGGTGGGTGTCAGGAGGATGGAGCCGGGCTCTGCTCAGGGGTGCCCAGTGACAGGACAAGGGGGCAGCAGGTGTGAGCTGGCACAGAGAAGGTTCCACATCAATGTGAGAAGGACCTTCTTCCTGGTGAGGGTGGCAGAGCCCTGGCAGGGGCTGCCCAGGGGGGTTGTGGAGTCTCCTTCTCTGGAGACATTTCAAACCCTCCTGGACTGTTCCTGTGTGACTGGATCTAGGGGATCCTGCTGTGGCAGGGGCATGGGACTGGGTGATCTTTTGAGGTGCCTTCCCTCCCCTGATGTCCTGTGATTCTGTGAAAAGACCAATCCAGCGATGGTCTGAGGGGTCGCACTGGTGTCTGTGCCAACGTTACTTGCCCCGCTGCTTCAAATATTGATTAGCAGCAGTGTTTGCTCACGTAATATCTGCATAATAGTGATCACGACGTGAGCAGGTGATCCTCTCTCTCTCCTTGCCTAGGAGCAGTGAATGACAGGACAAGGCAGGCAAAAAGACCCAAGCCAAGCGGTTTCTTTTGGCAGCAGGGATTCGTGTGGCCAATGAAGATGTACTGCTGTGGGGCTAAGTGGCTTGTGAGTGCTTAACAGTGGCTCTGTCACAGCTGAATAGAGAGATCGTGCAAACTACTTGGATCAGATTATTTCTTGGCCAGTCGTGTAAAACACTCGGGCTTTGGACTTGGGCATAAAACACTGGCACGAGATTTCAGACATTGGGGTCCAGAACGTCTGAGCCGGCAACGCGAAGTCGGGAGGTTAAGCAGACTTGGTCTCGTTTGTAAACAGGATGTGGTTATGGGGTAAGAGCCGGAGGCCTGAAGCAGCTCTGAAATACGGCAGCTAAATCCTGAGAGATAACAGGGGTGCTCACTGAACTGCAAAATTAAAAGGCCTGGTTCCCACTGATGTCCCAGGGAGAGCAGTGGTTGCTGCTGGTTTTTGTGGGAGGAGCTGAAGTCACAGGAACCGCTGGTGCGGTGAACGGCGTCGACTAGAAAGCGTGAGGGAAGAGAACTGCAGTTGTCGCAACCTCGTGTGTGCTGCACCGCTTGCCTAAACGTTTGCAGCCTCTGGGACAGGGCAGCAATGACAACGTAACCTAAACTGGAGACGAAAGCCCATCTCTCCTCTAAAAACCTGTGGTCCAACTGCCTTGTGAAGAGAGTGAGAACATTGGCACTTGCCAGTTCGGAACAAAGTCGGTTCTGAGGGGATTTAATACCTGTCTGTACATCCTTGAAGGCTGGGTGCTAAGCAGAAAGGGATCCTCTCTGTTCAGCACGGTCAGACAGGACAGGGGGTGATGGCTGTCAGCTGGAACAGAGGAGTTTCACCTCGGTCTGAGGAAAAACTTCTTTACAGTCAGGGTTATTAGCTCTTGGAAGGCGCTGCCGAGGGAGGCTGTGGGGTCCCCTGCTCTAGAGGTGTTTCAGCCCCTCTGAATGAAGTTTTGCGCAGCTGACCGAGCCGGTTCTGCTGTTCAGTGACTTGCTTGAGCAGAAGGGTTGGACGCGATGGCCTTTGAAGGCCCCTTTGAACTCCAATAAAGCGTGTGAACTCGGGGCCTTAAAGTCATCCCCTGTACACATTGTCCTCTCTAACAGCGAAACATGGTGACTACAAACTGCACCTAACTAAGGACTCAATGTGCACATTGAAATTGACTGTTGGATCAGTCGGTTAATGAACCCTAATTAAATCTATTCCTTTTATTTCTAGGAACTTCTCCACTGAGAGGGTGACAGAGCCCTGGAAGGGACTGCAGAGTCTCCTTCTCTGGCGACGTTTCAAACCCGCCTGGCCATGTTCCTGTGCGACTGGATTGAGGGGATCCTGCTGGGGCAGGGGGATTGGACTGGGTGATCTTTGGAGGCCCCTTCCGATCCCTGCTGTTCTGTGATGCTGTGACTTCTCGCCACCCCGGCAAAGCTTTGCCAGGCCGATGTGAACGTCCGGCGCTCCGGGTAAGGCAGGGGAGAGGTCTGCACGGCGCCCTTCTGGGGGCAGTCCGTGGGGTGTCTGCGGGTAGGCTCGTCCTCACAGCGCTGATGCCCCCTCTACCGGGCCACGGGGCTGGAGGGCCTCCCGAAAGGCCCCTCTGGCTGTGTGCGGGGCCCTCCGCGGCCGTCCCGCTGGAGCTGCGAGGCGACGCCTGCAGGCGCTTCTCCGCGCGTTTCGCGTCGGAAAGCGACGACAGCCGACCGGCCTGTTCGTTTCAGGAGACGCAATGACGCTCGTCTTCAGCGGGGTGACGAGAGCACCGTCTGTGAGAGGATCCCGCCCCTGGCCGCCGCAGGTGCTGCCGCTGCCGCCTCCGCCCAGGCCGGGGCCCGCGCCCGGCGCGGCGGGAGGGACCGGCCCG